>CM067364.1:65716084-65923584 GCA_034401795.1 Chaetoderma sp. LZ-2023a
GCATGACACGTGTGTTACGTTCCTTAGTACGCTTCCGTTGTTTGAAGATTCAGAGGTGGCCCCATTAGAGGGGGTGTTCCACGGCCCTGGCAGCAGGCTTATTGCCGCGCCCAATAGGGACCGTGGACGGTCGTCGCTGGAACCCGCGGGCTGCTCATCAGTCCAGGGGTATCCGCACACCGCGGCTGCCAGTACCTCGTACGGCGCCTTCCCTGGCCAGTCCGGGTTAGCTCTCTTTGCTGACCCGGAGTCTAATCTTTCTGGCCAGGAGGATGATGATTACCTGTTAGGGTCGCCGTCTGAAGACGTGGCCATGGAATATGACGTTTGTGCGCCCCTCGCGGGGAATACAGGCGCCTTTTTCCACGGTTCTACTCTCCCAGGGGTAGAATCCACGGTTCAGACTGTGGCCCTGGACGCTGAAGGCCAGCGGTACCGCATACCTCGGCTTGCCGAGAGTGTAGCTGGTGCTGGCCGGGGCCGTGGTGGGGCGGTATATGCACCGCGCTCTACCACGGCGCCTGCTCCTGGTCAAACCAGTGAGATTAGCATGCCGGTATTATCAGGCCCGCATGCTCTCCCTGGCTTGCCAGGGATATCAGCGTATCCGCCGTCAAGCTCTGTTGCTTGTGCTCAGGAGGAAGATGAAGGCCCCCGTCTTGTAGAGCGCTCGCAACTAGCCACGGAGGAGGATTGGTCTGACGCTTGCCAGTGGCTGGTGAGTGTTAGACCAGATCTGCCCGTGGAGCAGTCGGCTAGCCAGCGTGAACACAGGCCGTGGTTAGCTGGTAAGCCTACTGCTAACGCTATGCCTTCTCTGCCGCTGGCAGAGCATGTCGTTGACCCGCGCGAGGTGGCCAGGTGTTGCCGCATCGTGCCCCTGGACTACCAGCGGTACGGTGTGGTACCAAAGCCGAGCGTGGATGACCGCGCGGCTTTGGGTGAGGATGCGCGGCCAGGCTCCCGTTCTGACACGGGAGTCTTGTGCTCGAACGCGTTGCGTTCGGCAAATGCCGCGTTGCGTGATGCGGAAGAGAGTGGGAGGGCTTCGATTGCCGCTCTGTCCCACGTCTCCCAGCTGTTACAAGGGGTAGTAACAGCATCCGCATTGCGCCAGGCAAGTCCGGTCACAGTCCAGCGAGCCATCCAGGATGGTATCAACCTGGCTCTGGACTGTATGACGCGGGCGGTGACCAGGAGTGTCCGGGCAAGGCGCACTTTTGCCTTGGATAATCTGTGCCCGTCCCAGGACCTCTACAATAGGCTACTACGTACGCCTATGACCGGTCCTGGTCTCTTTGGAGGTGAGGGATGTAGACACCTCCAGGAGACGGTTACTCTGGTCAATAACCAGAGGGCGCTGCGCGAACAGTTTGAGGTGCTTCGTCGTGCCAACGTTCGCGCCGCGGCCCCTGCGTATCGTCCCCTGCAGGCTCGAGGTGGTAGTGGCCAGGTCAGAGGCCAACCACCATCGCAGCGCCGGCCTCGGCCGCGTGCGATTCGGCCAGCAGCGAGGGGGGCGCAGGCTCCTCAGGCGCAGTCAGCCAGGCAGCCGCCCGCGCACCGTGGTGCGCGCGGTGCTGGTCGTGGCGCGCGAGGATCTGGGCGGGGTAATCGTTCCTGATGGGACGGTTACCGCGGTGAGAACCGCGCCGGTGTTTCTGGCAAAGGAGACAGTGCCGCTCTTGCACTCCTTATGTCCACCTCTATCCCTAGGTGGACCGATGGGAGGCCGATTAGCCGACCACATACAAGAGTGGGAACGGTTAACTCAGGACCGTTTAGTCTTGCGATGGCTTTCAGTCGGGTATCATCCCGATTGGATGACAGGCCCGCCATCGCGACTGTCTCTAGTGCCGATCTGGACTCCAAATCCGAGAGATCCAGATCAAAGGTTGTGTATCGAGGAGGAAATAAATTCCCTCATACAAAAAGGAGCTATTCAGCCGGCACAGAGGTGTCCGGGCTTCTATTCAACCCTGTTCTTAGTAACAAAGAACACCGGAGGGTGGAGACCAATTCTCAACCTCAAGCCATTGAACAAGTTCATAGAGACGCCCAGTTTCAAGATGGAGACTGTGCGCTCGGTGTTGGCGGGGTTAGAGAGGGGAATGTGGACAGCGTCGATAGATTTGAAGGACGCTTATTTCCACATCCCCATACACAGGAGTTTCCGTCGCTTCCTGAGATTTGCATTCCAGGGCAGACAGTGGGAATTCAGGGTGCTACCCTTCGGAATTTCCACGGCTCCTCGGGTTTTCACCCGTGTGGTTCTTGCGATCACCGCATACCTCCGCAGGAGAAGCATAGCAGTCCACACGTACATAGACGACTGGCTGTTGAAAGCGCACACCCGGGAAAGTTTGTCGGCAATCTGGTAAATCAATGTGTGGCGGATCGTCTGTTCGACCATTGGGGGAAACCCAACATCGATTTGTTCGCAACGAAGAAGAATGCGAAGATGACGACGTACGTCTCTCCGATTCCGGATCCAAGCGCTTTCGCAACAGATGCGTTAGCTATCAGCGGGGGGAGAATGTATGCATACGCATTCCCTCCAGCAATCCTGATTCCAAAAATTCTTCAGAAAATCAGACAAGAGGAATGCCAAGTGCTTCTGATCGCCCCGGATTGGCCAAGCCGATCATGGTATACGGATCTGCTGGACCTTCTGGTCTGCAATCCGGTTCCTCTGCCTCTGATGGACGATATTATCTTCCAGGGCAAGGCCCTTCACAACAATCCGTCAATGTTCAGATTGACTGCGTGGATGTTGTCAAGGAATCTAGAATTAAGGAGGGCTTTTCTGAGCAAGCAGCCATGTTTATGGCCAAGCCAGGAGGGGGTCAACCTCCAGGGCATATAATTATAAAATCAACAGATTTGCAGAATGGTGCTCAAAAAGATGTATTGATCCAATGGATGCATCTATTCAGGTAGTAGCTGATTTCCTCTGTCACCTCTATGATGCCTATAGCCTCAAGCCTAACTCTATTGCTGGTTATAAGTCAGCTTTAATGTCTGTTATTCCTTGCTTGGCTAAGAGGGGAAGTGATGAAGTGAATACATTAAATGTATTAATTAAAGGCATGGGCAATCTAAGACCAAGGAATCCACCGGTGATTCCGTCTTGGAGTTTATCGCTAGTGCTTCAAGTACTAGGTGATAAGCCGTTTGAACCACTTAGTTCCATTTCTATGAAACTATTAACACTGAAGACTGTGTTTTTAATTGCTGCGGCCTCGGCTAGGCGTAGGAGTGAGATTCATGCCTTATCAGCCGAGGATGACCGTTTTGTGGTTTCAGGGGAAGGCCTTAAGCTGCTACCTAGGATTAATTTCTTGGCTAAAAATCAGTCGTTGAAATATCCAGGTCAACCTATTATTTTGCCTGCTTTAACTAGATATGATCCTAATTCTAAAGCATGGTGTCCTGTCCGGGCGCTTTGCCGGTACAAACAACGTACGGCGGAGTGGCGCACCGACCAGTCAGCGTTATGGTTGTCATATATTGAACCCCATGGCAGGGCTTCTAAGGACACCATTTCCAGGTGGATTGTAGAATGCATTCAGTTTTGCCATAAATCCCCCACCGGGAAGCAGGTTGACGTGGCCAAGGCTCACAGTGTCCGCGGCGTAGTGACATCCACTGCCCTATTTAATGGGGTCCCTGTGGATGATATTATGTCGGTGGCTCAGTGGCACTGTGAGTCAAGTTTTACAGACCATTATCTCCGTGACACCTCTAATCCTCTCGCCTTGTCGATTTTGAAAAAATAACTAGGCATATATATTTTTGATGGTGTTTCCTCATTGCTTATATATTTCACAATTAATTTATGGAAACAACCACTAATTTGGGACTGCATCGATCTTCACCAATGGGAAGAGGATGTCAGCAGCCATTTCAACAAGGTCAGTCTTGTGTATGTGTTGTCCATTGTTGATTGTCTTGTCACGTTACCCGTTATTTATATGATGATGGTTTTGTGTATTTATGTGGTTCATTGTTGAGAGTATACGAAAATGGAGCTTTTCGTCTCTGTCCTATAGTACATGGCACTTGTACGTAGAGAGCGTATAGGACATTGAGGTCATTCGACTCTTCCTCCCAGGAAGGAGGGGGGGGGAGCGCATATGACATTCGGTCATCTCTCATACATCGGGGGTGTTATCCGATGGTTAGTCAAATCCTGACTGTTTTTTCATACAGTTTCAGAAGTTTAAGTGCGTTAAACGCAGAAAAGCGTATAGGGATGAGCTGGTCTTTTGACCTCGCCTCGCTCCCGCCGAATTCACTGTCGAATTCTGGCAATATCAAAAGTATTAGGGAGGTAAGTATACTCTTGATGTGAAATAAACGAAATCAAGGATTTCTTTTTTCACGAGAGAGTTGATACTTACCTCCCTAGATACGGACCCGGCCTCTCCACCCCACAGAGGCTCGGTCTTCAGGCTCTTTATAGTTGCATGTGTATCAGCCAATAAATTAGTCAGAGGAAGTGCTAGTCTGCGCATGCGCGGTGGTGGGGCTGGCATCCGCCAGACTACGCTCTGACTCCCTGCCCAGTAGGGGCACCTAACTGTTTTAATCTGAGTGTTTATTGAGTGAAAGCCAATATTTAGCAATATCAAAAGTATTAGGGAGGTAAGTATCAACTCTCTCGTGAAAAAAGAAATCCTTGATTTCGTTTATTCTCTGGCATTCAAAGAACATTCTCAACCTCTGACCATCATCGCTCTTGCGGTATCTTCACAATTTGTTAAGTGCAGAGTTTGAAATTAGGGTCAAGTGTTGCGCAATTTAAGTGCACAGTTTGAAATTAGGATCAAGTTCAAATCGCTAACTATGGTCAGTTTGTTGTTTTACTGAACATGCACAGTTGCTATGCCCAATCGAATGCTGGATAGTTAACTATAGCTCGTTTGTACCTAGTTCCCCATTGAATCACAAATATAGCCGAAAATTTGGAGCCGGGTACCAGTCTTGATTAACCATTTATGTTGTCTGTTTTAATGGCCTACAAAAATTGGTTATTTCTGTGAACTAAGACATCAACGATCATCCATATGAGTTAAAGTAAGAAGCAAATTGGCCTCGGAACATTGACATGCAGCAGAAAAGTATAATTTCATCAAACCTATGTTAGTTAGTGAAATATTTACACTTTTATATGCAACTAATTGTGGCAAGCGAGAGGTGTCCGCCATTTTGAAATTTATGTAAATTTCGTAGAACGGCATTTGTGTGCTCAGTCGACTATAGTTAACTCGCTAGCTAACTGTTCCAAGTTTGGTTGGTATCTAGTTAACTAAGTTAAAAACTTGACGTAGTCTGTGCGGCCAGGGACGATTCATGGTGGGCTTCAAATGTTTCTAATGTCAGGCATAAAGTTTGTTCAGGAGGTCCATTGGAGCTGGCTAGTTGTCACTGGCGTAATTTCAATATATTCCACAGAACATTCTGTAGATTGTAAAGAATTTGTCATTTCTTGTGTATAAGCGTCAAGCGTTACTAATACCAGTCTTCATTCCAGGAGGTGGATCTGCATACTGGCACGACATCAATGGTGACAAACAGTATTATTTCTCTGGTCAGTCTGGGAAAGGGTGTGTGTGTGGCGAGACAGGAACCTGTGATGGCGGTGGTGGATACACATGTAACTGTGACCTTGCTGATGGAGCTGTCAGGTTAGACTCCTAAGTTTACCTTTGCAAAGTAAGACACAGCATTATGAGGCAGTTGCCTGTTGGTCAGGACTTTCTTTCCGTGTCAGCACGATACACAAAACCTATTGAACCTATTCTTTAATAGTATGATGAATATTTGGAGTTTGACATCCATGTGTTGGTAACATAGCAACAACAGTTCTTAATCAAATTATCTTAAAAATATTCAACAGAATGTTTCCTTTATCTGGGCGGATCTTATGTTTTACATGACAATTAATTTATTATGACATTCTGTGACAATATTTTTAGAATTGATACTGGAGTTTTGACCAACACAGAACAGTTACCCATATCAGAGATGCATATGGTTGGTGTGGAGGGCTATGCTGATCTACAGCTGGGCCCATTAAAATGTTATGGTAAGTGATTATTGGGTGTTGGGCTTGATCCGATAAAGTGCTATGTTGAGTGATTCTTGGGACTAAAGCTGGATCAATTACAATGGTCTGGTGAATTATTCTTGGCTCTATGCTGTGTTAAATGATTCTTGCCAAGATGTTGGCAACCAACAATTTTCAGTCAAATTGTTTTCAAAATATTCAGAATATCCAGAATTAAATTCCATGGAAAATGCAGTCTGCAGAAACTGTGCAAGCAGAAGTTAATGTCATGATCCACCAAGAAAATTGAAATATATGCTTAATCAATGTCCAATTGTAAGCCCAGAGAAAACTGTTTTTGAAAATTTACCACTGGAGTGACTTATCCTGTCAGTAATTCCAGTGCTAAAATTAAGAAAAATAATCTCTGCCTTCAAATGAACATATCTGGAGATCACTGTACATGTATATTGAAGTAGAATTGACCATTAACCATTTAACCCTCAAATTTGTTCAAAAAAATGTAAATCTTCCCATTTAAAATGTCCAGTTGTAGACCAAGGGAAGACTATTTTTGAAAATTTAGCACTGAAATGACTGGCTTGTTTATCAAGCCAGTCATTCCAATGAAAAATTTGCACAAAATAGTCTTTTCTTGGTCTGCAAATAGACATTTCCCAAGAGAATTACAGAAGCCATTTTTGGCCGACTTGAGTGTTAAAGGGTTAATGTCTTATCTGTTGTTTGGAATGGAATACCTCATCTGTAATATCATAATCTGTTCTAATTTACCATGGCAACAGAGACATTTCCCACATGTGCTCATCTCAATGCTCACTTCAAATCCTTGACGAAGGAGGAGATACTTAATGCTGATTACACCGTGGATCCTGATGGTTCATCCGCTATCCCAGCATTCCGTGTTACCTGCCAGTTCCCGTTTCTAACTGTGCTGCCTGTTTTTGGTATGTATAATAATGTTTTGTCAATTTGTTATTTGGTTGACATGTTTCAATGGTTTGCTGCAGTACATCGCGGAAATAAGTTTTAACACTTTATCCATCAAAATTGTTCAAGAAAATTCAAATTTTCTCATAGAAAATGTCTATTTGCAGACCAAGAGAAAACTACTTTTGAAAGTTTACCACTGGAATGACTGGCTCGGTTATCGAGCCAGTCATTCCAGTGGTGAATTTTCAAAAATGGTGTTCTCATGGTCTGCAAATGGACAATTCTCAAGATGGCTGCAGAAGCCGTTTTTGGCTGATATTAGTGTTAAAGGGTTTTAAGCATGTTTCCACAATGAAAACAGAAACATGTTAATTAGTAAGAAATGTTCTATTGAATATTTTGAACACAATTGGATTGGAAGACATTTCTGTCTTAGGCAATATATTCAACATTACATTTTATTTTGTCTGGAAAACAACATCAGAGCATTAACCCTTTTACCAACAAATCTCTGAAAAAGTACATTCTTTATGATATAAAACTTATTCAGTTGAATATTTTGAAATTAATCTGACTGGAAGTCGTCGCTGACTTATCGCTTCCCAAGGAAGCAACGGCTTCCAGTCAAAGTAATTACAATATATTAAACAGTTTTCCTGTATGCTGACTTTGAAAATGAGATCCAGGGAAAATGTCCATTTACAGACCAAGAATATTATTTTTGAAAATTTACCACTGGATTGACTGGCTCTGTTTTAGAGCCAGTACTCCCACTGGTATGTTTTCAAAAATAAATCTGGTTCTGTGGACATCCTGACAAATCCTATCCACGAGTCTCTTGTTGAAAATTGTTGCTTTTTTGTATGGTGCGTATGTAAGTATTATTACTGTACTCTGTGGCTGTAATAGCAGAAACATCCTACAGCTGCAATCAGTCCGTCTTCGCTTTTGCCCACTGTGCGTGCCATATGAAAAAGGAACAATTTTCAAAAAGAATCCTGAATATGATAAGTCAGAATGTCCATGTCTGCAAATTAAAGTTCCCAAGGCCACTTCAAATGCCATTTTTTGTCGGCTTTGAGCGCTAAACGGTTATAGCATAATAGAAATCTAAATCCACAATTTAAAGATTATGTCGATTCTTTCATGAGTATGATGGGAGTTCTCCTTTAACCTGTCTTGAGTCAACAATGTGTTAAAATAATCCAAATGTCACTTATATCGATTAGCCCTTTAATGGTAAAGATATTACAAGGAAATACAAATTTATGCACATTGAATATCCATTTACTGGAAAATGTCTTATTTCTTGTAAATTTACCTACATAATTTATAAAATATCTTTCTGAAGATGCTGTTTTGGCAGGCGGGACAATTAAAGGGTCGATGGTCAAGAAATCCAAATCCTTTCTTAGCCAATGGGGGTGTCCATTTACAGGCCAAGAGAAGACTATGTTTTGATAATTTATAACTGGAATGACTGACTTGTTACTCAGCCAGATATTCTGGTAGTAAATTTTCAAAAATGGTTTTCTCTTGGCTGGCAAATTGACATTCCTCAAGACCACTGCCAATGCCATTTTTGACCTTCAGAGCGTTAAGTGTTTATCATAGAGGTTATTTTGGTGTGTGTCCTCTGGATGCCATACTTAATGTAAAGCCATCTCACTGAAAGAGTTAAATAGGTAAAACCTAGTATCATGTGTTGTAGATTGTTCTCATATAGTTTCGTGGTTATTTCAGGCAATTCTAGTCAGAAGATCGTTCTTGCAGGCCAATCTGCTGAGGAAGCATGTTTCACAATATCCTACGGGGATCACATTACACCTGTTCAATTGCAGGTACAAACCAAAACCCAAGTAATCGCTGTTTAACCCGTTCATCCATGACATCTCCATGTATCTTGATTTGAAAACAATTAGATACCAACCAATGCTTCCAGTCAAATTAATTTCAAAATATTCAGCAGTTTTCCGGTATGTTTGCCTTGAAATTGAGGGATGGGAATTCATCGGTGAGGGGGTTAGCGGTGAAAACCATCTTAAGATACATATTAATTCAACTATTAATATAATATTTCCAAAAATGTTGCTCCCGATCCCAGGATGATTCGTAATAAGGAAAACCTAATTACCTCCTAAATGTATACAATTTCTACTTCGAATAATACTTACCAGATGTACTATTATGATAATGTCTATTATATAGTCTAGCTCAAAATAAACAATTAAAACTCTGCACTCTCCTGGTCCTGCCCACACTGTGTCCGGGAATTACCATAGCCGCAGGTACCGAGTCAATTCCCAATCACAGTCAGATTCGTCTATTTTGCTCTCCATGCTAGTCGTGTTTTTTTAGCTCTCTAAATTTGCAATTTTCAATGGAGTTAGCGGTTTTCTGTTTAATTCATTGCTGGAAGGATGGAAGAAAAAGGAAAATCATCACAGGGGCAGGTTGTATCAATCTAGAATTTATACATTCGTGTCGTAATGACTGTTTGAAATTTCCTTAAAGTGGCACATTGTTTTAAAATGGTAGCCATTGTTGGAGTCGCTCCGTTTCACTTCAAGAGTATACTTACCTCCCTAATACTTTTGATATTGCTAAATATTGGCTTTCACTCAATAAACACTCAGATTTAAAACAGTTAGGTGCCCCTACTGGGCAGGGAGTCAGAGCGTAGTCTGGCGGATGCCAGCCCCACCACCGCGCATGCGCAGACTAGCACTTCCTCTTTGCTAGATTATTGGCAGAGAGTTCACACATGTCTTTTTGTTGCAATAGCTTTTCCTTGATCTTAGACTGTTTAAGTGGTGTTTTTTGGTGTGATAGTCACTGATTTGGATGGCAGGACGGAACGATTCGCCAAAGGGGGACTTAGGACCTTTAAATCAGGTGACTTCTAGTAAAATTAGCGAGTTTTCTTCCCGGTGTATTGTGTTTCCGGGACTCGCGGTTACCGTGATAAGCGCCTTGGTTAGTTGGTTTATGTCAACTCGGTGCTACCTATGACTAATTTCTCTTTCTGTTTATGTCCACAGGTCTGTATGACGCTAGGTGGTCGCATCACAGTAGCAGAGAGTTAGTTTTCTCTCCACCATGGTTCCATTTCCTACTAACTCTGTTAGGTTATCTAACCAAATGAAAAATATGTCCAGTGAGTTGGAGGCCTAGTATAAAGGTCTTCTCACTTTGCCCTCTTGATCCAATTCCTTCCCCATGAGGTGGAGAGAGTTAAGAGGCGTGCAGATGGTGGAGTTCTCCGGTTCGTCACGTTGGATGGTTTGTCTATACAAAGTGTCAGGTATCTAGTTATTGATAATGTGGTGATGTTAATTATTGTAAACAAACAAAGGGAGATAATTAACATTTTTGCCAGAAAAGAGTTATCTATATGTATCTGATGGTTGTGTAGTCGACTTATCCATTCAGCATACAATTCGTCCTTGCACTTGGATGTTTTGTTGGGATCGAATTTTTCCTGTCACGGGATTAATGACGTCATAATCAGCCTGGCTATGTGTTTATCAGCTATTCAAGCGCTATGCTGGTTTCTGATGTATATTGATCTTTATGATCGTTTTCCTTCTCTTTGAGTTGGATTGAGTTTCTAAGCTTAACTAGTTGCTCATACTCCTTGTCCTTTGCCCTGTTTCAGGGACCGGGTTGCGCGTCCTGTGGTCGTTTTATTCATGTAAAGTTCTGGCCGCATCTGTGCTCTCAATGTAGCCTTGTGGTCCATTGGTTAATTGTGACATATGTAAGCACTGGGGGGGCGTGTTAATGTCCGAATTCTTGTGCTGCTTACAGGCGACGGACAAGGTGGTAGAGGAGGAGAAGAAGAAGAAGCGGAAACGAGAGGTTGTAAGTAGGAAGGGTAAGGGGAAGGTCTCGTCCGCGGTGGATATGGAGGCCTTCCGGACCGAGATGTTGGGAGAGATGAAGAGGGCAGTAAAGGATTTGGTTCCAGGGTTGCTTCGTGGCATGCTTCCTGGACCAAATCCTTTACTGTCCTCATCATCGGCTTCGGAGCAGGTAATCCCCGCCTCTGGATCGATTTTCCTTAGTCCGCTTCCGTTGTTCGACGATTCAGAGGTGGCCCCATTAGAGGGGGCGTTCCACGGCCCTGGCAGCAGGCTTATTGCCGCGCTGATAGGGGACCGTGGACGGTTGTCGCTGGAACCCGCGGGCTGCTTATCAGTCCAGGGGTATCCGAACGCCGCGGTGGCCAGTACCTCCTATGGCACCGTTCCTGGTCAGCCCGGGTTAGCTCTCTTTGCTGACCCGGGGTCTAATCTTTCTGACCAGGGTAATGAGGATTACCTGCTAGGGTCGCCGTCTGACGACGTGGACATGGATGAAGACGTTTGTGCACCCCTCGCGGGGAATACAGGCGCCTTATTCCACGGTTTTACTCACCCTGGAGTAAAGTCCGCGGCTCAGGTGGTGGCCCAGGGCGCTGCTGATGGCCAGCGGTACCGCATACCTCGGCTTGCCGAGGGTGTTGCTGGTGCTGGCCGGGCCCGTGGTGAGACTATATATACCCCGCGCTCTGCCACGGTGCCTGCTCCTGGTCAAACCAGTGATATTCTCATGCCGGTGCTGTCAGGCCCGCGTGTTTTCCCTGGCTTGCCAGGTGTATCAGCATACCCGCCGTCAAGCTCTACTGCTTGCGCTCAGGAGGAAGACGAAGGACCCCGTCTTGTAGAGCGCTCGCAGTTAGCCACGGAGGAGGATTGGTATGACGCTTGCCAGTGGTTGGTGAGCGTTAGGCCTGATCTGCCCGTGGAGCAGTCGGCTAGCCAGCGTGTTCACACGCCGTGGTTAGCTGGGAAACCGACTGCTAACGCTATGCCTTCTCTGCCGCTGGCGGAGCATGTCGTTGACATGTTCAAGGCGGCGGAGTCGTCCATTAAGTCGAGTGGACGTCTCGCGAAGGCCCCTCGCGAGGTGGCCAGGCGTTGTCGCATCGTGCCCCTGGATTACCAGCGGTACGGTGTGGTGCCCAAGCCCAGCGTGGATGACCGCGCGGCTTTGGGTGAGGATGCGCGGCCAGGCTCCCGTTCTGACACGGGTGTCTTGTGCGCGGACGCGTTGCGTTCGGCGAATACCTCGTTGCGTGTTGCGGAGGAGAGTGGGAGGGCTTCGATTGCCGCTCTGTCCCACGTCTCCCAGCTGTTACAGGGGGTAGTAACGGCATCCGCATCGCGACAGCCAAGTCCGGTCACTGTCCAGCGAACCATCCAGGATGGTATTAACCTGGCGCTGGACTGTATGACTCGGGCGGTGACCAGGAGTGTCAGGGCAAGACGCACGTTTGCCCTGGACAATCTGTGCCCGTCTCAGGACCTGTACAATAGGCTACTGCGTACGCCTATGACGGGCCCTGGTTTTTTTGGAGGTGAGGGATGTCGCCACCTCCAAGAGACGGTCACCCTGGTGAATAACCAGAGGGCGCTGCGCGAGCAGTTTGATGTGCTGCGTCGTGCTAACGCTTGCGCCGCGGCCCCGGCGTATCGTCCCCTGCAGGCTCGAGGTGGTGCTGGCCAGGTCAGTGGCCAGCCACCGTCGCAGCGTCGGCCTCGGCCGCGTGCGATTCGGCCAGCAGCGAGGGGGGCGCAGGTTCCTCAGGCGCCGTCAGCCAGGCAGCCGCCCGCGCACCGAGGTGCGCGCGGGGCGGGGCGGGGCGCGCGAGGATCTGGGCGTGGTTATCGTTCCTGACAGTACGCTTACCGCGGTAAGAACCACGCCGGTGTGTATGGCGACGGAGACAGTGCCGCTCTTGCATGCATCGTGTCCACCGCGGTCCCTAGGTGGGCCGGTGGGAGGCCGGCTAGCCGGCCACATGCAAGAGTGGGAACGGTTAACTCAGGACCGTTTAGTCTTGCGATGGCTTTCCGTCGGGTATCATCCAGAGTGGGTGACAGGCCCGCCGTCGCGACTGTCTCTGGTGCCAGTCTGGACTCCCATTCCGAGGGATCCAGAGCAAAGGTTGTGTATCGAGGAGGAGATAAATTCCCTCATACAAAAGGGAGCTATTCAGCCGGCACAAAGGTGTCCGGGCTTCTATTCAACCCTGTTCTTAGTAACAAAACGCACCGGAGGGTGGAGACCGATTCTCAACCTCAAGCCATTGAACAAGTTCATCGAGACGCCCGGTTTCAAGATGGAAACGGTGCGCTCGGTGTTGGCGGGGTTGGAGAGGGGGATGTGGACGGCGTCGATAGATTTGAAGGACGCTTATTTCCACATCCCCATCCACGGGAGTTTCTGTCGCTTCCTGTGATTTGCATTCCAGGGCAGACAGTGGGAATTCAGGGTGTTGCCCTTCGGAATTTCCACGGCTCCTCGGGTTTTCACCCGTGTGGTTCTTGCGATCACAGCATACCTCCGCAGGGGAAGCATAGCAGTCCACACGTACATAGACGACTGGCTGTTGAAAGCGCACACCCGGGAAAGTTTGTCCGCCAATCTGGAGATTGTTTTGAAAATTCTCACAGACTTGGGCTGGTTGATCAATTTCCCAAAATCAGAGCTGACTCCATCCCAGAAGTTTGTTTACCTGGGGATGTTCTTCGATCTAGAGACAGGATATGTTTATCCTACTCAGGAGAGAGTTCAAAAACTCATCTCGTTGATTCAGTCAGTGTGCGACAGTCGTCATGTCCTGGCACGGGTTTACTTGAGAATGCTGGGGTTGATGGTTTCGTTGGAACCAGTCATTCCTCAGGCCGCCTTACGCAGGCGGCCGATCCAGTTGTTTCTCATGACACAATGGACCCAGAGTACAGGTTCGCTGGACTCGAATGTGTCAGTGTTGGCGCCTCTGATTCACCACCTGCAATGGTGGTTGAATACAGAGAATCTCTTGCCGGGGGTTTTGCTAACCCCTCCCCACCCTCAGGTGACTGTGTATACAGATGCATCGATGGAGGGCTGGGGAGCTTGCCTGGAAGAATCCACGATATCAGGGCTTTGGAATCTGGAACAGTCAAAGGAACATATAAATCTACTGGAGCTAAGAGCAGTAGTCCTGGGCCTGGAACATTTCTTACAGAAAGTTCAGGGCAAGATTGTTCTTATTCGTTCAGACAACTCAACAGTTGTGACTTACATAAACCGCCAGGGCGGAACGAAGTCGCCCAGTCTCTGTATGATGACATGGAAACTGCTTTGTT
The DNA here is from genome assembly GCA_034401795.1 of Chaetoderma sp. LZ-2023a. Taxonomy (NCBI): domain Eukaryota; kingdom Metazoa; phylum Mollusca; class Caudofoveata; order Chaetodermatida; family Chaetodermatidae; genus Chaetoderma; species Chaetoderma sp. LZ-2023a. The sequence continues at coordinate 65,730,266 of CM067364.1, forward strand.
GGTGTCTGGATCACCAGATTACCTTGAAAGCAGTTCATATTCCGGGAAGGTTAAACCTGCTAGCAGACTCATTGAGCCGAAGGATGAGTGTTTTACCCACGGAATGGCAACTAAATCAATGTGTGGCGGATCGTCTGTTCGACCATTGGGGGAAACCCAACATCGATTTGTTCGCAACGAAGAAGAATGCGAAGATGACGACGTACGTCTCTCCGATTCCGGATCCAAGCGCTTTCGCAACAGATGCGTTAGCTATCAGCTGGGGGAGAATGTATGCATACGCATTCCCTCCAGCAATCCTGATTCCAAAAATTCTTCAGAAAATCAGACAAGAGGAATGCCAAGTGCTTCTGATCGCCCCGGATTGGCCAAGCCGATCATGGTATACGGATCTGCTGGACCTTCTGGTCTGCAATCCGGTTCCTCTGCCTCTGATGGACGATATTATCTTCCAGGGCAAGGCCCTTCACAACAATCCGTCAATGTTCAGATTGACTGCGTGGATGTTGTCAAGGAATCTAGAATTAAGGAGGGCTTTTCTGAGCAAGCAGCCATGTTTATGGCCAAAGCCAGGAGGGGGTCAACCTCCAGAGCATATAATTATAAAATCAACAGATTTGCAGAATGGTGCTCAAAAAGATGTATTGATCCAATGGATTCATCTATTCAAGTAGTAGCTGATTTCCTCTGTCACCTCTATGATGCCTATAGCCTCAAGCCTAACTCTATTGCTGGTTATAAGTCAGCATTAATGTCTGTTATTCCTTGCTTGGCTAAGAGGGGAAGTGATGAAGTAAATACATTGAATGTATTAATTAAAGGCATGGGCAATCTAAGACCAAGGAATCCACCTGTGATTCCGTCTTGGAGTTTATCGCTAGTGCTTCAAGTACTAGGTGATAAGCCTTTTGAACCACTTAGTTCCATTTCTATGAAACTATTAACACTGAAGACTGTGTTTTTAATTGCTGCGGCCTCGGCTAGGCGTAGGAGTGAAATTCATGCCTTATCAGCCGAGGATGACCGTTTTGTGGTTTCAGGGGAAGGCCTTAAGCTGCTACCTAGGATTAATTTCTTGGCTAAAAATCAGTCGTTGAAATATCCAGGTCAACCTATTATTTTGCCTGCTTTAACTAGATATGATCCTAATTCTAAAGCATGGTGTCCCGTCCGGGCGCTGCGCCGGTACAAACAACGTACGGCGGCATGGCGCACCGACCAGTCAGCGTTATGGTTGTCATATATTGAACCCCATGGGAGGGCTTCTAAGGACACCATTTCCAGGTGGATTGTGGAATGCATTCAGTTTTGCCATAAATCCGCCACCGGGAAGCAGGTTGACGTGGCCAAGGCTCACAGTGTCCGCGGCGTAGTGACATCCACGGCCCTATTTAATGGGGTCCCTGTGGATGATATTATGTCGGTGGCTCAGTGGCACTGTGAGTCAAGTTTTACAGACCATTATCTCCGTGACACCTCTAATCCTCTCGCCTTGTCGGTTTTGAAAAAATAAATCGGTTTATATTTTTTGAGGAGGTTTTTCCTCATTACTTATATATTTCACAATTAATTTATGGAAACACCCACTTTTTTGGGCCTGCATCAGTCTTTACCAATGGGAAGATGATGTCAGCAGCCATTTTCAACAAGGTCAGTCTTGTTCATGTGTTGTCCGTTGTTGATTGTATTGTCACGATTACCCGTTATTAATATGGTGATGGTTTGTGTATTTGTGTGGTTCATTGTTGAGAGTTACGAAAATGGAGCTTTTTCGTCTCTGTCCTGTAGTACATGGCACTTGTACGTAGAGAGCGTATAGGACATTGAGGTCAGTCGACTCTTCCTCCCAGGAAGGAGGGGGGGGGAGCGCATATGACATTCGGTCATCTCTCATACATCGGTGGTGTTATCCGATGGTTAGTCAAATCCTGACTGTTTTTCTTACAGTTTCAGAAGTTTAAGTGCCTTAAACGCAGAAAAGCGTATAGGGATGAGCTGGTCTTTTGACCTCGCCTCCCTCCCGCCAGATTCACTTTCGAATTCTGGCAATATCAAAAGTATTAGGGAGGTAAGTATACTCTTGAAGTGAAATAAACGAAATCTAGGATTTCTTTTTTCACGAGAGAGTTGATACTTACCTCCCTAGATACGGACCCGGCCTCTCCACCCCACAGAGGCTCGGTCTTCAGGCTCTTAATAGTTGCATGTGTGTCAGCCAATAATCTAGTCAGAGGAAGTGCTAGTCTGCGCATGCGCGGTGGTGGGGCTGGCATCCGCCAGACTACGCTCTGACTCCCTGCCCAGTAGGGGCACCTAACTGTTTTAAATCTGAGTGTTTATTGAGTGAAAGCCAATATTTAGCAATATCAAAAGTATTAGGGAGGTAAGTATCAACTCTCTCGTGAAAAAAGAAATCCTAGATTTCGTTTAGTATCCGTCAACTTTTTTATCTTATCCGGGTACTCGGTTAATTTCTCTTGCGACTCGGTTCCTTCCAAGATAGATGCGCCCTTAGCCAAGATGGCGGCGCCCATGATTAATGTTTCGTTTTGGCTTGGCGTGTCTATGCACTCTGTTTATGCGGATTTTTAGCTCTCGCTTCATTGTCGAGGGTGTTTGTAGCGATCTGCATTTATTTCTTGGTTGTATTAACGTTAGTTAACTTCCAAGTTGTGTTTATTAATTTTCACTCAAAAAAGTTTCAAATATTTCCTGCCTAAGGCTTGATTATCATTAATTTAAGAGAAAGTTAATGTTTATAAGTAATTCTACTTTACAATCAAGTCAATTGTGCGTATTGTTCGTCATCGTATGTCATATGCAGCGTTTTGATTCTCTGTTTTCGCAGAAGGCCAAGAACCAGGACACTTTGTGCCACAAATGCACCAGGTTCATGAAGCGCAGGTTTAATGGTCATCAGTGTGTCGCTTGCGCGAAGTGCAAAGTGGGAAGTCCATGTGATGTGTGCGCCAAGTGGTCGTCGGATTTCACATCAAGAGTATACTTACCTCCCTAATACTTTTGATATTGCTAAATATCGGCTTTCACTCAATAAACACTCAGATTAAAACAGTTAGGTGCCCCTACTGGGCAGGGAGTCAGAGTGTAGTCTGGCGGATGCCAGCCCCACAACCGCGCCTGCGCAGACTAGCACTACCTCTTTGCTAATTTATTGGCAGAGAGTCTACACATGTTTTTGTGCTAGAGCTTTTCTTACTCAATTTCATAGTCTTTTTGGTGTGAATTTGGAAGTGTTTATCCATGATAAAGATGGCAGGAAGGATGACTTCGCCAGAGGAGGGCCCAGGACCTTTAAATCAGGTGACTTCTAGTAAAATTAGCGAGTTTTGTCCCCGGTGTAATGTGTTTCCTGGACTCGCGGTTACCGTGATAAGCGCCTTGTTTAGTTGGTTTATTTCAACTAGGTGCTATATAATACTAATCTCTCTTTGTGTTTATGTCCACAGGTCTGTGTGACGATATGTAATGGACATCACATCAGCAGAGGGTTTGTTTCTCTCCACCATGGTTCCATTTCCTACTAATACTGTTAGGTTATCTAACCAAAAATTTTATGTCCAGTGAGTCGGAGGCCTAGTATAAAGGTCTTCTCACTTTGCCCTCTTGATCCAATTCCTTCCCCTAGAGGTGGAGAGAGTTAAGAGGCGTTTAGTTGCTGGAGTGCTCCAGTTCATCACGTTGGATGGTTTGTCTATACAAAGTGTCAGGTATCTAATTATTGATATGAGGTGATGTTAATTATTTAGAGAGGAAAGGGAGATAATTCACAGTATTTGCCATTGTTATCAGTATATATCTGATGGTTGCGTAGTCGAAATGTCCAGTCTGCACATGTTCTGGTTAGAGATACAATTCGTCCTTGCACTTGGATGTTTGTTGGGGATCGATTTTTTCCTGTCATAGGATTAATGACGTCATAATCAGCCTTGCTCTTTATTAACAATTAAAGTTTGTCCAAAGCTGGTTTTCTGATGAATATTGATCTTTATGATCATTTCCTTCTCTTGAGTTGGTGAGTTTCTGAGCTTAACTAGATTGCTCATACTCCTCTGCCCTGTTTCAGAGACCTGGTTGTGCGTCCTGTGGACGGTTTTTGAAGGACAAGTTTGTGCCTCATCTCTGTTATCAGTGTAGCCCCTGTGGTCCCTTGCTTAATTGCGAGATATGTAAGCACTGGGGGGGGGGGGGCGTGCTAATGTCCGAATTCTTGTGCTTGCAGGCGAAGGACAAGGTGGTGGAGGAGGAGAAGAAGAAGCAGAAAAGAGAGGGTGTGAGTAAGAAGGGTAAGAGGAAGGCCTCGTCCGCGGTGGACATGGAGGCCTTCCGGACCGAGATGTTGGGAGAGATGAGGAGGACAATAAAGGATTTGGTTCCCGAGTTGCTTCGTGGCATGCTTCCTGGACCAAATCCTTTGCTGTCCTCATCATCTGCTTCGGAGCAGGTAATCCCCACCTCTGAATCACCTTTCCTTAGTACGCTTCCGTTGTTCGAAGATTCAGAGGTGGCCCCATTAGAGGGGGCGTTCCACGACCCTGGCAGCAGGCTTAGTGCCGCGCCGAGGGGCCGTGGACGGTTGTCGCTGGAACCCGTGGGCTGCTTATCAGTCCAGGGGTATCCGCACGCCGCGGGTGCCAGTACCTCCTATGGCACCTTCCCTGGCCAGTCCGGGTTAGCTCTCTTTGCTGACCCGGAGTCTAATCTGTCTAGCCAGGAGGATGAGGATGAGGATTACCTGTTGGGGTCGCCGTCTGAGGACGTGGCCATGGATTATGACGTCTGTGCACCCCTCGCGGGGAATACAGGCGACTTATTCCACGGTTCTACTCACGCAGGGGTAGAATCCACGGTTCAGACTGTGGCCCTGGGCGCTGAGCGCCAGCGTTACCGCATACCTCGGCTTGCCGAGAGTGTCGCTGGTGCTGGCCGGGGCCGTGGTGGGGCGGTCTGTGCCCCGCGCTCTACCACGGCGCCTGCTCCTGGTCAAGCCAGTGAGATTAGCATGCCGGTGTTGTCAGGCCCGCATGCTCTCCCTGGCTTGCCAGGGATATCAGCGTATCCGCCGTCAAGCTCTGTTGCTTGCGCTCAGGAGGAAGACGAAGGCCCCCGTCTTGTAGAGTGCTCGCAGCTAGCCACGGAGGAGGATTGGTCTGACGCTTGCCAGTGGTTGGTGAGTGTTAGACCAGATCTGCCCGTGGAGCAGTCGGCTAGCCAGCGTTGACATGTTCGAGGCGGCGGAGACGTCCATTAAGTCGAGTGGACGTCTCGCGAAGGCCCCGCGCGAGGTGGCCAGGCGTTGCCGCATCGTGCCCCTGGATTACCAGCGGTACTGTGTGGTACCTAAGCCGAGCGTGGATGACCGCGCGGCTTTGGGTGAGGATGCGCGGCCAGGCTCCCGTTCTGACACGGGAGTCTTGTGTTCGAACGCGTTGCTTTCAGCAAATACCGCATTGCGTGATGCGGAGGAGAGTGGGAGGGCTTCGATTGCCGCTCTGTCCCACGTCTCCCAGCTGTTACAAGGGGTAGTAACAGCATCCGCATCGCGCCAGCCAAGTCCGGGCACAGTCCAGCGAGCCATCCAGGATGGGATCAACCTGGCTCTGGACTGTATGACGCGGGCGGTGACCAGGAGTGTCCGGGCAAGGCACACATTTGCCTTGGACAATCTGTGCCCGTCCCAGGACCTGTACAATAGGCTACTGCGTACGCCTATGACAGGTCCTGGTCTCTTTGGAGGTGAGGGATGTAGGCACCTCCAGGAGACGGTTACTCTGGTAAATAACCAGAGGGCGCTGCGCTAGCAGTTTGAGGTGCTTCGTCGTGCTAACGTTCGCGCCGCGCCCCCTGCGTATCGTCCCCTGCAGGCTCGAGGTGGTGGTGGCCAGGTCAGAGGCCAACCACCATCGCAGCGTCGGCCTCGGCCGCGTGCGATTTGGCCAGCAGCGAGGGTGGCGCAGGCTCCTCAGGCGCAGTCAGCCAGGCAGCCGCCCGCGCACCGAGGTGCGCGCGGTGCTGGTCGTGGCGCGCGAGGATCTGGGCGTGGTAATCATTCCTGATGGGACGGTTACCGCGGTGCAACCGCTCCGGTGTTTCTGGCAAAGGAGACAGTGCCGCTCTTGCACTCCTTATGTCCACCTCTATCCCTAGGTGGACCAGTGGGAGGCCGGCTAGCCGACCACATGCAAGAGTGGGAACGGTTAACTCAGGACCGTTTAGTCTTGCGATGGCTTTCAGTCGGGTATCATCCCGATTGGATGACAGGCCCGCCATCGCGACTGTCTCTAGTGCCGATCTGGACTCCAAATCCGAGAGATCCAGAGCAAAGGTTGTGTATCGAGGAGGAAATAAATTCCCTCATACAAAAAGGAGCTATTCAGCCGGCACAAAGGTGTCCAGGCTTCTATTCAACCCTGTTCTTAGTAACAAAAAAACACCGGAGGGTGGAGACCAATTCTCAACCGCAAGCCATTGAACAAGTTCATAGAGACGCCCAGTTTCAAGATGGAGACTGTGCGCTCGGTGTTGGCGGGGTTAGAGAGGGGAATGTGGACAGCGTCGATAGATTTGAAGGACGCTTATTTCCACATCCCCATACACAGGAGTTTCCATCGCTTCCTGAGATTTGCATTCCAGGGCAGACAGTGGGAATTCAGGGTGTTACCCTTCGGAAATTCCACGGCTCCTCGGGTTTTCACCCGTGTGGTTCTTGCGATCACCGCATACCTCCGCAGGAGAAGCATAGCAGTCCACACGTACATAGACGACTGGCTGTTGAAAGCGCACACCCAGGAAAGTTTATCGGCCAGTCTGGAGATTGTTTTGAAGACTCTCACAGACTTGGGCTGGATGATCAATTTCCCAAAATCAGAGCTGACTCCATCCCAGAAGTTTGTTTACCTGGGGATGTTCTTCGATCTAGAGACAGGATATGTTTTTCCTACTCAGGAGAGAGTTCAGAAACTCATCTCATTAATTCAGTCAGTGTGCGACAGTCGTCATGTCCTGGCACGGGTTTACTTGAGAATGCTGGGGTTGATGGTTTCATTGGAACCAGTTATTCCTCAGGCCGCCTTACGCAGGCGGCCGATCCAGTTATTTCTCATAACACAATGGACCCAGAGTACAGGTTCGCTGGACTCGAACGTGTCAGTGTTGGCGCCTCTGATTCATCACCTGCAATGGTGGTTGGACACAGAGAATCTCTTGGTGGGGGTTATGCTAACCCCTCCCCACCCTCAGGTGACTGTGTATACAGATGCATCGATGGAGGGCTGGGGAGCTTGCCTGGAAGAATCCACGATATCAGGGCTTTGGAATCTGGAACAGTCAAAGGAACATATAAATCTACTGGAGCTAAGAGCAGTAGTCCTGGGCCTGGAACATTTCTTACAGAAAGTTCAGGGCAAGATTGTTCTTATTCGTTCAGACAACTCAACAGTTGTGACTTACATAAACCGCCAGGGCGGAACGAAGTCGCCCAGTCTCTGTATGATGACATGGAGACTGCTTTGTTGGTGCCTGGATCACCAGATTCCCTTGAAAGCAGTTCATATTCCGGGAAGGTTAAATCTGCTAGCAGACTCATTGAGCCGAAGGATGAGTGTTTTACCCACGGAATGGCAACTAAATCAATGTGTGGCGGATCGTCTGTTCGACCATTGGGGGGAACCCAACATCGATTTGTTCGCAACGAAGAAGAATGCGAAGATGACGACGTACGTCTCTCCGATTCCGGATCCAAGCGCTTTCGCAACAGATGCGTTAGCTATCAGCTGGGGGAGAATGTATGCATACGCATTCCCTCCAGCAATCCTGATTCCAAAAATTCTTCAGAAAATCAGACAAGAGGAATGCCAAGTGCTTCTGATCGCCCCGGATTGGCCAAGCCGATCATGGTATACGGATCTGCTGGACCTTCTGGTCTGCAATCCGGTTCCTCTGCCTCTGATGGACGATATTATCTTCCAGGGCAAGGCCCTTCACAACAATCCGTCAATGTTCAGATTGACTGCGTGGATGTTGTCAAGGAATCTAGAATTAAGGAGGGCTTTTCTGAGCAAGCAGCCATGTTTATGGCCAAGGCCAGGAGGGGGTCAACCTCCAGAGCATATAATTATAAAATCAACAGATTTGCAGAATGGTGCTCAAAAAGATGTATTGATCCAATGGATTCATCTATTCAGGTAGTAGCTGATATGCTCTGTCACCTGTATGATGCCTATAGCCTCAAGCCTAACTCTATTGCTGGTTATAAGTCAGCTTTAATGTCTGTTATTCCTTGCTTGGCTAAGAGGGGAAGTGATGAAGTAAATACATTAAATTTATTAATTAAAGGCATGGGCAATCTAAGACCAAGGAATCCCCCTGTGATTCCGTCTTGGAGTTTATCGCTAGTGCTTCAAGTACTAGGTGATAGGCCTTTTGAACCACTTAGTTCCATTTCTATGAAACTATTAACACTGAAGACTGTGTTTTAATTGCTGCGGCCTCGGCTAGGCGTAGAAGTGAAATTCATGCCGTATCAGCCGAGGATGACCGTTTTGTGGTTTCAGGTGAAGGCCTTAAGCTGCTACCTAGGATTAATTTCTTGGCTAAGAATCAGTCGTTGAAATATCCAGGTCAACCTATTGTTTTGCCTGCTTTAACTAGATATGATCCTAATTCTAAAGCATGGTGTCCCGTCCGGGCGCTTCTCCAGTACAAACAACGTACATCGGAGTGGCGCACCGACCAGTCGGCGTTATGGTTGTCATATATTGAACCCCATGGCAGGGCTTCTAAGGACACCATTTCCAGGTGGATTGTAGAATGCATTCAGTTTTGTCATAAATCCGCCACCGGGAAGCAGGTTGACGTGGCCAAGGCTCACAGTGTCCGCGGCGTAGTGACATCCACTGCCCTATTTAATGGGGTCCCTGTGGATGATATTATGTCGGTGGCCCAGTGGCACTGTGAGTCAAGTTTTACAGACCATTATCTCCGTGACACCTCTAATCCTCTCGCCTTGTCGATTTTGAGAAAATAACTAGGTTTATATTTTTGATGAGGTTTCCTCATTGCTTATATATTTCACAATTAATTTATGGAAACAACCACTTTTTTGGGACTGCATCATTCTTCACCAATGGGAAGAGGATGTCAGCAGCCATTTCAACAAGGTCAGTCTTGCGCATGGGTTGTCCATTGTTGAGTGTCTTGTCACGTTACCCGTTATTAATATGATGATGGTTTTGTGTATTTATGTGGTTCATTGTTGAGAGTATACGAAAATGGAGCTTTTTCGTCTGTGTCCTGTAGTACATGGCACGTGTACGTAGAGAGCGTATAGGCCATTGAGGTCATTCGACTCTTCCTCCCAGGAAGGAGGGGGGGGGGAGCGCATATGACATTCGGTCATCTCTCATACATCGGTGGTGTTATCCGATGGTTAGTCAAATCCTGACTGTTTTTTCATACAGTTTCAGAAGTTTAAGTGCCTTAAACGCAGAAAAGCGTATAGGGATGAGCTGGTCTTTTGACCTCGCCTCCCTCCCGCCGAATTCACTGTCGAATTCTGGCAATATCAAAAGTATTAGGGAGGTAAGTATACTCTTGATGTGAAATAAACGAAATCAAGGATTTCTTTTTTCACGAGAGAGTAGATACTTACCTCCCTAGATACGGACCCGGCCTCTCCACCCCACAGAGGCTCGGTCTTCAGGCTCTTAATAGTTGCATGTGTATCAGCCAATAAATTAGTCAGAGGTAGTGCTAGTCTGCGCAGGCGCGGTGGTGGGGCTGGCATCCGCCGGACTACACTCTGACTCCCTGCCCAGTAGGGGCACCTAACTGTTTTAATCTGAGTGTTTATTGAGTGAAAGCCGATATTTAGCAATATCAAAAGTATTAGGGAGGTAAGTATCAACTCTCTCGTGAAAAAAGAAATCCTTGATTTCGTTTAATTGGTGGCAGAGTTCGATCGTGATCGTCGTGCGTGCATGGAGAGGATCGCGAGGGACAAGGCGGCCAAGCTGGATCAGGCTTTCAGTGAGAGGACTGGAAGATCTACTGAACGAGCGAATGGATTCAGCATTGGGCGTATGGCCGGCCCAGTTCAAGGCAATGTTTGAGTCCTTGCAGTCCACGATCCCAATGATGCAGGCTGGTGCAGGGCAACCTTTCGGTGGTCCGGCTAGTTCTGCGGAGGGACAAGCACCTGTCGCTTCTCGGACCTTGGCTCAAGAGCCGACGGCGGAGGAGGAAGATCTTCTAATGGAAGATTCCGGCATGGCGGATATTTCGTTGACGGCTCGACCAGGTACATCCCAGGGATCTCCCTCGGGATTTGTAGTGGTTTGCCAAGCGGGTGGTGATATCACTGTTCCATTGGGCATTTTCCAATCGGATTTCGCTCAACCCGCGTTGTCATTGGAGCCATGTTTTGTGGTTCCTAGCGGCGTTAGGTGCGGCTCCTCTCGGAGTGCCGGCATCTACCGTGGTGAAAGCGCCTGTAGTCCCGCCTCCCACGCTGGAGCCGATGGACTGCGGTGAATCTGTGTCCGGCGATTCCTTGGACACTGGTGCCGCTAGTAGTCAGGCTATGGACGCGCTTCATGTTGGGAGAAGTGCAGGCCATAGCTCTCAGCATGGATCGTCGGTGACCTTCTCATCCAAGGGTGAGAAGGAAGATGAGAACGGTAGTCCATTGATGGGTGAGTCCGCTTTCTGCAGCGAAGCTGAATGGGTGCAGATCCTTGGCTGGATGTCCGACCGTCTCGGGTTGGCATCGGATCAAGGATCTCAGCGCGATCCGGCGATGGAACCGATGTCAGAGCGAGCGGCTAGCGCTCTGTCAAGTGGCTCTTCGGCCATGCCGACGCTCCCTTTGGACACGCAAACTCCCGACATGTTGGAGGTTGCGGCGTATCGTCTGGTTCAGCCAGATTATGCATTGCCCAAAGCCCCGAAGGGGATAAGGAGTAGGGTCCGTTTTCCGGAGCTGGCCTACCATCATTATGCCCAGGTTCCACGGCTTTCCGCCGGGGAGCGAGAGGCGCTGAATAGGCCATTGGCTGGCAAATCGAAGGGACGTTCTCGTCCCTTAGTTTCCCAGGCCAATAAAGATCCATTTAATGAGCTAATGCTCATTGAAGAGATGGCGAGGGCAGCCATGGCTGCGCTCTCTCACGGATGTACCGTCCTGCAGGGTATGCTGACCTGTGTGGCGGAAGGCGGACAAGTGCCAGAGGCTGCTCCCGGAGTTGTCCGGGACACCATGCGCTTTTCCCAGGATTGCCTGGCCAGGGTGATCACCAGATCATTGGGGGATCGAAGGAGAATGGTTCTCGACTGTGTAGAATCAGTACCTGAGATGAGGGCTGCGTTATCTTCTGCGCCTTTCATTGGTCCAGGCTTGTTAGGCAGCTCAGCATGGCAAGCCTTATCCAAGGTCGCGTCAATGGTCGCTGAGCAGGAAATAGTCAGCAAGTCGTGGAAGTTGAGTAAGAGGACACAGCTGCAGCAGTCCTACAAACAGCATCGGCATGAGCAGCAGAGGCAGCACCAGAGATCGCCCTTCCGTCCTTCTGGCCGTGATGTCCATCAGGCATCCGGATCGCAGGGACCTGGCCGTTCGTCCTCATACAAGTCCTCTAATAAGAGGCTGTATGAGGAGGACAGGAAGGGTAGATCTGAAGGATGCATATTTTCATATTCCAATGTCAATTCCTTTTCAGAAGTACCTTCGCTTTGCATTCCAAGACAATGTTTGGGAATTCAATGCGCTTCCATTCGGCCTGACCACGGCACCGAGGGTCTTCACCAAAGTGGTTCTCGCCATGGCTAATTTTTTAATTTCTTCGCAGGGGAAACATAGCTGTTCATACTTACATAGATGACTGGCTGCTGAAAGCGGGGAATCCAGTCTCTCTGCGCAACAATCTTCAGGTAGTCCTAGCTTTACTAAAGGATCTAGGATGGATTGTGAATCTAGAGAAATCAGAATTGACTCCATCCCAGGAGTTTATCTGGGAATATTTTTCAACCTCAAGGACGGCGTAGCTTTTCCGGCGGAGAGCAGAGTCAAGAGTTTGATTGCAGTACTGGAGTCAGTTTCTCTAGGAGCCTTTCTGATGGCGCGCCAATTTCTCAGGATACTGGGTTTACTAGTGTCTCTGGAGAAAGTGGTTCCTTATGTGACACCCAGGCGCAGGCCGATTCAGATGTATCTAATGTCATTCTGGTCTCAGAGGATGGATCCGTTATCTCTGAAAATTCCAGTAAAAGAACCATTGATATTCCACCTTCAGTGGTGGTGATGATCAGAACAGAATCTCCTGCGAGGTATTCCTTTACAACCTCCTCAACCACAGATGTCCATCTTCACAGATGCATCGACAACGGGTTGGGGAGCAGTATTGGACGATCAGTCAGTGTCAGGGGAATGGGATCGGACCAATGCGCAGAAACATATCAATGTTCTCGAATTATTAGCAGTAACATTAGCACTTCGAAAATTCGAGAGCTTAATCCGAGACAAGACTGTCCTAGTAAGGACGAACAACTCAACAGTGGTGTCTTATTTGAACCGCCATGGCGGGACGCGATCACCGGAGTTGTGTATGATGATTTGGAACCGTCTACTGTGGTGCCAAGAGAGGAATGTTGTTCTTCGGGCAGCACACATTCCAGGAAGACTGAACATCTTAGCAGATGCTCTCAGTCGAAGGACGGTTTGTCTCAACCAATCGGTAGCAGAGGTTCTATTCAAACATTGGGCCACGCCAAATCTTGACCTGTTTGTGATGAAACATAATGCAAAGATGGTCACATACGTGTCACCGATCCCAGACCCGCCAGCTCTAGCAGTAGATGCACTGGCGATAAGTTGGAAGGGAATGTACGCATATGCGTATCCTCCAACGATTCTCATCCCAAAAGTTCTGGCAAAGATAAGAGAGGGTATGTGCGAAGTACTACTGATCGCCCCTATTGGCCAGGCCGATCATGGTTTACGGATCTGCTGGACCTTCTGGTCTGCAGTCCAATCCCTCTTCCAGACAGAAGAGATCTTATCTCTCAGAACAGTGGTGTGTACTTCCACGACAGACCAGAAATGTTCAAATTGACTGCATGGATGTTATCAAGCAGCGTGCAATTAAGGGTGGCTTTTCTGAGCAAGCAGCGAAGTTTGTTGCTTCAGCCAAAAGAGGGTCAACCACTAAAACATATAATTATAGAATCAACAAATTTGCAGAGTGGTGTAAGGGAAGAGATATCGATCCCTTTTCTCCATCTGTTCAACACGTAGCAGATTTTATCTGTCATTTATACGAAGTTGACAAACTTGTGCCTTCAACCCAAGTAGCATATAAGTCTGCATTAGCTTCAGTCATTCCCAGTCTGACCATTGAAGGAGTGGAAAATGACACTTTAAATGGAAGTTATTAAAGGAATGAGCAATCTGCGACCTAGACAGCCAATTCCTATCCCAGCATGGAATCTATCTCTTGTTCTACAGGTTTTAGGGCATGCTCCCTTTGAACCGATTAGATCTATAGATATTAAACTGTTAACTATTAAATCAGTTTTCTTGGTTGCAGCAGCGTCGGCGAGAGGGAGAAGTGAAATTCATGCGCTTTCTACCGAACAAGACCGTTTTGTCGTCACGGGTGAAGGTTTAAGACTACTTCCACATCTTTGTTTCCTGGCAAAGAATCAGTCACTTAAATATCCAGGACAGCCGATCAATTTGCCAAGTTTAATTAGACATTACCCAAACTCTTCTGCTTGGTGTCCTGTCAGATGTCTGAAAATGTATAAAAAACGTACTGAGGAGTGGAGAGATGGCCCGAAATCTCTGTGGTTATGTCTCAAAGCTCCTCATTTGCGCGCCTCGAAAGATACTATTTCTCGTTGGATAGTCGATGCTATTCAGATGTCGCACAAAATCGCTACAGGAAAGCAGATTGCTCGTGCAAATGCCCATCAGGTCCGAGCACTAGCAGCATCATCGGCCCTTATACGGGTGTCTCATTAGAGGAGGTGATGTCTGTAGCACAATGGCATGCCGAGTCGTCATTTACTGATTTCTACATTCGCGACATCTCCAGTGCACTTAATCCGGTAGCCATCGCCAATTTATCGAATCTGAACTAAGCCACATCTGACCACTATTTCGCACACATCACAAACTCTTCCACTTGCACTGAACAATGGCCATGCACATGACCTGAGAATGACCGTGGATTGGGACGAGCCCCTGTGATGAACTAAAAAGACCAAGCACTCAAAATGGTGAGTGTTTACATTAATTAAGTGACTAATTTTAAGTTTACTTATAGTCGAAATAACAGACTATTTAAGTAAATAGTCTGGACAAGAACAAGTTATTCTTTTGCAGACATTAGACTCATTCGAATTTGAAATTCTAATCGATATACTGATAGTTTTTTCAAAAGTTAAAAGTTGTAGTAGCTTCTTTGCACTCTCTGGACTGCCCTAGCTGAGTTCTAGTCTCTTCACAACCTTCTCTGTCGGATGGTAGATGAGTGCTGGTTCGAGCCTCACCCCCTCCCACCGGTATCTCTTGGCTGTTGAAATCCAGAGTTTATCATAATAGTAGATCTGGTGAGTATTATTCGAAGTAGAATAAAAAAAGCATCCGCTTTTGTTTCTACAAGAATTTGTAATACTTACCAGATATACTTTGGCCCTCCCTCAGCCGCCCCGCTGCGGTGAGGCTGAGCTGCTTTCGCTGTTTGTCAAGACAAATATAAGACGAATCTGACTGTGATTGGGAATTGACTCGGTACCTGCGGCTATGGTAATTCCCGGACACAGTGTGGGCCGGACCAGGGGAGTGCGGAGTTTTAATTGTTTATTTTGAGCTAGACTAGATAATAGACATTATCATAATAGTACATCTGGTAAGTATTACGAATTCTCGTAGAAACAAAAGCGGATGCTTTTTTGAGACTGTCAGTTAATGCTGAAGCAGTGAGCGAGACGGTCACAAAAGCTACACTCAAACAACTTCTACATCCTGGAGAGGTAACTTATTTTTTCATATTAATAATATATTGTGTTTGTCTCGCCCGTAGGAAAAGCGAGACAATGGGGTTACTGTAGCTGGCGTCGTCCGCGGCGTCTTCATCGTCATCCGCGGCGGTGTGTCATTTGTGTTAAAGTTTTTGAATGTACATTTAATTCATCAATGACTTATCCGATCTGAACGAAATTATACAGATATGATCTATACCATCATGGCAGCTAGTCTCCATCATCAGCAAAATGATTTTAAAATTTTTTCCAAATTTTTGGAGTTTGAATTTAGCCTATTTTCCAACAAAAATCAGGTATACCTTAAAGTTGTTCAATCAACATATAATTCATCAAATACTTATCCGATCTTGATGAAACCTTACAGATATGAGCTATGCCATCATGGCAACTAGTCTCCAACAGTAGCAAAATGATTTTCAAATTTTTTCCAAATTTGAACTTGGTCTATTTTCCAACAAAAGTCAGGTAAATGTTAAAGTCTCATCCCGTAGGGAAAGTGAGACAATGGCGTTACATTTGGTATCATTGTCCTCAGTGGCATGTCATTTGTGTTAAAGTTTTTCATCAGCCTTATTATTCAAAAAAGGGTCATCAAATTTCAATTAAACTTCACAGACTTATTAGACTTATTCTATGCAAGGTAGAGATGCAATTGCTCATCATTGCTAAGGAGATGTTTTTTAAATTTCACTTATTTTGCCTTATGGTTTTCGTGGTTTTTGGACTCCGTTAAAGTTTTTCATCATCCTGATTATTCAACAATGGGTCATCAGATTTTAGTGAAGCTTCACAAACGTATTCTATGCAAGGTAGAGATGCAATTGCTCATCATTGCTAAGGAAATTTCACATGTTTTTCATTTCTCAATCTTAGCTTATGCTATGGTGCACATCCGTCATTTCTCAATCTGAGCTTATGCTATGGTGCACATTCGTCATTTCTCCACCTTAGCTTATGCTATGGTGCACATCCGTCATTTCTCCACCTGAGCTTATGCTATGGTGCACAACCGTCATTTCTCCACCTGAGCTTATGCTATGGTGCACATCCATCATTTCTCAATCTTAGCTTATGCTATGGTGCACATCCGTCATTTCTCAATCTGAGCTTATGCTATGGTGCACATTCGTCATTTCTCAATCTGAGCTTATGCTATGGTGCACATCCGTCATTTCTCAGTTTGAGCTTATGCTATGGTGCACATTCGTCATTTCTCCACCTGAGCTTATGCTATGGTGCACATTCGTCATTTCTCCACCTGAGCTTATGGTATGGTGCACATCCGTCATTTCTCAATCTGAGCTTATGCTATGGTGCACATCCGTCATTTCTCCACCTGAGCTTATGCTGTGGTGCACATCCGTCATTTCTCAGTTTGAGCTTATGCTATGGTTAGGGCTGCACGGTTTGGTTTACAACCATATCGGTTTTGATATGACTTTTCATATCGGTTTTAACCGAATATCGGTGTTATGAACATGAAACAAAAAATTTAAATGATAAAAAATAGCACGAAAACAGAACGTATTTTCACGCCCTGATACATTCGTAACGTTTTACGCCTTTAAAGCTTAATATACCTTATAATATCCATCATCGCAGGAGTAAAATTATTTATTAGACCGCCTAAATATTACGCACAGTTAAATAGACATCGTTTATTTTGTCAAAATTAATCATAAATCAGCAAAACAGGTTGTGAAAAGACTTAAATCACATGATTGTAATTAATTATGATGTAATTATCTCCCTTTCTTCTTTCATTTACAATTTGCCCTGAGGACGAAATCATGCCTTGAAGAAAATATTAAATGTAATATTTTGCTAACGCGAATTTCATAAGTTAATAATGATGATATTGTGTATAGAAGATAATGTTTTAAAAACGGGTTAAGTAATTCTTTTATTTAAAATTATATCTTAATCAGCAAAATGTATTCAGCATTATATTTATTGGCGAGATTTGTATGCATTCAGGCGATTTAGTTTTGGGACGACTGCATTATGTTAATTAGCCGGTGACGTAAATAAAATGGATGCCGTTGCTTAGAAATGTTTTCCCCGATACAAATTTCAATGACAAATTCCCGCGTTAGTATTGTGTTTTATATTGCAAATTTATCTGAGACTACCAGAGAAAAGACGAGAGGATATTTATTTAATTAATTCGCTGCTTGATTTCTCTCGGCGTACAGCGAGTTACATGGAGTTACACAATATGCGCAATTAGGGCCACGTTCAATTATTAGTTGCCCTGAACGTAGCTTAATGGAAAGTATGGCCATTATTATTCATTACGCTTTTCATGCTCGTTAATATCTTTTACTTTTAACAATCCTGATACGAAAAACTGAAAATATGTTCATATACAGTTTTTCGATATTTATTTTTTGTAATCGGTTATGAAACCGTCAGTGCATTATATCGGTTTTAAATATGGTATCGGTATATTGCGCAGCCCTAGCTATGGTGCACATCTGTCATTTCTCAATCTGAGCTTATGCTATGGTGCACATCCGTCATTTCTCAATCTGAGTTTATGCTATGGTGCACATCCGTCATTCTCAATCTGAGCTTATGCTATAGTGCATATCCGTCATTTCTCCATCTGAGCTTATGCTATGGTGCACAGCAGTCATTTCTCAATCTGAGTTTATGCTATGGTGCACATCCGTCATTTCTCAATCTGAGCTTATGCTTTGGTGCACGTCCATCGATTTTCCATTACTCTAATCTTTATGTATTCTAGCAAAAGTGTTCCGCTAAAATTATTTGCTAGAAATATTTGCATAACCTTTGCGCGAATAAAAAAATTGGTTACGCAATTTCTACAGGCCTAAAATATAATCATGAAATTCCCTTTTACTTTTCCAAATAGAGTCAACAATGTCAGAGAATATTAAAACATGTGAACAGATAGGAAAGAACATTTCTGAGATTAAGGCTACAGAATGTGGGATATTAGGAACTTTGTATAAAATTAGAAACACTTGTACTGAGGAATCGCGAAAGGAGTTGGAAAGCACGGCAATGAAAATTAAGGCAAATGCTTTATCAGTGAATTATAAGTGCACTGAGCTAAAAAAACATTTGTACAAATGAATCACAAACAAGTGAGTTAAAACTTAAAATTAAGGAACTGGAATCAAAAGTTGAAAGACTAATGAAGGGGAATTCACATCTTTTGTCATTACTCAATATAGAGTTAGATAAAAGCACTGAAAAGCAGAATGCATCGCAAACCATGTTAAGCATCTTTACTGATGAATTTTTGGATGCCAGTGAAGTACCACTTGACTTCACTGAGTCTGAACTACTTGTATCAACTCCTGTGGCTGTGGATGCTTCAAAAAGCCTTAAAGATGACCTTTCACAAGATATGTTTGGCCAAGATCAACACGAGGAAGAAAATCACAAAAGAGGGTTAAAAAGAAAAACAAACAATTAATGTATTTTCAAGACACGTTTACATTTCACTTCAAGAGTATACTTACCTCCCTAATACTTTTGATATTGCTAAATATTGGCTTTCGCTCAATAAACACTCAGATTAAAACAGTTAGGTGCCCCTACTGGGCAGGGAGTCAGAGCGTAGTCTGGCGGATGCCAGCCCCACCACCGCGCATGCGCAGACTAGCACTTCCTCTTTGCTAGATTATTGGCAGAGAGATCACACATGTCTTTTTGTGCAAAAGCTTTTTCTTACTCTTAAACTGTTTAAGTGGTGTTATTTTGGAGTGATAGTCTCTGATTTGGATGGCAGGAAGGATCACTTCGCCAAAGGGGGACCTAGGACCTTTAAATCAGGTGACTTCTAGTAAAATTAGCGAGTTTTTCTTCCCGGTGTATTGTGTTTCCGGGACTCGCGTTTACCGTGATAAGCGCCTTGGTTAGTTGGTTTATGTCAACTCGGTGCTACCTAAGGCTAATTTCTCTTTCTGTTTATGTCCACAGGTCTGTATGACGCTAGGTGGTGGCATCACAGCAGCAGAGAGTTAGTTTTCTCTCCACCATGGTTCCATTTCCTACTAACAATGTTAGGTTATCTAACCAAATGAAAAATTATGTCCAGTGAGTTGGAGGCCTAGTATAAAGGTCTTCTCACTTTGCCCTCTTGATCCAATTCCTTCCCCATGAGGTGGAGAGAGTTAAGAGGCGTGCAGGTGGTGAAGTACTCCGGTTCGTCACGTTGGATGGTTTGTCTATACAAAGTGTCAGGTATCTAGTTATTGATAATGTGGTGATGTTAATTATAGTAAGCAAAGGGAGATAATTAACATTTTTGCCAGAAAAGAGTTATCTATGTGTATCTGATGGTTGTGTAGTCGACGTATCCATTCAGCATACAATTCGTCCTTGCACTTGGATGTTTTGTTGGGATCGAATTTTTCCTGTCATGGGATTAATGACGTCATAATCAGCCTGGCTATGTATTTATCAGCAATTCAAGTCGCTATGCTGGTTTCTGATGTATATTGATCTTTATGATCGTTTTCCTTCTCTTTGAGTTGGTTTGAGTGTCTAAGCTTAACTAGTTTGCTCATACTCCTCGTCCTTTGCCCTGTTTCAGGGACCGGGTTGCGCGTCCTGTGGACGATTTCTACATGATAAGTTCTTGCCTCATCTTTGCTATCAATGTAGCCCTTGTGGTCCCTTGGCTAATTGTGACATATGTAAGCACTGGGGGGGCGAGTTAATGTCCGAATTCTTGTGCTTACAGGCGACGGACAAGGTGGTAGAGGAGGAGAAGAAGAAGAAGAAGCGGAAACGAGAGGTTGTAAGTAGGAAGGGTAAGGGGAAGGTCTCGTCCGCGGTGGATATGGAGGCCTTCCGGACCGAGATGTTGGGAGAGATGAAGAGGACAATAAAGGATTTGGTTCCAGAGTTGCTTCGTGGCATGCTTCCTGGACCAAATCCTTTACTGTCCTCATCATCGGCTTCGGAGCTGGTAATCCCCGCCTCTGGATCGGTTTTCCTTAGACCGCTTCCGTTGTTCGACGATTCAGAGGTGGCCCCATTAGAGGGGGCGTTCCACGACCCTGGCAGCAGGCTTATTGCCGCGCCGATAGGGGACCGTGGACGGTTGTCGCTGGAACCCGCGGGCTGCTTATCAGTCCAGGGGTATCCGCACGCCGCGGTGGCCAGTACCTCCTATGGCACCGTTCCTGGTCAGCCCGGGTTAGCTCTCTTTGCTGACCCGGGGTCTAATCTTTCTGACCAGGGTGATGAGGATTACCTGCTAGGGTCGCCGTCTGACGACGTGGACATGGATGAAGACGTTTGTGCACCCCTCGCGGGGAATACAGGCGGCTTCTTCCACGGTTTTACTCACCCTGGAGTAGAGTCCGCGGCTCAGGTGGTGGCCCAGGGCGCTGCTGATGGCCAGCGGTACCGCATACCTCGGCTTGCCGAGGGTGTTGCTGGTGCTGGCCGGGCCCGTGGTGGGGCGGTATATACCCCGCGCTCTGCCACGGTGCCTGCTCCTGGTCAAACCAGTGATATTGTCATGCCGGTGCTGTCAGGCCCGCATGTTTTCCCTGGCTTGCCAGGTGTATCAGCGTACCCGCCGTCAAGCTCTGCTGCTTGCGCTCAGGAGGAAGACGAAGGACCCCGTCTTGTAGAGCGCTCGCAGTTAGCCACGGAGGAGGATTGGTCTGACGCTTGCCAGTGGTTGGTGAGCGTTAGGCCTGATCTGCCTGTGGAGCAGTCGGCTAGCCAGCGTGACCACAGGCCGTGGTTAGCTGGGAAACCGACTGCTAACGCTATGCCTTCTCTGCCGCTGGCGGAGCATGTCGTTGACATGTTCAAGGCGGCGGAGTCGTGCATTAAGTCGAGTGGACGTCTCGCGAAGGCCCCTCGCGAGGTGGCCAGGCGTTGTCGCATCGTGCCCCTGGATTACCAGCGGTACGGTGTGGTACCCAAGCCCAGCGTGGATGACCGCGCGGCTTTGGGTGAGGATGCGCGGCCAGGCTCCCGTTCTGACACGGGGGTCTTGTGCTCGAACGCGTTCGGCGAATACCGCGTTGCGTGATGCGGAGGAGAGTGGGAGGGCTTCGATTGCCGCTCTGTCCCACGTCTCCCAGCTGTTACAGGTGGTAGTAACGGCATCCGCATCGCGCCAGCCAAGTCCGGTCACGGTCCAGCGAGCCATCCAGGATGGTATTAACCTGGCGCTGGACTGTATGACTCGGGCGGTGACCAGGAGTGTCCGGGCAAGACGCACGTTTGCCCTGGACAATCTGTGCCCGTCTCAGGACCTGTACAATAGGCTACTGCGTACGCCTATGACGGGTCCTGGTCTTTTTGGAGGTGAGGGAAGTCGACACCTCCAGGAGACGGTCACCCTGGTGAATAACCAGAGGGCGCTGCGCGAGCAGTTTGAGGTGCTGCGTCGTGCTAACGTTCGCGCCGCGGCCCCTGCGTATCGTCCCCTGCAGGCTCGAGGTGGTGCTGGCCAAGTGAGAGGCCAGCCACCGTCGCAGCGTCGGCCTCGGCCGCGTGCGATTCGGCCAGCAGCGAGGGGTGCGCAGGTTCCTCAGGCGCCGTCAGCCAGGCAGCCGCCCGCGCACCAAGGTGCGCGCGGGGCGGGGCGGGGCGCGCGAGGATCTGGGCGTGGTTATCGGTCCTGACGGGACGCTTACCGCGGTAAGAACCACTCCGGTGTGTATGGCGACGGAGACAGTGCCGCTCTTGCATGCCTCGTGTCCACCGCGGTCCCTAGGTGGACCGGTGGGAGGCCGGCTAGCCGACCACATGCAAGAGTGGGAACGGTTAACTCAGGACCGTTTAGTCTTGCGATGGCTTTCCGTCGGGTATCATCCAGAGTGGATGACAGGCCCGCCGTCGCGACTGTCTCTAGTGCCAGTCTGGACTCCCATTCCGAGAGATCCAGAGCAAAGGTTGTGTATCGAGGAGGAGATAATTCCCTCGTACAAAAGGGAGCTATTCAGCCGGCACAAAGGTGTCCGGGCTTCTATTCAACCCTGTTCTTAGTAACAAAACGCACCGGAGGGTGGAGACCGATTCTCAACCTCAAGCCATTGA
Source organism: Chaetoderma sp. LZ-2023a (assembly GCA_034401795.1). Classification (NCBI taxonomy): domain Eukaryota; kingdom Metazoa; phylum Mollusca; class Caudofoveata; order Chaetodermatida; family Chaetodermatidae; genus Chaetoderma; species Chaetoderma sp. LZ-2023a. Next base: position 65,752,370 of record CM067364.1, read on the forward strand.
ACAAGTTCATCGAGACGCCCAGTTTCAAGATGGAAACGGTGCGCTCTGTGTTGGCGGGGTTGGAGAGGGGGATGTGGACGGCGTCGATAGATTTGAAGGACGCTTATTTCCACATCCCCATCCACGGGAGTTTCTGTCGCTTCCTGAGATTTGCATTCCAGGGCAGACAGTGGGAATTCAGGGTGTTGCCCTTCGGAATTTCCACGGCTCCTCGGGTTTTCACCCGTGTGGTTCTTGCGATCACAGCATACCTCCGCAGGAGAAGCATAGCAGTCCACACGTACATAGACGACTGGCTGTTGAAAGCGCACACCCGGGAAAGTTTGTCGGCCAATCTGGAGATTGTTTTGAAAACTCTCACAGACTTAGGCTGGATGATCAATTTCCCAAAATCAGAGCTGACTCCATCCCAGAAGTTTGTTTACCTGGGGATGTTCTTCGATCTAGAGACAGGATATGTTTATCCTACTCAGGAGAGAGTTCAGAAACTCATCTCATTAATTTAGTCAGTGTGCGACAGTCGTCATGTCCTGGCACGGGTTTACTTGGGAATGCTGGGGTTGATGGTTTCATTGGAACCAGTCATTCCTCAGGCCGCCTTACGCAGGCGGCCGATCCAGTTATTTCTCATGACACAATGGACCCAGAGTACAGGTTCGCTGGACTCGAATGTGTCAGTGTTGGCGCCTCTGATTCACCACCTGCAATGGTGGTTGAATACAGAGAATCTCTTGCCGGGGGTTTTGCTAACCCCTCCCCACCCTCAGGTGACTGTGTATACAGATGCATCGATGGAGGGCTGGGGAGCTTGCCTGGAAGAGTCCACGATATCAGGGCTTTGGAATCTGGAACAGTCAAAGGAACATATAAATCTACTGGAGCTAAAAGCAGTAGTCCTGGGCCTGGAACATTTCTTACAGAAAGTTCAGGGCAAGATTGTTCTTATTCGTTCAGACAACTCAACAGTTGTGACTTACATAAACCGCCAGGGCGGAACGAAGTCGCCCAGTCTCTATGATGACATGGAAACTGCTTTGTTGGTGTCTGGATCACCAGATTACCTTGAAAGCAGTTCATATTCCGGGAAGGTTAAACCTGCTAGCAGACTCATTGAGCCGAAGGATGAGTGTTTTACCCACGGAATGGCAACTAAATCAATGTGTGGCGGATCGTCTGTTCGACCATTGGGGGAAACCCAACATCGATTTGTTCGCAACGAAGAAGAATGCGAAGATGACGACGTACGTCTCTCCGATTCCGGATCCAAGCGCTTTCGCAACAGATGCGTTAGCTATCAGCTGGGGGAGAATGTATGCATACGCATTCCCTCCAGCAATCCTGATTCCAAAAATTCTTCAGAAAATCAGACAAGAGGAATGTCAAGTGCTTCTGATCGCCCCGGATTGGCCAAGCCGATCATGGTATACGGATCTGCTGGACCTTCTGGTCTGCAATCCGGTTCCTCTGCCTCTGATGGACGATATTATCTTCCAGGGCAAGGCCCTTCACAACAATCCGTCAATGTTCAGATTGACTGCGTGGATGTTGTCAAGGAATCTAGAATTAAGGAGGGCTTTTCTGAGCAAGCAGCCATGTTTATGGCCAAAGCCAGGAGGGGGTCAACCTCCAGAGCATATAATTATAAAATCAACAGATTTGCAGAATGGTGCTCAAAAAGATGTATTGATCCAATGGATTCATCTATTCAAGTAGTAGCTGATTTCCTCTGTCACCTCTATGATGCCTATAGCCTCAAGCCTAACTCTATTGCTGGTTATAAGTCAGCATTAATGTCTGTTATTCCTTGCTTGGCTAAGAGGGGAAGTGATGAAGTAAATACATTAAATGTATTAATTAAAGGCATGGGCAATCTAAGACCAAGGAATCCACCTGTGATTCCGTCTTGGAGTTTATCGCTAGTGCTTCAAGTACTAGGTGATAAGCCTTTTGAACCACTTAGTTCCATTTCTATGAAACTATTAACACTGAAGACTGTGTTTTAATTGCTGCGGCCTCGGCTAGGCGTAGGAGTGAAATTCATGCCTTATCAGCCGAGGATGACCGTTTTGTGGTTTCAGGGGAAGGCCTTAAGCTGCTACCTAGGATTAATTTCAACCTATTATTTTGCCTGCTTTAACTAGATATGATCCTAATTCTAAAGCATGGTGTCCCGTCCGGGCGCTGCGCCGGTACAAACAACGTACGGCGGAGTGGCGCACCGACCAGTCAGCGTTATGGTTGTCATACATTTCCAGGTGGATTGTAGAATGCATTCAGTTTTGCCATAAATCCGCCACCGGGAAGCAGGTTGACGTGGCCAAGGCTCACAGTGTCCGCGGCGTAGTGACATCCACGGCCCTATTTAATGGGGTCCCTGTGGATGATATTATGTCGGTGGCTCAGTGGCACTGTGAGTCAAGTTTTACAGACCATTATCTCCGTGACACCTCTAATCCTCTCGCCTTGTCGATTTTGAAAAAATAACTCGGTTTATATTTTTTGAGGAGGTTTTTTCCTCATTACTTATATATTTCACAATTAATTTATGGAAACACCCACTTTTTTGGGCCTGCATCAGTCTTTACCAATGGGAAGATGATGTCAGCAGCCATTTTCAACAAGGTCAGTCTTGTTCATGTGTTGTCCGTTGTTGATTGTATTGTCACGATTACCCGTTATTAATATGGTGATGGTTTGTGTATTTGTGTGGTTCATTGTTGAGAGTTACGAAAATGGAGCTTTTTCGTCTCTGTCCTGTAGTACATGGCACTTGTACGTAGAGAGCGTATAGGACATTGAGGTCAGTCGACTCTTCCTCCCAGGAAGGAGGGGGGGGGGGGGGAGCGCATATGACATTCGGTCATCTCTCATACATCGGTGGTGTTATCCGATGGTTAGTCAAATCCTGACTGTTTTTTCTTACAGTTTCAGAAGTTTAAGTGCCTTAAACGCAGAAAAGCGTATAGGGATGAGCTGGTCTTTTGACCTCGCCTCCCTCCCGCCAGATTCACTTTCGAATTCTGGCAATATCAAAAGTATTAGGGAGGTAGGTATACTCTTGAAGTGAAATAAACGAAATCTAGGATTTCTTTTTTCACGAGAGAGTTGATACTTACCTCCCTAGATACGGACCCGGCCTCTCCACCCCACAGAGGCTCGGTCTTCAGGCTCTTAATAGTTGCATCTGTGTCAGCCAATAATCTAGTCAGAGGAAGTGCTAGTCTGCGCATGCGCGGTGGTGGGGCTGGCATCCGCCAGACTACGCTCTGACTCCCTGCCCAGTAGGGGCACCTAACTGTTTTAATCTGAGTGTTTATTGAGTGAAAGCCAATATTTAGCAATATCAAAAGTATTAGGGAGGTAAGTATCAACTCTCTCGTGAAAAAAGAAATCCTAGATTTCACTTCAAGAGTATACTTACCTCCCTAATACTTTTGATATTGCTAAATATTGGCTTTCACTCAATAAACACTCAGATTTAAAACAGTTAGGTGCCCCTACTGGGCAGGGAGTCAGAGCGTAGTCTGGCGGATGCCAGCCCCACCTCCGCGCATGCGCAGACTAGCACTACCTCTTTGCTAGATTATTGGCAGAGAGATCACACATGTTTTTTTGTGCAATAGCTTTTTCGTACTCTTAAACTGTTTTAGTGGTGTTTGTTTGGAGTGTTAGTCACTTTTTTGGATGGCGGAAAGGAATACTTCGCCACAGGAGGACGTTGGACCTTTAAATCAGGTGACTTCTAGTAAAATTAGCGAGTTTTCTTCCCGGTGTATTGTGTTTCCGGGACTCGCGTTTACCGTGATAAGCGCCTTAGTTAGTTGGTTTAGGTCAACTCGGTGCTACCTAGGACTAATTTCTCTTTCTGTTTCTGTCCACAGGTCTGTATGACGCTAGGTTGTGACGTCACAGTTGCAGAGAGTTAGTTTTCTCTCCACCATGGTTCCATTTCCTACTAACACTGTTAGGTTATCTAACAAAATGAAAAATTATGTCCAGTGAGTTGGAGGCCTGGTATAAAGGTCTTCTCACTTTGCCCTCTTGATCCAATTCCTTCCCCATGAGGTGGAGAGAGTTAAGAGGCGTGCAGATGGTGGAGTTTCCGGTTCGTCACGTTGGATGGTTTGTCTATACAAAGTGTCAGGTATCTAGTTATTGATAATGTGGTGATGTTAATTATTGTAAACAAACAAAGGGAGATAATTAACATTTTTGCCAGAAAAGAGTTATCTATATGTATCTGATGGTTGTGTAGTCAACTTATCCATTCAGCATACAATTCGTCCTTGCACTTGGATGTTTTGTTGGGATCGAATTTTTCCTGTCACGGGATTAATGACGTCATAATCAGCCTGGCTATGTATTTATTAGCAATTCAAGCGCTATGCTGGTTTTTGATGTATATTGATCTTTATGATCGGTTTTCCTTCTCTTTGAGTTGGATTGAGTTTCTAAGCTTAACTAGTTGCTCATACTCCTTGTCCTTTGCCCTGTTTCAGGGACCGGGTTGCGCGTCCTGTGGACGTTTTATGCATGTAAAGTTCTGGCCGCATCTGTGTTATCGATGTAGCCCTTGTGGTCCATTGATTAATTGTGACATATGTAAGCACTGGGGGGGCGAGTTAATGTCCGAATTCTTGTGCTGCTTACAGGCGACGGACAAGGTGGTAGAGGAGGAGAAGAAGAAGAAGCGGAAACGAGAGGTTGTAAGTAGGAAGGGTAAGGGGAAGGTCTCGTCCGCGGTGGATATGGAGACCTTCCGGACCGAGATGTTGGGAGAGATGAAGAGGACAATAAAAGATTTGGTTCCAGGGTTGCTTCGTGGCATGCTTCCTGGACCAGATCCTTTATTGTCCTCATCATCGGCTTCGGAGCAGGTAATCCCCGCCTCTGGATCGATTTTCCTTAGTCCGCTTCCGTTGTCCGACGATTCAGAGGTGGCCCCATTAGAGGGGGCGTTCCACGGCCCTGGCAGCAGGCTTATTGCCGCGCCGATAGGGGACCGTGGACGGTTGTCACTGGAACCCGCGGGCTGCTTATCAGTCCAGGGGTATCCGCACGCCGCGGTGGCCAGTACCTCCTATGGCACCGTTCCTGGTCAGCCCGGGTTAGCTCTCTTTGCTGACCCGGGGTCTAATCTTTCTGACCAGGGTGATGAGGATTTCCTGCTAGGGTCGCCGTCTGACGACGTGGACATGGATGAAGACGTTTGTGCACCCCTCGCGGGGAATACAGGCGCTTTTTTCCACGGTATTACTCACCCTGGAGTAAGGTCCGCGGTTCAGGTGGTGGCCCAGGGCGCTGCTGATGGCCAGCGGTACCGCATACCTCGGCTTGCCGAGAGTGTAGCTGGTGCTGGCCGGGCCCGTGGTGGGGCTATATATACCCCGCGCTCTACCGCGGTGCCTGCTCCTGGTCAAACCAGTGATATTCTCATGCCGGTGCTGTCAGGCCCGCATGTTTTCCCTGGCTTGCCAGGTGTATCAGCGTACCCGCCGTCAAGCTCTACTGCTTGCGCTCAGGAGGAAGACGAAGGACCCCGTCTTGTAGAGCGCTCGCAGTTAGCCACGGAGGAGGATTGGTATGACGCTTGCCAGTGGTTGGTGAGCGTTAGGCCTGATCTGCCCGTGGAGCAGTCGGCTAGCCACCGTGTTCACACGCCGTGGTTAGCTGGGAAACCAACTGCTAACGCTATGCCTTCTCTGCCGCTGGCGGAGCATGTCGTTGACATGTTCAAGGCGGCGGAGTCGTCCATTAACACGAGTGGACGTCTCGCGAAGGCCCCTCGCGAGGTGGCCAGGCGTTGTCGCATCGTGCCCCTGGACTACCAGCGGTACGGTGTGGTACCCAAGCCCAGCGTGGATGACCGCGCGGCTTTGGGTGAGGATACGCGGCCAGGCTCCCGTTCTGACGCGGGGGTCTTGTGCGCGAACGCGTTGCGTTCGGCGAATACCGCGTTGCGTGATGCGGAGGAGAGTGGGAGGGCTTCGATTGCCGCTCTGTCCCACGTCTCCCAGCTGTTACAGGGGGTAGTAACGGCATCCGCATCGCGCCAGCCAGGCCCGCTCGCGGTCCAGGGAACCATCCAGGATGGTATTAACCTGGCGCTGGACTGTGTGACGCGGGCGGTGACCAGGAGTGTCCGGGCAAGACGCACATTTGCCCTGGACAATCTGTGCCCGTCTCAGGACCTGTATAATAGGCTACTCCGTACGCCTATGACGGGTCCTGGTCTTTTTGGAGGTGAGGGATGTCGCCACCTCCAGGAGACGGTCACCCTGGTGAATAACCAGAGGGCGCTGCGCGAACAGTTTGAGGTGCTGCGTCGTGCTAACGTTCGCGCCGCGGCCCCTGCGTATCGTCCCCTGCAGGCTCGAGGTGGTGCTGGCCAAGTCAGAGGCCAGCCGCCGTCGCAGCGCCGGCCTCGGCCGCGTGCGATTCGGCCAGCAGTGAGGGGGGCGCAGGCTCCTCAGCCGCCGTCAGCCAGGCAGCCGCCCGTGCACCGAGGTGCGCGCGGGGCGGGGCGGGTCGCGCGAGGATCTGGGCGTGGTTATCGTTCCTGACAGGGCGCTTACCGCGGTAAGAACCACGCGGTGTGTATGGCGACGGAGACAGTGCCGCTCTTGCATGCCTTGTGTCCACCGCGGTCCCTAGGTGGACCGGTGGGAGGCCGGCTAGCCGACCACATGCAAGAGTGGGAACGGTTAACTCAGGACCGTTTAGTCTTGCGATGGCTTTCCGTGGGGTATCATCCAGAGTGGATGACAGGCCCGCCGTCGCGACTGTCTCTGGTGCCAGTCTGGACTCCCATTCCGAGAGATCCAGATCAAAGGTTGTGTATCGAGGAGGAGATAAATTCCCTCGTACAAAAAGGAGCTATTCAGCCGGCACAAAGGTGTCCGGGCTTCTATTCAACCCTGTTCTTGGTAACAAAACGCACCGGTGGGTGGAGACCGATTCTCAACCTCAAGCCATTGAACAAGTTCATCGAGACGCCCAGTTTCAAGATGGAAACGGTGCGCTCGGTGTTGGCGGGGTTGGAGAGGGGGATGTGGACGGCGTCGATAGATTTGAAGGACGCTTATTTCCACATCCCCATCCACAGGAGTTTCTGTCGCTTCCTGAGATTTGCATTCCAGGGCAGACAGTGGGAATTCAGGGTGTTGCCCTTCGGAATTTCCACGGCTCCTCGGGTTTTCACCCGTGTGGTTCTTGCGATCACAGCATACCTCCGCAGGAGAAGCATAGCAGTCCACACGTACATAGACGACTGGCTGTTGAAAGCGCACACCCGGGAAAGTTTGTCCGCCAATCTGGAGATTGTTTTGAAAATTCTCACAGACTTGGGCTGGATGATCAATTTCCCAAAATCAGAGCTGACTCCATCCCAGAAGTTTGTTTACCTGGGGATGTTCTTCGATCTGGAGACAGGATATGTTTATCCTACTCAGGAGAGAGTTCAAATACTCATCTCGTTGATTCAGTCGGTGTGCGACAGTCGTCATGTCCTGGCACGGGTTTACTTGAGAATGCTGGGGTTGATGGTTTCGTTGGAACCAGTCATTCCTCAGGCCGCCTTACGCAGGCGGCCGATCCAGTTGTTTCTCATGACACAATGGACCCAGAGTACAGGTTCGCTGGACTCGAATGTGTCAGTGTTGGCGCCTCTGATTCACCACCTGCAATGGTGGTTGAATACAGAGAATCTCTTGCCGGGGGTTTTGCTAACCCCTCCCCACCCTCAGGTGACTGTGTATACAGATGCATCGATGGAGGGCTGGGGAGCTTGCCTGGAAGAATCCACGATATCAGGGCTTTGGAATCTGGAACAGTCACAGGAACATATAAATCTACTGGAGCTAAGAGCAGTAGTCCTGGGCCTGGAACATTTCTTACAGAAAGTTCAGGGCAAGATTGTTCTTATTCGTTCAGACAACTCAACAGTTGTGACTTACATAAACCGCCAGGGCGGAACGAAGTCGCCCAGTCTCTGTATGATGACATGGAAACTGCTTTGTTGGTGTCTGGTTCACCAGATTACCTTGAAAGCAGTTCATATTCCGGGAAGGTTAAACCTGCTAGCAGACTCATTGAGCCGAAGGATGAGTGTTTTACCCACGGAATGGCAACTAAATCAATGTGTGGCGGATCGTCTGTTCGACCATTGGGGGAAACCCAACATCGATTTGTTCGCAACGAAGAAGAATGCGAAGATGACGACGTACGTCTCTCCGATTCCGGATCCAAGCGCTTTCGCAACAGATGCGTTAGCTATCAGCTGGGGGAGAATGTATGCATACGCATTCCCTCCAGCAATCCTGATTCCAAAAATTCTTCAGAAAATCAGACAAGAGGAATGCCAAGTGCTTCTGATCGCCCCGGATTGGCCAAGCCGATCATGGTATACGGATCTGCTGGACCTTCTGGTCTGCAATCCGGTTCCTCTGCCTCTGATGGACGATATTATCTTCCAGGGCAAGGCCCTTCACAACAATCCGTCAATGTTCAGATTGACTGCGTGGATGTTGTCAAGGAATCTAGAATTAAGGAGGGCTTTTCTGAGCAAGCAGCCATGTTTATGGCCAAAGCCAGGAGGGGGTCAACCTCCAGAGCATATAATTATAAAATCAACAGATTTGCAGAATGGTGCTCAAAAAGATGTATTGATCCAATGGATTCATCTATTCAAGTAGTAGCTGATTTCCTCTGTCACCTCTATGATGCCTATAGCCTCAAGCCTAACTCTATTGCTGGTTATAAGTCAGCATTAATGTCTGTTATTCCTTGCTTGGCTAAGAGGGGAAGTGATGAAGTAAATACATTGAATGTATTAATTAAAGGCATGGGCAATCTAAGACCAAGGAATCCTCCTGTGATTCCGTCTTGGAGTTTATCGCTAGTGCTTCAAGTACTAGGTGATAAGCCTTTTGAACCACTTAGTTCCATTTCTATGAAACTATTAACACTGAAGACTGTGTTTTTAATTGCTGCGGCCTCGGCTAGGCGTAGGAGTGAGATTCATGCCTTATCAGCCGAGGATGACCGTTTTGTGGTTTCAGGGGAAGGCCTTAAGCTGCTACCTAGGATTAATTTCTTGGCTAAAAATCAGTCGTTGAAATATCCAGGTCAACCTATTATTTTGCCTGCTTTAACTAGATATGATCCTAATTCTAAAGCATGGTGTCCCGTCCGGGCGCTGCGCCGGTACAAACAACGTACGGCGGCATGGCGCACCGACCAGTCAGCGTTATGGTTGTCATATATTGAACCCCATGGGAGGGCTTCTAAGGACACCATTTCCAGGTGGATTGTGGAATGCATTCAGTTTTGCCATAAATCCGCCACCGGGAAGCAGGTTGACGTGGCCAAGGCTCACAGTGTCCGCGGCGTAGTGACATCCACGGCCCTATTTAATGGGGTCCCTGTGAATGATATTATGTCGGTGGCTCAGTGGCACTGTGAGTCAAGTTTTACAGACCATTATCTCCGTGACACCTCTAATCCTCTCGCCTTGTCGGTTTTGAAAAAATAAATCGGTTTATATTTTTTGAGGTGATTTCCTCATTACTTATATATATCACAATTAATTTATGGAAACACCCACTTTTTTGGGCCTGCATCAGTCTTTACCGATGGGAAGATGATGTCAGCAGCCATTTTCAACAAGGTCAGTCTTGTTCATGTGTTGTCCGTTGTTGATTGTATTGTCACGATTACCCGTTATTAATATGGTGATGGTTTGTGTATTTGTGTGGTTCATTGTTGAGAGTTACGAAAATGGAGCTTTTTCGTCTCTGTCCTGTAGTACATGGCACTTGTACGTAGAGAGCGTATAGGACATTGAGGTCAGTCGACTCTTCCTCCCAGGAAGGAGGGGGGGGGGGAGCGCATATGACATTCGGTCATCTCTCATACATCGGTGGTGTTATCCGATGGTTAGTCAAATCCTGACTGTTTTTTCTTACAGTTTCAGAAGTTTAAGTGCCTTAAACGCAGAAAAGCGTATAGGGATGAGCTGGTCTTTTGACCTCGCCTCCCTCCCGCCAGATTCACTTTCGAATTCTGGCAATATCAAAAGTATTAGGGAGGTAAGTATACTCTTGAAGTGAAATAAACGAAATCTAGGATTTCTTTTTTCACGAGAGAGTTGATACTTACCTCCCTAGATACGGACCCGGCCTCTCCACCCCACAGAGGCTCGGTCTTCAGGCTCTTAATAGTTGCATGTGTGTCAGCCAATAATCTAGTCAGAGGAAGTGCTAGTCTGCGCATGCGCGGAGGTGGGGCTGGCATCCGCCAGACTACGCTCTGACTCCCTGCCCAGTAGGGGCACCTAACTGTTTTAAATCTGAGTGTTTATTGAGTGAAAGCCAATATTTAGCAATATCAAAAGTATTAGGGAGGTAAGTATCAACTCTCTCGTGAAAAAAGAAATCCTAGATTTCGTTTATTTCGTTTATTTTAACATTATTTTTATATCCTGAATAAGGTTAGTATTCCATTTAGATGGTTTCAGTGGCAGTAAAAAGTGGAATTGGATGCATTCATATATGCGGTACCATCGGTACGTCAATGGTGATGGTTATAACATGAAAGAAAGTACTGTGGTGAGATCTATCACATAATCACTGTATTAGTTAACAAGAGCTCTTCGGATTTGTAAACCTTACTAACTGTTTCTATCTCATGTAGGGATGCAATAATTATCATTAAAAAGTTGATTTTGTGCAATGTCATCAGATAATATTTTTTCAATTGTTAGTCAATAGATCTTAAGTACCGGTATTAACTTGATCAATAATACTAAAAGCCATCCAGGGGCGAGACATATCACGCGTTCGCGTTCTTGTTATTCTTACGAATTCAACCCTTAAAATATTTCAATATCAAGACAATTGTATAGGGAAACTGTTAAAAATTTTAAACAAATTTTACTGGAAGCCATTGCTAGCTCAGCTTCTATGCAAATTAGATTTAAACTATTTAACCATGTAAAGGCTAAGGCTGCCAACACCAACCTCTACAATGGTGTTAAAGATTGTCAATTTACAGGCCAAGATAAGATTTTTTAATTTTATTTACCAGCGGTAGATTTTCAAAAATAATCTCTTGATGTGTAAATGGACATTCACTAATTAAAAATCTAAAGTATCTTGACCAATCTCCCGTCATTAACCCTTTCACGATGAAGCCGGCCCAAACTGGCCTCTGTAGTGGTCTTTGAAAATAACCATAATTTGCTGGCTAGATAACCGAGCCAGTCATTCCAGTGGTCGATTTTCAAAAATAGTCTTCGCTTGGCTTGCAAATGGACATTCAATAAGTAAATATTAAAAATTTTTGAATAAATTTAGTGATTAAAAGGTTAAGAAAGTGAGGTGTCTGTGTTTATTTGAAATGGTTAATGCTGGTGACTGAATGTAAAACATTGGCTAAATTAATTGAGATTTGACTAAGAAGAGGTGTAGTTGGTTAAGTTATATTGATGAGATGCTCACCAAACTTGTATGAGAGGTAGCCACTGGGGTCTCGAAGAACTCTCTTGACATTAAAGTATATGGGGGTCAAAGGTCAAGGTCATATAAAATTGTGGACTGATAACATTTGGAATTGTCTAGAAAACTTTGTTTATTTTTGTGCCAGGCTTTGGTGAATGTGTCATCATACTGCGAGCAGAGAGTGAACTATGGTTGTAAGAATTCCCCATTCACGGATCATGTTTCGTATAAAACATGTGATCATAGAACCATGTATGGTAAGTAATGGATCTCATTTTATCCTATAAACAGGGCTATCAGCCCATTCCATATTTCTCGATATGAACACACGTGTAATATTCAACAAAAGATTTTCATTGGTTAGATAATAATATATATTTTCATTCGTTAGGTAACATGCATTATTACCCTTCAGTGATGTCACATGACCAAATGCTGTAATTTATTGGTTAAGATCAGGGATGGATGATCTGGTATTTTCCTCATGTGAGGGAAATACCATGCTGTATCCCCCCCCCCCCCCCCCCGCGTGAAAAATGTGTTTTAGTTTTACTGCGCAGCTAGCCATAAAGCTCATTATAATAATATGCATGTTGCTAAAATGGCGGATGCTCGCCCGCTTCGGAATTGTGGAATTTCAAGATTTCAGGTGACTTAATTTCAAGACAACTATATGGGAACACTGTTGCGTATTTTGAAACTAATTTGGCGGGAGCTGTTGCTGCAGCAAGGTTGTATATCCCGCAAAACTTGTAGTCTAATAGCGAATGCATTACTCAACAAATTAATCATAGCCATAAAAACGGTGAGTTAATTATCGTGTACATTTCTTCGTGACGTGATAATAATAATGCAAGTGACGAGCGTGCTACATACGGAAATCAACATATCGATGTGAAATGGATTACTCATAGAATTAATTGTAGAAGCAATTAGTCTCTATGGTAAGCCCATACAGAAGTATGATGTTATTCCGGATTAACTCTCTAGCGTGAACACGCCCATCAACAATTTTGGCGTACAGCCAAGGCAAAAAATTGTCAATTTCACTCTTGCAGAACTAGCCTAGAGATGTCTAATTCAAGAATTGCTTATCTAATTATATCGTCAAGTTATGATAAAGCCTCTATCTTCGAAGTCTAAGGGGTAATAAATTTGTTACACCAGTGTTTTGACATGGGTACAGGCTGTTACCACACGCGCAAACAATTATATTTCCCTCGCTACGCTCGAGAGATACAACGTTTGCACGTGTGGTAACAGCCTGTACCCCTGTCAAAACACTGGTGTAACTAATAATAATCACAAATGCCCTGTGACACTGCAAATGTCTTCTAGCGACAACTGCATGAAAATTTAAACAAGACGGGACACGTTATGTTGTGATTTAAAATTTGCATAAAATAAACTACCTAGTTATGAAATACCTACTTTATAAATTTGCATGATAGACGCAGAAATTTTAAAAGTAATTTCATGTCTGAAATGGTTTGTGTCGTAATTTTTGTTGACGCTTTGGTCAGAACTCTTAGCAAGTGATACGTCGCAGTGACAAAAATGAACAGCGCAAAATGGTGCATTCAAGAAGATTTCAGAGAAGATCCTCATTATCGGAAAACTTGCCAAACTATCTGTTTATTTGATAAATAGACTCTCAACCTCTATCTCATTTCATATCACTATTATCAACCTTGTAAAAAATTATCACATTGGACCTAATGCTTATGCAATTTGATAATTTTTTAGTCTGTTGATAATAGTGATATGAAATGGGGCCTTGTTTGAGATCCTCTATATAGTTATATAATGCGCTACTGGGCTGGCCATGATCCAGATATTAAAACAGATCTGGCCATCAGAACAAATTTTGTATAGATCTTTAGATATCGCCAATAGTAATGGCCCAATGGACCTTTCCATTTTTAGCTATGCCCCGCCCATCTGTAGCTAAGCTCCGCCCACACCTCGATCGTGTTGGGATCGATCGATCTGTGAACACCCTGACTATCAATTTCCAGAAAACTATGCAGGTACGCTGTTGAATATTTTAAAACTAATTTGACTGGGTGCTGTTGCTGCCTATGACAGCAACAACACCCAGTCAAATTAGTTTCAAGATATTCAACAGCATGTTTATTAAATAGTAAAGATATCCAATTCTTACAACCTGTCGGACATTAAAGACTTAACGACGGGCCATATAGAATCATTTATGACATAATGATTATGACATCATCATACATGCCGCTTAGCTGATTATGACATCATATGACGCCATTACTCTGGATTCGGCACATATTTTAACACTCAGATTCTAGAGCAAAAATGATGATATCGAGGCTCTGCATCCTCTCACTGGAATCTTACCACTGGAATGGCTGATTATCGAGCCAGTCATTCCAGTGAGAAATTTTCAAAAATAACCTATTCGTGTGCAAACGGCCATTTTTCAAGACCAGTGTTGAAGCCATTTTTAGCCGATATGAGTGTTAAAGGGTTAACAGAGACTAAGATATTGCAGTAATTAATACGATTGGGGCTTCCCACGTTAATTTGACATCAAAATGCATGTTGCGGGGTGGGGTCTGCTGAAGCACATGTGACGAGTATAGTTTATACAGCTCTTAACATATTGTTTCTCCTACTTAGGTTGGGCTTACAGTCAGAATACACCCGGATGTGGGTGTGGCCTGATGGGTACCTGCTCGGGCGGGTCTGGCGAGAAATGCAACTGTGACTCGAATGCATCTTACTATCAAATAGACAAAGGTTATATCACGACCCTTGCTGCCCTTCCAGTGTGTGAGGTTTGCATGAAGGTTGATTCACTTACTGCTGGCGTGACAAGCCGTCTATCGAGATACACAGTGAGCACACTCAAATGCAGTTCAGGATCCTTTGGTAAGAGAGTGCGCCTCATATACCTTTGTAAGGCCTGAGTGATTAAAAAAGTGAACTTGGTGCACATTATTGTGGAGACAATATTTTGATATATGCTGCATAAAAATGGAGATTTATCAATATATCGTACATACCAATATTGGAAGAGGTGTTAGTGGATGGAGTGGCGTGTGGTACACTGTTGGTAATAATGGCAATAAAAATGAGCATCAAATTGTTGGATATTTTGAAATTACTTTAACTGGAAACTGTTGCTGCCTTAGGCAGCCACAGGTTTGAGACAAAATAATTTCAAAATATTCAACATATCGCCATACTTTATTCACAGTTTTTCAGTTATTTAGCTTAGCATCGTTACAAAATTTTAATTATTGATAAAATTGCAAAAATTCCAAAACAATTATGCTCCCCTAGTGAAATATAGATAAAGTAGCCTAATACATTACTCTTCCATGTGACTAACAGGGATACTGACTGCAGGGGCAAGGGCTCCATGCTGACTACAGGAGCAGGTGTTCTACTCTGGGTACAGGGCTATGGGCTCCATGCTGACTACAGGAGCAGGTGTTCTACTCTGGGTACAGGGGTATTGGCTCCATGCTGAGTACAGGAGCAGGTGTTCTACTCTGGGTACAGGGGTATGGGCTCCATGCTGAGTACAGGAGCAGGTGTTCTGCTCTGGGTACAGGGCTATGGGCTCCATGCTGACTACAGGAGCAGTTGTTCTACTCTGGGTACAGGGGTATTGGCTCCATGCTGACTACAGGAGCAGGTGTTCTACTCTGGGTACATGGGTATGGGCTCCATGCTGAGTACAGTAGGTGTTCCATGCTGAGTACAAGGGCATGTGTTCCACACCGGCTACAGGGGTATGGGCTCCATGCTGACTACAGGAGTAGGTGTTCCATGCTGAGTACAAGGGCATGTGTTATATAAACACGTGTTTCTTGTCTTGTTTACGCTTTAATAGCCAAGCTGGCTAAAACACTGTCTGCAGCCGTCTTTTGGAAATACCCATTTGCCAGCCAATAGAAGACTATTTTTAGAAATTTATACCAGGAATATGTCGCTGGATAAGCAAGCCTCTCATTCCAGTTATAAATTGTCAAATGATGCCTTCTTCTGGTTTGCATATGGACATTGCAAGAGCAGGAATCTAGATATTCTTAACCAATCGTTTGGTCGATCGTTGGTCGGTGCCTGGTCTACTTACTCAAATTCGGCAGAAGGTATTTTCATGGGCGTGAGATGGCTGTTAAGTTCACCCAGCATCCCTCCCACCTATGGACCCTACGATATCTACAGAGTCTGTAGCATAATGGAACTCATTATAAAATCTTTCCATTTGATTTCAATGCTACGGCAAATAGAATCGTCCTAATAATAAAAAAAATTTTGTATATAATTTATGCTAAAGGGAAAAGGCAGTCCTGTCAGGATGTTGCAAATCGTTACAAAAGGGTGGATTCCGGAATTCGTATGATTGATCCAGATGGTCGCCGCAGGGAAGCTCCATTCACTGTTCAGTGCATAATGACACGTTATCCTACAGTTGGTATAATTGTAAGTGCTAAGTGGCAGTCTATTCTACAGTTGGTATAATTGTAAGTGCTAAGTGACAGTCTATTCTACAGTTGGTATAATTGTAAGTGCTAAGTGGCAGGCTATCCTACAGTTGGTATAATTGTAAGTGCTAAGTGGCAGGCTATCCTACAGTTGGTACAATTGTAAGTGCACAATGAGAGGCTATCCTGCAGTTGGTACCATTGTAAGTGCTCAATGACAGGCTATCCTACAGTACCATTGTAAGTGCTAAGTGACGGACTATCCGACAGTTGGTACAATTGTAAGTGCTAAGTGACAGGCTATCCTACAGTTGTTACCATTGAATAATGGCTCAATGGCTCATTATTCTCCAGTTTGTTCATTTGGTGGACAATAGATTAATTTTGAAAACGTACCACAGGAATGACTGTCTTGATTATTGAGGCAGTCATTCCAGTCATATAATTAAAAAAATTGTTTTATCTTGTTTGGCAAATGAGCATTTGTCAAGATGCCAGCTAAGGCAAGTTTAATTGTGTAATTGAATAAATCCGATCTGCTGATCAAGAATATGATGTCATAATCAATTACATCACATGTAGGCTGAAGTCACAATCATAATTGACAGAAATACGCCATCATGAAGCTGGAATAGTTCATCACGTGTATGAAATGTATGTCTTTGATGGGCTTACTATTTAATAAACATGCTGTTGAAAATTTTGAAACTAATTCACTGGACACCGTGGCTGCATAGGCAGCAAAAGCACTCAGTCAAATGCTTTTCAAAGTATTCAACAGCTTACCTGTATAGTTACCATGATATTGGGATTCTGGGAATTCAGGGTTCAGTCGATTCCAAGGTGTGGCAAAGTGTGGGCAGAGCTTAGCTTAATAATGGGCGGGGAATAGCTAAAAACTGTGCTGCTGCGCTGCTGCTGCTGGCCACATTCGTGTCTTGAAATTAGATATTGTAATCCACTGTTATGCCTGCTTAGCTCTTTAATGCGCAAGTCACTAAAAACAGCTTCTGCAGTTGTCTTAAGAAATGTTCATTTACAGACTAAGAGATGACTATTTTCGAAAATTTGCCACTGGTATGATTCACAGAGCCAGTCATTTTTCTGTGGCAAATTTTAAAACGTAATCGTTTCTGCAAAGCTTTGACAGATTTTGCAGGGTAATGATAGTTGTGGCCTACTTTAACCATTTAATAAAGTGGCTTCAGCAGTGGTCTTTGAGAAATGTCCATTTGCAGACCAAGAGAAGAGTATTTTTGAAAATATTGAAATTTTTATGAACAAATTCTAGGATTAAACAGTTAATCACTGTGTTGATATGTGACCCGTACTCCATTATATGTACCCTTTAGGTGATCTATCCCAAAATCACTGAAGTGTTTATCCCTGAAGCTGGCATCGATGTGAGCATTGATTATTTCATCATCAGTCAGAAAGTGCTGGAGACTGTGATCAGAATCTCCCAGTATTGTACGCAGGAAGTGTATATCGAATGCACTGGTAATGCGACACTGGCCCTCCACGGGAACCTGGGCTGGTACGCACGTGATGGAACACTACAACAGTACTGGATTGGGAATCAAAGTAAGTAATGATTCTAGTTGATATACAGAGTTAACACGACGAAAGGTGTGTCATGTATCAAAAGTAGGTCAGCATGACTTACTTTTCATTGTTCATTGTACATCATAGAAAATCTTGTGTGTCCATCCACAGCATAGTCCAGATTGTATGTCATATAGTCTCCAAAGCAATGGTCTATCGATGCAGCCTAGCATAAAGGTGTAAATGAAATCTGTCAGTGTGATCTATTTTTCAGAGTTCACTGAACATTATTAGCTCACCTGGCCTGAAAGGCCAAGTGAGTTTATGCCATGGCGGCCGTCAGTCATCTGTCCATCCGTCCGTCTGTCAAATCACATCTCCTTAACGGTTTGACCTATTTCAACCAAATTTAGCTGGAAGGATCTGATCGTGGTACCTTCAAGATTTTTTTTTCATAATTCTGATTCGTTAATCTTTTGGGGTCAAAATCAAAGATTTTATGGAAAATTTACCGGACATTGTCAAAATGCTACTTCTCCTTAGTTACTTGACATATTTCAGCCAAATTTGGCTAGAAAGATTCTATTGTGGTAGGTTCCTAAACTCCTATTCAGAATTTTGATTGATTTGGGTGAAAATCATAGATTTTATGAAAAATTTACCGGAAATGGTCAAAATGCTACTCCTTAGCTACATGACATATTTCAAGCAAATTTGGCTAGACTGATTCTATATGGTGGTAGGCTCTAGAACTTCTATTCAGAATTTTGATTGATCAATTTTTTGGGTGAAAATCTTTAATTTTATGAAAAACCTACTGAAAATGGTCAAAATGCTACTCCTCCTTAGCTGCTTGACATATTTTGACCAAATTTGAATTGATGGATTCTATGGTGGTAATGAAAAATCTACCGGAAATGGTCAAAATGCTACTCCTCCATAGCCGCTTAAAATATTTCAACAAAATTGAACTAAATGGATTGTATGGTGGTAGGCTCTAGAACGTCAGAATTTTGATTGATCAATTTTTTGTCAAAACGCTACTACTCATTAATCGCTTGGCGGATTTCCACCTAGTTTTACTGGAGGGACCCGATAGGTGTAGGTTTCAGAATATATATATAGATTTTTGATTGGTCAATTTTTCTGTGAAAATCTTGAATTTTATGAAGAGTTACCGGATATCGCTTAAAACACTACTCATTAACTGCTTGGGCGATTTCACCCAGACGTGGATGGAAGAACCCTCTATGGTGGAAGGCTTCAGATCTAGTATGCATAATTTTGATTGGTCAGTTTATGGGTGGCCATGTTGGATTTTCCAAAAGTTTTGCTAAATCAGTTAAAGGCCTACACCGCATTAACTGCTTGGCAGATTTCAATCAATCTCAGCTGGAAGGACCCTAGAGGGTAGGCTTCAGAACATATATACAGAATTTTGATTGGCCAATTCGTTTGATGGCTATCTTGGATTTTCCGAAAATTATCCATCATATCTTTAAATGCAAATGGTTCAAATGCTAATGGTCTAGGTGAGCGCCACAAGCCCTTGGGTCTCTTGTTAATGTTATCCGAGCTGTAGTTTCAAGAGTTTTTCGTGTACAATAACCAGTGTATGGATGGAATGTAGGCTTAATTCACCCGATTTTTACAAATTTAACACTGGAATCACTGGCTTGGTTATCGAGCCAGTCATTCCAGTGGTAAAAAGAAAAGAAAAAAGTCTTCTGTTGGTGTGCAAATGAGCATACCTCAAGAACACTGAGACGGCTGGTTTCGGCTGGTTTCATCCGGAAAGTATTAAAGTACATGTATGTCACCTCTTTCAGCTAAAATTCCTGTTTTCACATCATGAGAACATACTTACCTCCCTAACACTCTTGATATACTAGTATATCGGCTCTAAATTCAATAATATTCAGAATTATAAAAAGTTAGGTGCCCCTAATGGGCAGGTGGAAGTACACAGTCATGCACATGACAAACACCACCCACTGCGCATGCGCATACCGGTACTTCCGTTTTCTAATATATTGGTTGAGAAGCAACATGTGAAAATCTTCACAGGCTCTTCTGAATTCTACTAGAATAAAATCATCCCTATCCATCATGGCTGATGCTAAACTATTGGAGGAGTCCTCCTCGTCATCATCTAAGGTGACATTGTTCCTTGTATTTATTTAAGACTTGTAACTTTTATTTGTTACCGGTTTTCGTCGCGGCCGTTTCGGCGGTACCGTGTTTTCAGGCGCTGGGAATCCTTGTAAATTTTTTTCCAGCGCCTAGGGCTATTAATCTGTTGTGTTTTCTGCTTACAGGTTTGTCTTGTGACTGAACAAGGATTCCTGTTCTTCTTTCGAAGGTTGTTCATGTCTCGGTTTTGACTTATCATCGTGATATGTCTACGGGTTGGAGATATATTAAATTAATAAAATAAATATCTCCTTCCTTTTGTCCCATCCCCCTCATCAGTTCTTCTGGAAGAGGAGTCTCGGCGGATGGATGGACATGTTCTCCTGCACAAGAGGATGGTTGCCTGTGCTCAGGCTAAGGGAGTTTATTAATTATGGCGCATAATTATTTGAAAATAATCACAATTTTCTGCTGCCTTTTGCTATTGCACTATATTCTCTCTTGCGTGTGCATGGGTTCTCGAATGTATATAATTTAATATTATATTATTCGGGAGGTATGAATGTCTGGTAGATCTAGATATTTCTTGCATTCTTTCTGACATCCCCTCTCCTTGAAGGGGCTTTTGCATTGAGGTTTGATGTCATAATCAACCAGAGTTTCTCTTTCCTTGATGTCATAATCTTAGTTTAGAGAAGTCTGTGATGTGTTCATCTCCCTTTTATTAGGAGGGTGGAGAGATATCTAGATAGTCATAATCTTTCTCTCTCTCTCTTAATTTGGGGTCCTGGTTGTGATTGGTTTTATTAACTAGAGAAGTCGGCTGTCCCGTCAGGGGTGTCTGTCATAAAAGTGGATGTCTTCTCTCGAGTTTGTTTTTGTTTCTACTAATAGTCAATTAACAAGGCTTTGAAACTATCATACTCATTGTCTTCGTATCCCTTCCCTTTCAGAAATGTCCATCCTGTCTGAAGCCTATGAAGGCTAGATTCTTCCCCCACCCTTGCCATCTGTGTTCAGCTTGTAGGCTACCTAACAAATGTGTCATTTGTAAAGAGTGGGGGTGATCTAACCTCTGAATTCTTCTCTTTTCAGGCTAAGATGATGGCTGAGGAGGGCAAGAAGTCCAAGAAGGAGGGTAAGAAGAAGGCCTCTGAGAAGAGAAGGGTGGGCTCGAGGCCTTCAAGGTTGAGTTAGTGAATGAGATGCGCATGACTTGGAAAGACCTGATGTCTGACATACTTCGCGGCATGTTGCCTGGCACAGGTGTTTCAACTTCCTGTGCGTCGACCTCAGTGCTGGTATCCCCGTCCCTGGATCATGCCCTACTATCTCGGACAAAGTGTTTAGTGATCCAGGGGCGGCCGTCTTGGACCCAGGCTTGCCTGGTGTTCCAGCTGCGCGAGAAGCATCAGGCGGGACCCGACTAGCAGGCCTGACCACGATCACTCGCGGAGTACACTCATCATCTGCTTTCGAGCAGTCTCCTGGTCAGTCTGGATTAGTTTTCTTGACTAATCCAGAGTCTAACTTTCCTGACCAGGAAGATGATGAGGACTACCTGCTCGGTCCACAGGTTGACCATGAAGACATGGATGTGAACGTCTACACTCCTCTCATGGGGAGCGTGACCGCTCGCACCTATGGCACTGTTCCCTCGGGAGCAGGTTTCATGGTTCAGCCTGTGGCCCGGTTTGGAGCAGACGGCTGGCCGTATAAGATTCCACGCTTAGACGTGGAATCTCATACGGACGTTCCGGGCTGCGCTGGTGTGCATGAACCCCCTCACACAAGCGCAGCCTTGGTGCCTGGTCTGCCTATGGAGAATGCTATGCCAGCCCTCGCGGGCCCGCATACATTCCCTGGGCAGCCAGGTTCGTCTATAGCCGCCTCCTCGGCCATACCTGCGAATGCCATTGAAGATGACGAGGGCCCGCTGCTCGTCGGCAATTCGCAGGTAGCCACGGATGAAGACTGGTCAGAAGCGTGTGCGTGGCTCCTCGCTGTTAGACCAGAGCTCTCCGTGGACGAGACGGCCACCAGTAACCCTCGGGCATGGTTACGGGTGAAGCCGTTGGCCAGCACGACTCTGTCTCTGCCGTATGCTGAGCATATCTTAGATATGTTCTCGGCGGCAGAGGGGTCGATCAGACGGAGAGGTCGCCTCGCGAAGGCCCCCCACGAGGTAGCTAGGCGGTGTCGAGTTACTGCTAGTCAGTATGCTCGATATGGCCTAGCACCCAGACCGAGCGCGGACGACCGCGCCACTCTGGAGGAAGATATGCGGCCGGGTTCCCGTGAGAGCTCGCGAGCGGCGATTAGTGCACTGTCGCATGTCTCTCAGCTGCTATCAGGGGTGGTAGCAGCGTTGGTGCAGCAACAGCCTAGTCCCGTGACAGTCCAACGAGCCATCCAGTATGGCATCAACCTGGTGTTGGACTGTCTGACTAGGTCGGTCACAAAGTCACTGAGAATGAGGCGCACTTTTGCATTGGACAATTTGTGCCCGTCTCAGGAGCTCAAGTCGCGCTTGTTGCAAGCACCGATGGTGGGCCCTGGGCTCTTTGGAGGTGAAGGTTGTCGGCACCTCCAGGAGACAGTGACGTTGGTGAATAACCAGAGGGCGCTGTGCGCACAGTTTGAAGTGCTGCGCAGAGAACATGTGCGTGTTCAGCCCTCGGCTGCTCGACAGCAGTACGCTCGTGGCGGTGCTGGCATTGTCAGAGGCCAGCAGGCCGGCCGGTTTCAGAGACCGCGTCGGCTGCGCCAGCAACGGTGTGCTGTTGTACGTCAGCCAGCGCCTCAAGCGCAGCCAGCCAGACAGAAGCCCGTGCACCGTGGTGCACGTGGTGCTGGTCGCGGCGTGCGAGGAGCGGCGCGTGGTAACCGGGCCTGATGCAATAACATTTTTTCCGGTTATCACAAGTACCACTCGGGTGTTGTCACTCGTACCAGAGACACTCCCACTTCTAAAATTTATGGGCACCCCGTCAACCCTAGGTGCACCAGTGGGAGGTCATTTGACTTGCCACATTCAGAAGTGGGGGCAGTTAATTCAGGACCGCTTAGTCTTGCAATGGCTTTCGCACGGGTACAGTCCAGAATGGATAAGAGGTCCGCCGTTGCATCTGTCTCTGGTGCCGGTCTGGACTCAAATTCCAAGAGATCCAGACAAGCGGTTGTGCATAGAAGAGGAGATAGAATCTCTAATTCTAAAGGAAGCAATTCAACCGGCGCAGGATTGCCCGGGCTTCTATTGAACCGTGTTTCTTGTGGCAAAGAACACCAGGGGGTGGAGACCAATTCTCAACCTCAAACCTCTAAACAAGTTTTTAGACACACCAAGTTTCAAAATGGAAACAGTAAGATCGGTGTTGTTGGGGTTAGAGAAGGGGATGTGGACAGCATCTATAGATCTCAAGGATGCTTATTTCCACATTCCAATTGCAAGGAGTTTTCGTCGGTTCCTGAGATTTGCTTTTCAGGGACGCCAATGGGAATTCAAGGTTCTTCCATTCGGCATCTTGAGGGCTCCAAGGGTCTTCACTCGAGTGGTACTTGCTATCACGGCATACCTCCGCAGTAAAAATATAGCTGTTCACACTTACATAGACGACTGGTTGCTGAAAGCACACAACCCAGAAAGTTTGACAGCAAATCTGGAGATAGTTTTGAAAACTCACAGATTTAGGGCTGGATAATCAACTTTCAGAAATCAGAGCTGACTCCATCCCAGAAGTTTGTTTACCTGGGTATGTTCTTCGATCTGGAGATAGGATATGTTTATCCGTCCCAGGAGAGAGTGGAAGGTCTCCTCTCGTGCATTCAGTTGCTTTGCAACAGTCGTTATATTCTAGCACGGGTCTATCTGAGAATGTTAGGTCTAATGGTTTCAATGGAACCAGTCATTCCTCAGGCGGCCTTGTTTCTCATGACTCAGTGGACGCAGAGTTCAGGATCACTGGACTCGCGCATTCAAGTGTTGGACCCTCTCATTCATCACCTTCATTGGTGGATGGAGAGAGGAAATCTCCTGGCGGGGGTCATGCTGACCCCTCCCCACCCTCAAGTAACGATGTTTACGGATGCATCGATGGAGGGTTGGGGAGCTTGCCTGGAAGAAGCCACTATATCAGGGCTTTGGAATCTGGAACAGTCAAAGGAACATATCAACATGCTAGAATTGCGGGCTGTAATTCTAGGCCTGGAACACTTCTTAAAAGAAGTGGAGGGAAAATTTGTGATGATACGTTCAGACAACTCTACAGTAGTGAGTTACATAAACCGCCAGGGCGGAACAAAGTCGCCCAGTCTCTGTATGATAACATGGAAGCTGCTTTGCTGGTGCATGGGTCATATGATCACCTTGAAAGAAGTTCATATTCCGGGAAGGCTGAATCTGTTAGCAGACTCATTGAGCCGAAGGATAAGTATTCTGCCTACGGAATGGCAACTAAATCAATGTGTGGCGGATCACCTGTTCAATCATTGGGGAAAGCCCAACATAGATTTGTTCGCAATGAAGAAGAATGCGAAGATGACGGCGTACGTTTCTCCGATTCCAGATCCAAGCGCTATCGCAATAGATGCGCTAGCTATCAGTTGGAAGGGAATGTATGCATACGCATACCCTCCAACAATCCTGATTCCAAGGATTCTTCAGAAGATCAGACAAGAGGAATGCCAAGTGCTTCTGATCGCCCCGAATTGGCCAAGCCGATCATGGTTTACGGATCTGCTGGACCTTCTGGTTTGCAATCCGGTTCCTCTGCCGCTGATGGACAATATTATCTTCCAGGGCAAGACCCTTCACAACAATCCGTCAATGTTTCAATTGACTGCATGGATGTTGTCAAACAATCCGCGATTAAGGAGGGCTTTTCTGAGCAAGCAGCCAATTTCATGGCCAGAGCCAGAAGGTGGGTCAACCTCCAGAGCTTATAATTATAAAATCAACAGATTTGCAGAATGGTGCTCAAAGAGATGTATCAATCCGATGGAAGCATTTATTAAGGTAGTAGCTGATTTTCTGTCACCTGTATGATGCCTATAGTCTTAAACCTAATCCTTTTGCTGGATACAAATCAGCATTGATGACTGTTATCCCTTGCTTGGCAAAGTGGGGAAGTGATGAAGTAAGTGTTTTAAATATTTTTATTAAACGTATGGGCAATCTCAGACCAAGAAATCCTCCCCTGACACCGTCATGGAGTCTTTCTCTGGTTCTGCAGGTTTTGAGTGATAAACCTTTTGAACCACTTAGTGCTATATCTGTAAAATTATTGATACTTAAAACTGTATTTTTAGTTGCGGCAGCATCAGCCAGACGCAGGAGTGAAATTCATGCCTTGTCTGCTGAGCCTGACCATTATATAGTTACAGGTGAAGGCCTTAAGCTTCTACCAAGATTGAATTTCTTAGCTAAGTATCAATCTTTAAAATATCTGGGTCAACCTATTATTTTACCTGCCTTAACCAGATATGATCCTGGTGCTAAAGTATGGTGTCCTGTCCGTGCTTTAAATAAGTACAAGAGAAGAACTCAGGTTTGGCGGACGGACCCATGTTCCCTATGGTTGTTATATATTGAACCCCATGGTAGGGCGTCAAGAGACACTATTTCCAGATGGATAGTAGAATGTATTCAATTCTGTCATAAGACAGCCACTGGAATCCAAGTAGATAGAGCCAAGGCTCATAGTGTCCGTGGTATGGTAACTTCCATGGCATTATTTAATGGTGTTTCTATTGAAGACATTATGTCAGTAGCCCAGTGACACTGAATCAAGTTTTACCGACCATTACCTTCGTGACACCTCTAACCCGCTCGCCGTCTCAGTCCTCAGAAAATAAAATATTAATGTAGAGGTTTATGTTTGTAAATAGTTTTCCTCCTCTGCTATTTACAAATATCACATTTGTTGGTAGGGTATCCCTACTATTAGCTGGTACAATTCTCTTCATCCGGTGTGGGAAGAGATGAGTGCCGCGTCCAAGACATCAGAGGTCAGTGGTTATGACCATTTTTTGATTTTCTGTCTTGGTGATGGTGTCATTTTTATTTTTTAATATGGTGATGGTTAATGTCTCTTAATTGTGTTTTTTTCAGAGAGCTTTTGAAATAGAAGCAATTCTTCTTTTTCCAATGTCTAGTAATACTTTTCATTAAGTATTAGAGAACGTGGTAGTCATTTAGAGCAGCGTTTTTTCCTAACCTTCCTCAGAAAGAGGGTGGGGGGGGGGGGAGCGCATTTGCCTTTTGATCAATCTCTCTTCATCGGTCGATTAACCGATGCAAAATTCTATTCCTGGTTGTGGTTTCAGTCACAATTTCAGATGATTTAAATCTCTTGAGAATTCAAAGAGGCTAGTCTCTTCGAGGGTGTGCTGGTTTTCAGGACCTTGCCTCCCTCCCACCGAATTTACTTTCAAATTCTGTTTTTTATCAAGAGTGTTAGGGAGGTAAGTATGTTCTCATGATGTGAAATAAGTAAATTTATCAAATTTCTTTTTCACGAGTAAGATGACATACTTAGCTCCCTAACAGGATCCCGGCCTCACCACCCCACGGAGGCCTGGTCCTTTGGTTATTGAATAGTTGCTTCTATGTCAGCCAATATTTAGTAACGGAAGTACCGGTATGCGCATGCGCAGTGGGTGGTGTTTGTCATGTGCATGACTGTGTACTTCCACCTGCCCATTAGGGGCACCTAACTTTTTATAATTCTGAATATTATTGAATTTAGAGCCGATATACTAGTATATCAAGAGTGTTAGGGAGGTAAGTATGTCATCTCACTCCTGAAAAAGAAATTTGATAAATTTACTTATTTTATTAATGTATTTTAGATGGAACAGGTTGTATTGGAAATGTGTGTAATTGCGATGTTTCTGACGGCCGAGATCGTATTGATGGTGGACTCATCACTGATCAGAACGCCATACCAATCAGTCGAGTAAAACTAGGACCAGCCAATGGAACACGGAAATTGAATATTGGTCCAATGAAATGTTATGGTATGTTGGGATTACACTACAATGAAATTTAACTAAATTTGCTTCCATCTCAAATGTTCAAATGTCAGGTGTGCTTTGATATGGTTTCTTACTGACATCATAACCCTTTACACATAAATTTGTTCAAGAAAATTTCAATTTTTTTCATTCAGAGTCAATTTGCAGACCAAGAGAAGACTATTTAAAAAAATTTACCACTGAAATCACTGGCTCGGTTATCGGGCCAGTCATTTCAGTGGTAAATTTTCAAAAATAGTATTTCTTTGAACTGGAAATCGACATTTCTTAAGACCACTACAGAAGCTGTTTTTGCTAATATGAGTGTTAATTGGTTAAATACTGCTGCTGTATTACATGTCCTCTGCTGAGTCCTGTCCTAATATATTTACACTTAACCATTACAGTATTAAACTTTAAAAAATAATCCTATCTTGGTCAGCAAATGAACATTTTATATGAGAAAATTAATATTCTATGGAACAAATTTGAAGATTAAAGGTTTATCGGGATTATCATCTCATCTCCAATGTTGTGTTTTCATGTTGCATTATGGCATATAGAATTATGGCATATAGATTGCATATCCATTACATATCATCCAGGCACACTTTTATTTATATCCAAATGGAGTATTCCAGTTTATCCATCAATCATATGACATCAGAATCTACTATGTGATGTGTAGGATGACATCATAATCAATTCATCGTGAATGACATAGCTAAGTTTGTCACGATCGTTTATTTGATGACAGACTAAGTGTTGTTGTACGGATTATAGGTCTTTGCTATTTAATAAACATGCTGTGTGAATATTTTGAAACTAATTTAACTGGGCACTGTTGCTGCACCAAGTCAAATAATTTTAAACTATTCAACAGCTTATCTGTATAGTTTTCTGGAAATTGATAGTCAGGGAGTTCAGGCATCGAGTGATCCCAACATGGGTGAAGCAGCATGAGTGGAGCTTAGCTAGAGATGGGTGAGGCATAGATAAAACTGGATTCAGCTTTACCGTTTATCATTGCATTATGGTTTATCTCTAGGCGCCGATAGTGTATGATGCCATGTATTTATAGATACATTAAATTCTTTATGTTATAATAATTATCATGTTGAATATTTTGAAACTATTTTAACTAGACTATCATGTCCCATTTGTTTCCAAATATTCAACAACTTACCTGAGTGTATGAATGCTTTTAGACAAACTATGCATTTTTACTGCACCTATATGATTGAGTGTGTATGCTGAGATGGTGAGCCAAGATTTATTCCGATTGGTTAAAACGCAAATAATGGGAGCCTTCATGTATAGCCTGGAGAAATGTATCAATATTTAGCTGTATAAAACGTCAATATCTTTCTTCGAGTGATGGATATAAATCTAAAACCAAAAGCATAGTTTATATATGACATATTGTATCATCTGATTTGCTAGATTTAGACGACATGAGTTTTCCTTTAAAATACTCAGATTTTTAATATACCTAGGTAATAAATACTCTGCCCTCCCCTTCATGTTGCAGATATAAAGCCTGACTGTGAGGCCATTAGACAAGCTCGCTGGCCTAAGAATAACAGAGATTTGTACACTATAGACCCTGATGGCGCAGGTGGGCTAGATTATTTCATGGCCATATGTGACTTTAAATCCTACAAGAAATTTGCAATTACTCAGGTGCGTAGAATAAAAAATCTTTCTTTTTAGTCTTTTATTTGTGAACCTCGCTTTTCACCACAGTACGTGTCGCATTAATGTGTGGTCATACACACCTATACGGTGACAGAGTATATGACACTAGCTGTTTCAGGTGGCATGACTAAGAAGTAATCTAAATTTTATGATCGCCTTTATTTTACATAGTAATACAAAAACATAGCTCATTAAATACTACGCACTTATTATCATCATTTCAAGCCACCAACAACTTTCATTCAAATTGTTTTCAAAATATTCAGCAAGTCAGGAATTTTTGCTTATTGAAATTCTTGTCTGGTGGCAGCGAGACAGTTAATGCTCCTGACATATTTTGATGGGTAAAGGTTTATTTTTCAGATTAATGTCCAGACAAGTGCTGCTGGCACAGTACAAGGTGCTAGTGACCCTGGTCAGTTCAATCAGACCATCACTTATGAGCACTCGACATACGACCATGTCAATTCTCTCACGCGTCATTCACAGTTCTGCTATCAGGTACAAGCACAGTTTTGAATATTATGAATTATATGAATATTATGAACTATTATGAATAGTTGACCTGGCCCAGAATTTCAAGTGAGAGTTTTCCATGACAAACGTACATCACCTGTCTGTCTGTCTGTCTGTCTGTCTGTCTCTGTCTGTCTGTCTGTCTGTCTGTCTGTCTGTCTGTCTGTCTGTCTGTCTGTCTGTCTGTCTGTCTGTCTGTCTGTCTGTCTGTCTGTCTGCAGGCCACGAAAATTACACATCCCTGAGGTCAAGGGCAACCACTTTACTGCAGGGCAATCAAATTTTAAGAGACTGGTTGGCCTGGGGACAACCTAGATAATTTGGTATTTTCAGGGCCTGTATATGTACTCATGGTGAGTATTTATTTTATTTAGTCTTAACCCTCTCACACTCAAATATGTTCAGGATAATTTCAATTTTCTCATAGAAAATGCCTATTTGCAGACCAAAGAGAAGACTATTTTTGAAAATTTACCACTGGAATGACTGGCTCGGTTATCGAGCCAGTCATTCCAGTGGTAAATTTTCAAAAATAGTCTTCTCTTGGACTGCAAATGGACATTTCTCAAGACCACTACGGAAGCCGTTTTTGGGCTGATAAGAGGAATAAAGGGTTAATTTAATGGTTGTGTTGGTAATTAATGCTATTTATAGCCTAAACCAATACATATATTTTCAACAGAATTTACAGTAATATGGCAACCTGGAAGTACAGTCGGGCAATCTGATTTACTGAATATTTTTATAATTGTCGAGCCCTGGTCTGTCATCTTGTCATCCGTCCATCCGCCCATCTGCTTGTCTGTCTTCTATTAATGGGCATATGCTTAGTAATGATTTAGATTATCATGATCAGTCCTGATTAGTATATACAATACAGCTAAGAAATAAAGTAAAATCTATCCAAAACAAGATACAAACATACTGTTGAATATTTTGGACTTAGTTTGATTGGAAGCCATGCAATGGCTTCAAATCAAATTACGTCCAATATAGTCAACAGATTATTTCTTTCATTGTGTTCAAAACTATTTGGAAGCATGTTATATTATTATATTATTTTTTAGCTGTACTGTAAGGATTATTATTCCAATGACTGCGGCAGTGTCAACGTTAAGGTCTGTGTTTAGGAAATTACTTTTGGGTTATCTTTTAGCTTTAGTTGATTCTATTGGAACTAAACTTGCACAAATGGTTGAATGTACTGGTAGAACGTAGCACAATGGCATTAAGGTCACAAAGTTAAAGGTCAAGGTCACTGACATAAAAATCGCGCAAAGCTATTTGTTAAAGGGAAGGAGCGGCTAGACATTTAATCCGACAGAATTTTTTTTCGTTTATGCTTAATGTTTCTTGTTATTTTAGGGTCTTAGCTATGACTGTCAGGAATCACCTCTAATCAACGACAACGCTCCAACATACGGCTCATATACGCCATTCTCATCAAACACACCATCAGTCAACTTTGGCATGGGTAATGATGTCAATACAATTGGCTGTGCATGTGTGTTAAGCGGAACATGTCCTGTCAATCATACATGTCACTGTGATGTTAAATCCCCGATAGCTGTGACAGAGTATGGATTTATCACAGCTAGAGATAGCTTGCCGATTACTTCTGTGGCTTTTGGAGGACAAAATTCACCTAATGCTTCTGCTTTATACAGCGTTACTAATGTACGATGCGGACCACAGATATTTGGTATGTGTAATATATAATGCTACAGCTGCTACTGCTGCTACTACTACTGATACTGCTGCTCTGCTAATGCTGCTACTGCTGCTTCTGTTACTATGTTTACTGTTACTATTGCTGCCACCTGGGTTGGATTAAGGGTTTTGAAGGTCCTGGGCATTTGTTTATCATAGCCGTCGTAGGTCACCATTCCCAATTAAAAAGAAAACTTAAGAATTATTTCACTGAATTCTAGCATATACCTTCTAAATCCTCAATCATAATTTGTTGCAATTAAATAATAAAATGATATCTAAGTAATTTTAAGTTTTACTATTATATCAGAGCTACATGTACATGGGTGTTGCATGCTCAAGAGAAAACATCTTACTATGAGACAAGTAACTCTTTAATGGTCAGTTTTTGTTAAGAAAATATAAATGCTTGCTTAATGAATGTCCATTTGCAGACTAAGAGAATGTTATTTTTTGAAAATTTAACGCTGTAATGACTGGCTCAATTATCGAACCAGTCATTTCAGTGGTAAATTAAAAAAGTTCCCTTGGTCTGTGAATGGACCATTGTAGAGGGTCTTTTCTCCCGGCTTGAGCTTTAACCCTTTAAGCCCTGAATTTATTTTTAAAAATTTAAATTTTCTCATAGAAAATGTCCATTTGCAGACCAAGAGAAGACTAATTTTGAAAATTTACCACTGGAATGACTGGCTCGGTTATCGAGCCAGTCATTCCAGTGGTAAATTTTCAAAAGTAGTGTTCTCTTAGTCTGCAAATGGACATTTCCCAAGACCACTGCAGAAGCCGTTTTTGGATGATATGAGTGCTAAAGGGTTAAAGAGTTAAAGATGTATTATGCTGAGAATGGCAAGTCATGTGACACGTAAGTCATGTGACATGTAAGTCATATGACAGGTAAGTTGCACATGCAGCAACAACTCCCAGTCAAATTAGTTTCAAAATCTTCAACAGAATGTTGGTTAAATTGTAAAATATAAATTCAGCATTAAGACATACAATTCATACATCTTGATGTTTCATGACTGATTGTGACCTCACCTAATTAGAGACGTATTTGAGCGTGACATCAAATATTCCGAGCGTGACAGATCAAATCACTCCATTGTTTCAGATCTTCCGATGGACTGTCAAGATGCTCATGGTAAAGGATATTTGAGTGGTGATGTATTAATTCATCCAAGTTCACGTATTCAGCCATTCTTTGTCTACTGTGATATGAACTCTCTACCCGGACATGGTAAGCGTGGTGATATAGGTCTGGAGCCTCCACCGTATGTGGGTGGATCTATCACATTGCAAAATTACTTGTACTCTATACCGTCCCCTTAGAAATGCAGGTTACTGGGCCAATATGGCCTGGTATTCCCCCCCATGCCATCCCAGTACCTTGGGTTAGTAGTGTGGTCACTTAAAGGAAAGGAACAGGGAACTAACATATACTCTTGAATGACAGCTTTATATAATAATCAATCTATACCCACCAGTGAAGAACAGAAATAAATCAGAATAATTAAGAAAAGGAGCTAAATACCTTTCACATCAAGAGTATACTTACCTCCCTAATACTTTTGATATTGCTAAATATTGGCTTTCACTCAATAAAACACTCAGATTAAAAACAGTTAGGTGCCCCTACTGGGCAGGTAGTCAGAGGTAGTCCGGCAGATGCCAGCCCCACCACCGCGCATGCGCCGACTACTACTTCCTCTTTGCTAATTTATTGGCAAGGAGAACACATGTGCTTGTTAGCTATCTGCAAGTTTCACGAGTTTAAACCTTTTTTCACGTCTGTTACGGTCGAATATTGTTGAAAGAGATGTCTGAGAGGACAAATTCGCCAGAGGAGGGGACGGGATCTCTTTATCAGGTGAATTCAATGATATTCTAGCGAGTTTTTCCCCGGTGTAATGTGTTTCCGGGACTCGCGCTTACCGTGATTAGCGCCTGTTTGAGTTGGTTTTTTCCAACATGGTGCTTTATAAGTCTAATTTCTCTTTGTGTTTATGTCCACAGGTATGGATTTGCATTATTAGTGGCCATCTCAGCACAGGAGGGTTTGTTTTTTCTCCACCACAGTTCCATTTCCTACTAATACTGTTAGGTTATCTAACCAAAAAGTCTATGTTCAGTGAGTTGGAGGCTTACTATAAAGGTCTTCTCACTTTTCCCTCTTGATCCAATTCCTTCCCCAAGGTGGAGAAAGGTGAAGAGGCGTAGTCTTGGTGGAGTGCTCCAGTGCATCACGGTGGATGGTTTGTCTATACAAGGTGTCAGGTATATGATTAATGATATGAGGTAATATGAATTATTTGAAAAAATAATGACTGATTTTTTACCATTTTTTATCATTCTGTATCTGATGATGTGTAGTCTGAATATCCTTTGGAGGATGTTCTAGTTATGAATACAATTCGTCCTTGCACTTGGATGCTTGTTGCGGACCGATTAATTTCTGTTAAGGGATTGATGACGTCATAATCGGCCTTGCGCTTTATTAACATTTAAAGTTTTGTCCAACGCTGGTTTCTTCTTGATTAGTGATCTTTATGATCCTGTCCCTCTCTTTTAGTTTGGTTTTGAGTTTCTTCTAACCGTAACTAACTTGCTCATTGTCCTCGTCCTTTGTCCTGTTTCAGAGACCTGGTTGCCCGTCCTGTGGTCGATTTCTGAAAGATAGATTTGCGCCACATTTGTGTTTTAGCTGCAGTCCCTGTGGACCGTTGCTAAAATGCGATGTATGTAAGCAGTGGGGGGGTGAGCTAATGGCTGACTTTTTATCGTTACAGGCGAGGGAGAAGGTGATGGAAGAAGAGAGGAAGGCGAAGAAGGAGGGTGTTAAGAAGGGTAAGAGGAAGGCCTCATCCGCGGTGGATATGGAGGCCTTCCGGTCCGAAATGTTGGGAGAGATGCAGAGGACAATAAAGGATTTGGTCCCAGAGTTGCTTCGCAGCATGCTGCCTGGGCCAGGTCCTTTGTTGTCCTCAGAATCTGCTTCGGAGCAGGTGATCCCCGCCTCTGAATCCGAGTTCCTTAGGTCTGGTCCGGTGTTCGATGTGGATTCAGAGGTGGCCCCGTTGTTGGGGGCGGTCCACGACCCTGGCAGCAGGCTTGGTGCCGCGCCGAGGGGCTGTGGACAACGGTTGTTGCTGGGACCCGCGGTCTGCTCATCAGACCCTGGGTATCCGCGCGCCGCGGGTGTCAAAGCCTCCTATGGCACCTTCCCTGGCCAGTCCGGGTTAGCTCTCTTTGCTGACCCGGAGTCTAATCTTTCTGGCCAGGAGGAAGAGGATTACCTGCTAGGGGAATACAGGCGACGTGTTCCATGGTTCTACTCACGCAGGAGTAGAATTCACGGTCCAGAAGGTGACCCTGGGTGGTGCTGATGGCCACGGTTACCGCATACCTCGGCTTGCCGAGAGTATCGCTGGTGCTGGCCAGGGCCGTGGTGGGGCGGTGTCTGCCCCGCGCTCTACCATGGCGCCGGCTCCTGGTCAAGCCAGGGAGTTTAGCATGCCTGTTCTTTCGGGCCCGCATGCTTTCCCTGGCTTGCCAGGGGTATCAGCATATCCGCCGTCGAGTTCAACTGCCTGCGCTCAGGAGGAAGACGAAGGCCCTCGTCTAGTAGAGCGCTCGCAGTTAGCCACGGAGGAGGATTGGTCGGACGCTTGCCAGTGGCTGGTAAGCGTTCGGCCAGATCTTCCCGTGGAGCAGTCGGCAATCCAGCGTGACCATAGGCCGTGGTTAGCTGGTAGGCCGACTGCCACCGCTATGCCATCTCTGCCGCTGGCTGAGCATGTCGTGGACATGTTCGAGGCGGTGGAGACGTCCATTAAGACGAATGGGCATCTCGCGAAGGCCCCTCGCGAGGTGGCTAGACGTTGCCGCATCGTGCCCCTGGATTACCAGCGGTACGGTATGGTGCCTAAGCCTAGTGTGGATGATCGCGCGGCTTTGGGCGAAGATGCGCGGCCAGGCTCCCGTTCTGACACGGGTGTCCTGTGCTCGAACGCGTTGCGTTCGGCGAATACGGCGCTACGTGATGCGGAGGAGAGTGGGAGAGCTTCGATTGCTGCTCTGTCCCACGTCTCCCAGCTGTTACAGGGGGTGGTAACAGCATCCGCTTCACGTCAGCCAAGCCCGGTAACAGTCCAGAGAGCCATCCAGGATGGTATCAACCTGGCTCTGGACTGTTTGACGCGGGCGGTGACCAGGAGTGTCCGGGCGAGGCGCACGTTTGCCCTTGAC
The DNA here is from genome assembly GCA_034401795.1 of Chaetoderma sp. LZ-2023a. Taxonomy (NCBI): domain Eukaryota; kingdom Metazoa; phylum Mollusca; class Caudofoveata; order Chaetodermatida; family Chaetodermatidae; genus Chaetoderma; species Chaetoderma sp. LZ-2023a. Next base: position 65,787,195 of record CM067364.1, read on the forward strand.
AATCTGTGCCCGTCCCAGGACCTGTATAATAGGCTACTGCGAACGCCTATGACAGGTCCTGGTCTCTTTGGAGGTGAGGGATGTAGGCACCTCCATGAGACGGTGACTCTGGTCAACAACCAGAGGGCGCTGCGTGAGCAGTTTGAGGTGCTCCGGTGGGAGCGCGTTCGCGCAGCACCCCCTGCGTATCGTCCCCTGCAGGCTCGAGGTGGCGCTGGCCAGGTCAGAGGCCAGACACCATCGCAGCGCCGGCCTAGGCCGCGTGCGATTCGGCCAGCAGCGAGGGGGGCGCAGGCTCCCCTGGCGCAGCCAGCCAGGCAGCAACCCGCGCACCGTGGTGCGCGCGGTGCTGGGCGGGGCGTGCGGGGATCTGGTCGCGGTAATCGGGCCTGATGGGCCGGTTACCGTAGTGGGAACCACTCCGGTGTTTCAGGCCGAGAAGACAGTGCCACTCTCTCACTCCTTATGTCCACCTCTCTCCCTAGGTAGACCGGTGGGCGGCCGGTTGGTCGGCCACTTGACAGAGTGGAAGCGGTTGACTCAGGACCGTTTAGTCTTGCGATGGCTTTCAGTCGGGTATCGTCCCGATTGGATAACAGGCCCGCCATCGAGACTGTCTCTCGTGCCGATCTGGACTCCGATTCCGAGGGATCCAGGTCAAAGGTTGTGTATAGAGGAGGACATAAATTCCCTCATACAAAAGGAAGCCATTCAGCCGGCGCAGAGGTGCCCGGGCTTCTATTCAACCCTGTTCTTAGTAACGAAAAACACCGGAGGGTGGAGGCCGATTCTCAACCTCAAGCCATTGAACAAGTTCATAGAGACGCCCAGTTTCAAGATGGAGACTGTGCGCTCGGTGTTGGCGGGGTTAGAGCAAGGAATGTGGACAGCGTCAATAGATTTGAAGGATGCTTATTTCCACATTCCCATAGAGAGGAGTTTCCGTCGCTTCCTGAGATTTGCATTCCAGGGCAGACAGTGGGAATTCAGGGTATTACCCTTCGGGATTTCCACGGCTCCTCGGGTCTTCACCCATGTGGTTCTCGCGATCACTGCATACCTCCGCAGGAGAAGCATAGCAGTCCACACGTACATAGACGACTGGCTGTTGAAAGCACACACCCGGGAAACGTTATCGGCCAATCTGGAGATTGTTTTGAAAACTCTCACGGACTTGGGCTGGATAGTCAATTTCCAAAAATCAGAGCTAACTCCATCCCAGAAGTTTGTTTACCTGGGCATGTTCTTCGATCTCGAGTCGGGATATGTTTATCCCACTCAGGAGAGGGTGCAAAGACTCATCTCAGTAATACAGTCGGTGTGCGACAGTCGTCATGTCCTGGCACGGGTTTACTTGAGAATGCTGGGGTTGATGGTTTCATTGGAACCAGTCATTCCGCAGGCCGCCTTGCGCAGGCGCCTGATCCAGTTGTTTCTCATGACACAGTGGACCCAGAGTTCAGGTTCGCTGGACTCGAATGTGTCAGTGTTGGCGCCTCTGATTCACCACCTGCAATGGTGGTTGAATACAGAGAATCTCTTGCCGGGGGTTTTGCTAACCCCTCCCCACCCTCAGGTGACTGTGTATACAGATGCATCGATGGAGGGGTGGGGAGCTTGTCTGGAAGAGTCCACAATATCAGGGCTTTGGGATCTGGATCAGTCCAAGGAACATATCAATCTACTAGAGCTAAGAGCAGTAGTCCTGGGCCTGGAACATTTCTTACAGAAAGTTCAGGGCAAGATTGTTCTAATTCGTTCAGACAACTCAACAGTAGTGACTTACATAAACCGCCAGGGCGGAACGAAGTCGCCCAGTCTCTGTATGATGACATGGAAACTGCTTTGTTGGTGCCTAGATCATGGGATCGCCTTGAAGGCAGTTCATATTCCGGGAAGGCTAAATCTGCTAGCAGACTCATTGAGCCGAAGGATGAGTGTTTTACCCATGGAATGGCAACTAAATCAATGTGTGGCGGATCGTCTGTTCGACCATTGGGGGAAACCCAACATCGATTTGTTCGCAACGAAGAAGAATGCGAAGATGACAACGTACGTCTCTCCGATTCCAGACCCAAGTGCTTTCGCAACAGATGCGTTAGCTATCAGCTGGGCGGGAATGTATGCATACGCATTCCCTCCAGCAATCCTGATTCCAAAGGTGCTTCAGAAAATCAGGCAGCAGGAGTGCCAAGTGCTTCTGATCACCCCGGATTGGCCAAGCCGATCGTGGTATACGGATCTGCTGGACCTTCTGGTCTGCAATCCGGTTCCGCTGCCTCTGATGGACGACCTTATCTTCCAGGGCAAGGTCCTTCACGACAATCCGTCAATGTTCCGATTGACTGCGTGGATGTTGTCAAGGAATCTAGAATTAAGGAGGGCTTTTCTGAGCAAGCGGCCATATTTATGGCCAAAGCCAGGAGGGGGTCAACCTCCAGATCATATAATTATAAAATCAACAGATTTGCAGAGTGGTGCTCAAAAAGATGTATTGATCCAATGGACTCATCTATTCAGGTAGTGGCTGATTTCCTCTGTCACCTATATGATGCCTATAGCCTCAAGCCTAACTCTATTGCTGGTTACAAATCAGCATTAATGACTGTTATTCCTTGCTTGGCTAATAGGGGGAGTGATGAAGTAAGTACATTAAATGTATTAATTAAAGGCATGGGCAATCTTAGACCAAGGAATCCACCACTGATTCCAGTCTGGAGTTTATCCCTGGTGCTTCAGGTACTAGGAGATAAGCCTTTTGAACCACTTAGTTCCATTTCTATGAAAATGTTAACGCTTAAAACTGTATTTTTAATTGCTGCGGCCTCGGCAAGGCGTAGGAGTGAGATTCACGCCTTATCAGCCGAGGATGACCGTTTTGTGGTTACAGGGGAAGGCCTTAAGCTTCTACCTAGGATTAATTTCTTGGCTAAGAATCAGTCATTGAAATATCCAGGTCAACCTATTTTTTTGCCATCTTTAACTAGATATGATCCTAATTCTAAAGTATGGTGCCCCGTACGGGCGCTGCTCCGGTACAAACAGCGTACTTCCGAGTGGCGTACCGACCAGTCAGCGTTATGGTTGTCATATATTGAACCCCATGGCAGGGCATCTAAGGACACCATTTCCAGGTGGATTGTAGAATGTATTCAGTTTTGTCACAAATCCGCCACCGGGAGACAGGTTGATGTGGCCAAGGCTCACAGTGTCTGCGGTGTCGTGGCATCCACTGCCCTGTTTAGTGGGGTCCCTGTGGATGACATTATGTCCGTGGCTCAGTGGCACTGTGAGTCAAGTTTTACAGACCATTACCTCCGTGACACCTCTAACCCTCTCGCCTTGTCGATTTTAAAACATTACTCGTTTTTTTAAATTTTGTGAGGAGTGCTTCCGCATTGCTTATATACTTCGCAATTTAGCGATGGTAACAACCACTTGTCGGGACTGCATCAGGCTTCTCTACTGGGATCATGATGACAGCTTCCAAGTTCAATAAGGTCAGTCTTGTTCATGTGTTGTTCATTGTTACTTGTATTGTCACGTTACCCGTTATTATTAATATGGTGATGGTTTATGTGGGAGGTTGTTCATCATAGAGAGTATACGAAAATGGAGCCTTTTCGTCTCAGTCCTATAGTACTTGGCACTAGTACGTGGAGAGTGTATAGGACATTGAGGTCATCTAGTCTTCCTCCCAGGAGGGGGGGGGGAGCGCATATGACATTCGGTCATCTCTCATGCATCGGTTGTGTTATCCGATGGTTTGTCAAATCCTGAATGTGTTCTCACACATTTCAGACGTCATAAGTGCCTTAAACGCGTGAAAGCGTATAGGGAAGAGCTGGTCTTTTGACCTCGCCTCCCTCCCGCCAGATTCACTTTCGAATTCTGGCAATATCAAAAGTATTAGGGAGGTAAGTATACTCTTGATGTGAAATAAACGAAATCTAGGATTTCTTTTTTCACGAGAGAGTTGATACTTACCTCCCTAGATACGGACCCGGCCTCTCCACCCCACAGAGGCTCGGTCTTCAGGCTCTTGGCAGTTGCATGTGTTAGCCAATAAATTAGTCAGAGGAAGTAGTAGTCGGCGCATGCGCGGTGGCGGGGCTGGCATCCGCCGGACTACCTCTGACTACCTGCCCAGTAGGGGCACCTAACTGTTTTTAATCTGAGTGTTTTATTGAGTGAAAGCCAATATTGAGCAATATCAAAAGTATTAGGGAGGTAAGTATCAACTCTTTCGTGAAAAAAAAAATCCTAGATTTCGTTTAATTTATGGCATTCTGGTGGGAACCAATTAGTGATGAAGTTGAACCCATGCGCTCTGGTATATGCTGAGCAAATAAATAATACCCGCTATAGCCGGTCATATAAACTCAGTTATATTCACGCTAATCTGGTTAGCCGCTGGATCCTACAGGTAAAATACTGTCTAGTTTTAAAACAATTTGACTGAAAGCCATTGTTTCCAGAGACAGGGTATACATTCAATCACACGAATGTCAAAATATTCAGTAGGCATCATATTGCGACCTTGGAAACCAGCAGTGTATTTTGAAATCATTTTGAGGGAAACTTGTAGCTTCCCCCAGAAAAGTTACTTTCAAATATAACATTTTCAAATGGATCAATAGTAACAAGTTAATCACTCTACATAGGCGCCTATAGAGAATACTATTCATACCACTTACAAAACCATATTCAGGTGCACTTCGTTATATCCAGGTAGGCCTATGCAGTCTACCTGCACACACAGTTGACACACGGCGGAGTGAGAATCACCAGCTTGCTCACTAATTGGCTCCTCATTAAGCGCCCCTAGATTTAGTAAATGCCTTTGTGCTAATAATCCCGACTCATTTCCAGTTTTACCGATGGTAGTTTATTTAATATAGTATGAGATTACAAATAAATATAATTTGTTATTTTCCTATTCCATTCCTTTAACACAAATCTTACTTTAAAATAAATATAAGAATTAATCATTAGTTGTTCTTATCCTCCTACTTTAGGGACTATCTTTGAAATCTGAGCTCCAATTATCCTAAATGCATTTATTTGACCATTTAGCCTCTAAAATTCCAGTTACGCAATTATAAGACACCTGTTCAGGTAAGAACAAATTATTCCTTACATTACAATTACTTTGTCACTTCTTTGTGAGAGTTAACTCATTCACGATGATGCCTGCCAAAACCAGCCTCTGCAGTGGTCTTGAGGAATGACCATTTACAGGCCAAGAGAAGACTATTTTTGAAAAAGTACCACTGGAATAACTGGCTCGGTTACCGAGCCAGTTATTCCAGTGGTACTTTTTCAAAATAGTCTTCTCTTCGGCTGCAAATGGACATTTAATAAACAAATATTTTGATATTTTTGACCAAATTTAGGCATTAAAGGGTTAAAGCGTTCAAATCTACCTCGTCATTCACCTCGTCATTTACCTCGTCATTAACCTCGTCATTTACCTCGTCATTTACCTCGTCATTTACCTCGTCATATACCTCGTCATTTTCATTGTCATTTACCTCGTCATTTACCTCTTCATTTACCACGTCATTTACCTTGTCATTTACCTAGTCATTTATCTCGTCATTTACCTCATCATCTACCTCGTCATTTTCATTGTCATTTACCTCGTCATTTACCTCGTCATTTACCTCGTCATTTACCTCGTCATTTACCTCGTCATTTTCATTGTCATTTACCTCGTCATTTACCTCATCATTTACCTAGTCATTTACCTAGTCATTTACCTAGTCATTTACCTCGTCATTTACCTCGTCATTTACCTCGTCATTTACCTCGTCATTTACCTCGTCATTTTCATTGTCATTTACCTTGTCATTTACCTTGTCATTTTCATTGTCATTTACATTGTCATTTACCTCGTCATTTACATTGTCATTTACCATGTCATTTACCGTGTCATTTACCTTATCATTTTCATTGTCATTTACCTTGTCATTTCCAGTGTCATTTTCATTGTCATTGTCATTTTCATTGTCATTTACCTTGTCATTTTCATTGTCATTTTCATTGTCATTTACCTTGTCATTTACCTTGTCATTTTCAGGTATCACTGTGATTGGTTCACAAATTGACCATTCAAGTCCAGTTCATGTTGTGAGGTTTGGACATTATCTGTCTGTTCAGTACTATAATGCTACGATAGAGCAGGTCTCAGCTTTGAGCGACGTTTCCTCGATGTGCTATATGCCCATCAAGTTTGACTGCTATGCGGCTCAAGTAAGTGATAGATTTCAAAACACCGTTCCGATATTGACGTCATTTCTCTGGAATTCCACTAAATTTGTGTGGTAACACGCAAGGCGAACATGCTGGACCGTATTTCGTTACTATTACACTAAAGGGCACTAGAATTTAAAGAGTTCCTATGATAAACTACAATCACAATATTATTGGAAGTCATACATCATTGGAAAGCTCATCAAATCTTTTAACATTTATGTATAATTTTTAAATTTTTTTTGTAAAATTTTCACTGGGTTATTTGCATATATAAAATACAGCATTGACCCTAGATTTAGTAAATCAAGTGAACAAACCGGTGTATTTTAAAATCAATTAGCTTGACAAAATTTATACGAAATGTAAATGCTAATACATAAATGTTTAGAAAACTGGATGAGCTTTCCAATGCTGTATGACTCCAATGATATTATGATCCTACATCATCATATAAACACTCATATCAGCCAAAAAGGTCTTCTGCAGTGGTCTTGAGAAATGTTCATTTGCAGACCAAGAGAAGACCATTTTTGAAAATTTACCACTGCAATGACTGGCTCGATATCCGAGCCAGTCATTCCACTGGTAAACTTTCAAAAAGTAGCCTTCATTTGGTCTGCAAATGAACATTGTGAATGGAGAAATTTAAATTTTCTTGAACGAATTTAAGTGTTAAAGATGTTAAATTATGCTGTATCTGAACTTAATAATAAAGTTATACTGTCCCCATGCTTCACTTGAAAGCTAGAAGCGTTATGAGTGATGCGTAGTGGGAGTTTATTTTCCCAAAATATGCCACAGTATTTAAGTGAATTTTATTCAAGATTGAAATAAGTAAATCTTTGTTGACTCTTTCAATGTAGACATATTTCAAAACTAATTTGACTGGGTGATAGACAGCAACAGTGCCTAATCAAATTTGTTTCAAAATTTTCATCAGAATATTTATTAAATAGTTAACCCATCAAAGCCATACAGTGGATACACTTGATGGACTATTCCAGCTTCATGATGGCGTATTCTCCGTCAATTATAATTGTGATGTAAGCCTACATGTGATGTAATTGATTATGACATCATATACTTGAGTGACAGATTGGATTCATCAATTGACATGACATTTGAGATGAAAATATTAACCCTGGAAATTCTAGTCTTTTAATTTCAAGACGGATATACTGGAATATCTATTGAATATTTTGAAACTAATTTGGCTGGATCCTATTGCTTCCATAGGCATCATTTGCTCCCAGTCAAATTAGTTCCAAATTATTCAACAAAATATTCCATACAGCATAAAGAATTTGTCGATACTGGTCTGTATGGTTTAAACGGTTAACCACGCTGACTTCAACTCGTGCATTGCTTCTGTTTTTCATATTGATCAGTTTGTCTCTCTTACAGTTGCTTGGTGGCCAGTCATTTTTCTGGATTGGTAAGAATGGATGGCAGAAGCAACGTTACTTTCGCGGTGGATCTGCGACTCATGCAGAGTGTAGTTGTGGGGTAGATAACATGTGCGGTGGAGATGATGGCAAATTTGCACAAAAAAGGAGGTTGGTATTGCAGCAGATGCCACTGTATGCATTTGTGATGGAATCTGTCCTGTGTAACTTAGTGCTTAATGTTCTCATAAATTGATAAACGATGTGACCATTGCGCAGAGTTATAGACAAGAGAATCCGAAATAATTGTGTCAGCAAATATCTTACTAAAATGGCAGCTACACTCCTAGTTAGTTGGTGTCCATAAAGTATCTAATTGTCCAAAATTTATTTAGGATCCACATCTTTTATCAATTTATTGGAACTTTAATATGCAATTGTTGTATCCTGATGTTGATAGTGGTGTTGATTGTGATGATACTGGGTTGGCGTGAGGCTTGATTTGGTAGGTAGGTGAGTTGGATTTAGTGTGTGCGTCCATGTGCCTGCATGTCCATTCGTGTGTGTGTGTGTATGTGTGTGCGTGCGTGCGTGCGTTCGTGCGTGCGCGTGCTGGTAGAGTAAAATTATGCGATAGGCTTAACCCCTTAATGGTCAAATTTTGTGAAGAAAATCTAAAAATCTTCTTACCAAATGTCCATTTGCAGGCCAAGAAAAGACTATTTTTGAAAATTTGCCACTCGGTCATCGAGCCAGTCATTCCAGTGGTCAAATTAAAAAAATAGTCTTCTTGGTCTACAAATGGTAATTCCTCAAGAACACTGCAGTGGCCAGTTTTGGCAGGCTTGACCATCAAAGGGTTAATATTGGTAGTAGGGTGGGTTTGTGGTAATTGGGTTGGTGAGGTCTGTAAGTATTTAGGATCGGTGGTTAAGGTGAGAAAATTGTGGGAGTTTTATTTCTTGGGTTTATGCTGAATATCTGGACATATTAATGTTTACAGGAAGTGTAATTGTGATGTGGCGGATAATGCATGGAGACAGGATGCTGGCATTCTCAAAACACATAACCTTCCTGTACAAAGTCTCCATTTTGCGAAAGCAGGATTCGATCAATCCCGTGGTGTCATTACCCTAGGAAATCTGTACTGCTCTCATCAGCAATTTGGTATGTGACAGTAATCAAATTTTGCTTTATATATCTATATGTGTCCATCGGCCTCTGTACGTTGTCAAGAATGATGGCACCTTTTTTATTTTTAGACCGATTTAAATCAAACTTGGCTAATATATTCCTATGCTCATCTAATTTATCCATTATGAAAATGACAATGATTCGATGACAAACAGCAGAGTTATCCCCCGTGTAAATGTTCTGCGCAATCAGGAATGTTATTACTTCGGTGGCAGGTTTCATAAGCTTAGAGCTATTGCTTCTAGCTGGGTGGGTGTGTCCCTATAGACATAAGCTACCACCTGTATAAGAACTAGCTCGGTCTAACCTAGTTTATTAATATAGGTCAAGGTTAACTTTTCCCATTGTAACCAATAATAAAATATTTGGGTTATATACACCTGTGCAAAAGTTAAGCACCAGCAAAAACAATAGAACGTAGAAACATGATGGTACAACTAGGCTGCCATACTTTTTGTCCCCGCGTTAGCTGACATAATTCCAAGTACGAAATGCACATGCATGCATGACTTCACGCCGCTTGATGTCCGTGCGTGGCGGGAAACAGCACACGTGTTCAGTTATGTAAAAGTCCAGTTTGAGGTGTAGAACATTACATACAGATTTAGGCGACAAGATTAGGAATTTTGTGTTCATGACCGTGGTTTATTTGTACAAAGAGAATTAGCTCTTGATTGTGAACCGCTATGGCAAGACGAAGGTTAAGTGATCGTGTGAAATGGCAAATCATAGGCATGCATACCACTGGTATGTCATGCAGAGAGATTGGCAGACAGCTGAACATTAACCATACTGTAATCAGTCGTTTGATTGCAAAACATGGGCAAACTAACGAGGTGAAGGACAGGCCTAGATCTGGAAGACCGAAGAAGACTACTGCCCGTGATGATCGAGCCCTAGTACGCCTTGTTAGGAGATCTCCATTCACCAACAGCAGAGTGCTCAGCCAGCAATGGGAAACGCGCAATAGAGTGTCAATGTCTACCGTCAAAAGGAGACTGTATGCTGCTGGCATGAAAGCTAGGAGACCTGTCAGACGTCCTCTCCTCACTGCACACCACAAAGAGGAGCGTCTGAGGTGGTGCAACGAAAGAAGACACTGGAACATGAGATCCTGGAGACGGGTACACTGGTCCGATGAAAGTCGGTTCCTGCTTCATGCCACAGATGGTCGAACTCATGTATGGAGGTCCAGACGCACGGCGTACGACCAACGTAACATCATGGAAGAAGTTCCATTTGGTGGAGGTTCGGTTATGATATGGGGGTGCATCTCATTTGATTGTAAGCTGGATCTGTTGACTGTACCTGGAACACTAAATGGACAAAGATATCAAGATTCCATACTGGATAGAGTTGTGGTCCCTCATTTTGTAAATCATGCACCTGGAACCCACCCTATATTCATGGATGACAATGCCCGACCACATCGTGCTAGAGCTGTGCATGAATACCTCCGCCAGAATGCCATCGAAACCCTACCATGGCCAGCAAGGAGCCCTGACATGAACCCTATTGAGCATATCTGGGACATTCTGGGAAACATGGTGAGAAGGAGGGATCCTCCTGTGCAGAACCTACAGGAATTAACAGACGCACTCCATCTTGAATGGCAACGAATACCACAATGGCGTATCAGTCGGTTGGTGACCAGCATGAGACGTCGTGTCCAGGCCGTCATCCAGGCACAAGGTGGATATACCCGGTATTAATAATGACAGTCTCAAACTCGTGCACAGATGTTAAACTTCGTTTTCAGACACCATTAAGGACAATCTAGCCACGTGTGTCAACTGTAGGGCAATAGTTGTCAGTCGTGTCAACGTAACCATATTCAGGCCTCGTTTTCAAGTTCAAACAAAAACATACAGTGTTTCCCCACCATCATAATCAGCATTCCTCTAGTTGCATTATTACCTCTTGCACTAAGATGGATGGGTACATAAATGTTTATGCTATTGCTTTCTTCATAGCACATGAATATACCCTCGCATGTGCGTAAAAATAGGGTGGTGCTTAACTTTTGCACAGGTGTATAGTTTCAAGAGTATACAGTACCCAAACTTGGCAGATATGTACCTTTATGAAGTATCTATTTGGGCTATGAATATGAAGTGGACATGCCTTCAAATAGCAGAGTTATGGCCCTTCCTATATTTTGATAGTATTGATGCCTATGTGGAAAACATTTTTGTGGCACATTTTGTCATTTATTAAGAGGATTAAAACCAAATTTGGCAGATATCTCCCTTTAGCCACCATCTATTTCAGATATAAATATGAAGTGGCCATGCTATTAAACAAGGACCATAACTCTGGTTCATTAAGACAGTATTTAAGTATTGAACTCTATGAGGAAAATACATTTGTTTCGTCAACTGTTGATGGATTAAGACCAAATTTGGTAGATATATTCCTTCAGTCAAATATCTGTTTGAACTATAAAGATGTCACACCTTGAAACAAAAGCCATAACTCTGGTTCATTAAACGAAACAAATGTATTTTCCACATAGGGTTAAAGTATTGAACCCTATGTGGAAAATACATTTGTTTCGTCAATTGTTGATGGATTAAAAGCAAATTTTAATAGCAGATATGTTCCTTCCGGCAATATCTATTTTCACAATGAATATCACGAGGCCACAACATGAAACAAGGATTATGTGTTGTGACATCAGCCTACATGTGGCGTAAATGTTTATAACATCATATACTTGAGTCACAGATCAGATCCCTCTTTTCTTTCAGATCTTGATGAATGTGCCCTTGGTTTCCATGACTGTGCTGAAGAAGCAGAATGCATCAATACGTTTGGCAGCTATCTGTGTCGATGTAAAGCGGGATATCGTGGCTGGGGAAGACGACCTCAGAACAGGTTCTACGCCACAGGACGTGTCTGCTATGGTAATTCAGAATGGTGACTTGCAATATCTTCATTTGTTATGGCACTTAATGCTATGTTTTGTGTTTTGTAAATTGTTCAGATGCGCTTTGTTAATGAAATATGTGTTGTGATAATAGTGTGCTTTATACTGAGATAAAAACAAGTACGTGTGCAATATATTTGTGTCACTGTGGCCCAAGAAGGGTAACTACCTCGACCCTCTAATGGTAACGCTATCCAGGGATAGTTTCTGCAATGGTCAGACACCTCTTGTCTCAACTTAACCCTTTAATGGTCAAGCCGACCAAAAGCAGCTTTGCAGTGGTCTTGTGGGATGTCTATTTGCAGGTCAAGAGAAGAGTATTTTAAAATATTTACCACTGGAATGACTGGCTCGGTAACCGAGCCAGTCATTCCAGTGGCAAATTTTCAAATATACTGCTCTCGACCTGCAAATCGAGACTGGGTTTGCAAAAACTTGAATTTTCTTTATCATTGCTCATTTAATGGTGAAGCTGGTAAAAAATTTCAGTGTTAAATTTACGAAAACAGGACAAATTAAAATTTATTAAAATTTTTTATTTAAACATATTTTATTGTAACATATATGTACAACGGGATTGGGCACAAGTTCTGTCAACTTAGAGATGCTGTCTCCCTAAAATTATTTAAAATGTAGACCCTTAAAGATTTGTATTTTGAGCACTGAGGTGCTGTTGACACAAGTAGGATTAAAATTGCCAGTGACAGAAAGAGAATAATACATTTGAAAATTGAATGACCGTTTTCAGTAAGCAGGAATGTTTTCAAAAATATTCTTCTTGATCATCAAATGGATAAGTTTTATTTCTGTTCCTTGTATCCGCAGATGATGATGAGTGTTATTTTGGATACTGTCCTCATGCATCTGATTGCAATAATTATCCGGGTACCTATAACTGCACCTGTCATGCTGGGTACATTCAGATGGATCCTTATACCTGTCAAGGTAAGTCACATGCGGGATTGTATATATTACACCTGTAAATATATTTCCTTCTTTTTCATACATGGATTCTGCTTTTCCCACTTTTAGCTCAACTGGGTAAGCTTTACAGCTATAGAATGTTTATACCATAATTTCTCGACTAAAGGCCGCCCTCGAATATAGGACGCTGTCCCAAATTTGACCAAAATCCACCCAAAAAACTCTTGTATTCAAGTATAAGACGCTGTTAAATTTAGAAAAAACGTACCTTTAAAAAATCGAAAATTGGTATCAAAAATAACCATCACTCCGCGTGATGTTTAATGCATGACTAAAAATTATCATGATGTTAGAGAAATTATTAAATAGGACCGCCTAAATATCGTGTATCTTCAATAAAGATTGTTTATTACATCAAAATCAATCTAATTTTGGCATAAAATGTCTCCTTGAAAACATCGAAATCGCGTGATAGAAACAGATTGTAATGGCTCTTTTGCGTTTGGAGGCGCTGTGTGATCTTATGCGCTAACGGGAGTTGGTTATCTGGCTCTTTTGTGATTGGAGGCGCTGTGTAATCTTATGCGCTAACGGGAGTTGGTTATCAAACAGGTACGGGAACATTCAGTTCCTATCGCGCAATGATGATATATAGCAATTTCCGAGTTCCGAGTCCAGAATATTATATCCGAGTACTCGCTCTAATTAGAATAAAGATCTTTTGCGATTGGAGGCGAATCACGTGATTTCTACACGTATCTTTTCTCGACGCCATTTTATGTCAAATTCTGGATTAATTTTGATGTAATAAGTGATATGTATTAAAGAATAAGCAATATTTAGGTGCCCCAATTTAATAATTTCACTTCCGCTTGGTGTTTTTGGAGTATACATTAAACATAGTCGTCAGGCGGCGCGAATTGGCTAGGGTAACATTTAGTTCAATTTCCGTGGTATAATCTGACTTTTTAAGAAAAATTTGGACCCAAAAATGTGCAGAAGGAATGTTCTCGATTATAGTACGCACCCCCCTTTCTAGTACATGTGTTTTGACCAAATAACTGCATCCCTTAGTCGAGTTTTAACGGTATGTCTGTCTGTCATCTGTTGCATGTCAACAATTGAGCAGTGCTGTTTGCCCCGTTTGTCAATGTAATCCGTCAGTGACATTTGTTTTGTTGGTCATTTAACATGATTGTTTGTCAAGCACCCTTGCTCCATTTGTCAACGACATAATTTATGCTTTACATGGACAATTCAGAGCATAGCTGCTCATATTGTTATTGTCTTATTTTTTTCTAATAATAATAATAACTAGAGAACATTTACTAAAGTAACTGTAAATCTGCGATGTCTGGCCGTGAAGAAATAGGATAAAAGGACTCTTCTAATGCCATTGAATATGTCTGGTACTGATTTAATAAGAACACTAGGTGTAGTGACAGCTCAACGATCTTGAAATTCCCATAGGTTTACACTAAAAGGCCACCTAGACCCTATGGATAAAATAAGGTGTGTCTCTTAACATGCTCTTTGAAGTTGTATGATGAAAGGCAGGTAACTTATGCCAAACATGAAAACTGGAAATTTTTACCTGTGAATGACCTTGACACCAAGGGAAATATTAAAAAATTTTAATTGGAAATTATTTAAATCTCTCAATCTTTTAGAATCTGGCTCTAGGTTGTTGATGAATTAAAAATTCTAGGAGAAAACGTTCTTAAAATATTGCTCCCATATTTTTACTATGGGGATATGTGGCACGGAAAAGCTGATTTCTTGATAACTTGTGGATGGATGAACCTTAAATTTGAGAACAACTAAAGGCAATATGAGACCCAGAAGTTTTCAAGTCGATCGGAGCCAAAAAATATTCTGGCAGGCATTTAAAAAATACCACCACAACACTTCATCCCGAGTTCATTTTTGCAAAAAAAAACCAACTGGTATTTTTTGCCCATTTGTTTATATAGCCGCCATTTTGAAATTTTTTTTCGAAACTAACCATCAGCGGTAACGTCCTACCCAAGTGTGGTAGTGACCAGATCAAAAATCTAGGTGTAGTAGTGCTTCAAACATCCATTTGAAAATACCCTTACATTTCCTATAGAACTTTTTTGCATGCTTTGGGGAATGGGTGTGGTGGGGTGGGTGGGTGGGAGGGGGACATCAATGGTCTGGCGGCCATTTTGCAAAAAAAATTTCAAAAAACAAATCGTGAGTGGTAGCATCCTCACCAAGTATGATAGTGATCCGATCAATACTCTGGATGTTGTCTTGCTTCAAAGATCAATTTTGAAAATCCCCATACATTTCCTATAGGACATTTTTGCCCACTCAAAGGCGGGTAGCTCGAAAACTATTAGGCAGATCCAAATTGTTTTGAATAACCCACGATTCCAGATTAGGTAGCAGAAGTTGACCAAATTTGGAGTTGATCGGATGAAAACTGTAGGAGGAGATGCGGTTCAAAGTTTTTGACAAAGAATAAGAAATAAAGAAAGCAAGAAGAAAGATCCTGAGTGCGATTGTGTCGCAGATTATTAATAATAATAGTGATCATTTTTTCTTGTCAAAATCATATGCCATGTTATTTAACTTTCTCATGGCGAAACCAGTCAATTCCAACCTCTACAGTGGTCCTAGGTGAATGTTCATTTGAAGACCAAGAGAATATAATTTTTTTGAAATTTTACCCCTCAAATGACTGGCTCGATAACCGAGCCAGTCATTCCAGTGGTAAATTTTCAAAAATCGTCGTCTTGATCTGCAAATGGATATTCAATAAGCAAATATTTTATTTACTAAATTTAGCCATTAAAGGGTTAATAAACCTGATGCTATTTTCAATTTGCCTTCAAAACAAAACATTGGCTTGGAGATAAATTCTGACACATCTTGCCATGATCCTCTCATTGACAGCATTCTGTTTGCAGATATTGATGAATGTAAACTTGACCTTCACAATTGTGACGTGAATGCACGATGTGTCAACACACCTGGTAACTATACGTGCAAGTGTAACTATGGATACAGAGGCTCTGGTTACCATGGTGAATGCGAAGGTGAGATGTCGATAATATTTGGGCAGTATAATCTGTCATTTTCCGCAATTATTGCAGAATATGTATTAACCCTTTAACACTCATATCAGCCAAAAACAGCTTCTGCAGTGGTCTTGAGAAATGTCCATTTGCATACCAAGAGCAGATTATCTTTGAAAATTGACCACTGGAATGACTGGCTCAATAACTGAGCCAGTCATTCCAGTGGTAAATTTTCAAAAATAGTCTTCTCTTGGTCTGCAAATGGACATTTTCTATGAGAAAATTGAAATTTTCTTGAAAGAATTTGAGGGTTAAAGGGTGATGTCACACATATTTGATGACACTATTCAATTCCTCATATATATCACTAATGCTGTACAACTCTAGTCACTGAGCAGCTCCAAAGGCGGAGGAAGGGTTAACTGACTGGCTGCTGTTATTTTGCAGACTTCATTTCCAATGGCGTTTAACTCTGGATATGCTGACTATTTTGAAAACAATTTGACTGAAGATTGTTGGTGGCTTATAACTTTCAGACAATTTGTTTTCAAAATATTCAATAGGTCCAGAGTTATTGCTCATTGAAATTATTTTCTGGTGGCTTGCAGCAGTGTGACGTTTAATTAGTTTCAAAATACTTAAAAGCATATTCCTTTCACTTCAAGAGTATACTTACCTCCCTAATACTCTTGGATATTGCTAAATATCGGCTTTCACTCAATAAACACTCAGAATAAAAACAGTTAGGTGCCCCTACTGGGCAGGGAGTCAGAGTGCAGTCCGGCGGATGCCAGCCCCACCACCGCGCATGCGCAGACTAGCACTTCCTCTTTGCTAATTTATTGGCAGAGGGTCCACACATGTTTTTGTGCTAGAGCTTTTCTCAAGTGTTTTTCTAAGTCTTTTGAGTGTTTATAGAAGTTTATAACCCCTGATTAAGATGGCAGACAGGATTACTTCGCCAGAGGATGGCCCAGGATCTATCCATCAGGTGACTTCTATTATAATTAGCGAGTTTTTTCCCGGTGTAATGTGTTTCCGGGACTCGCATTTATCGTGATAAGCGCCTAGTATAGTTGTTTTATGTCAACACGGCGCTATATAATACTAATCTCTCTTTGTGTTTATGTCCACAGGTATCTGTCTGGATATGTATGGGACATCACATCAACAGAGGGTTTGTTTCTCTCCACCAAGGTTCCATTTCCTACTAATACTGTTAGGTTATCTAACCAAAAAGTCTATGTCCAGTGACTCGGAGGCCTCGTAAGAAGGTCTTCTCACTTTGCCCTCTTGATCCAATTCCTTCCCCCTGAGGTGGAGAGAGTTAAGAGGTCATAGTCTTGGTGGAGTGTTCCGGTTCATCAGATTGGATGGTTTGTCTATACAAAGAGCCAGGTATTCTAGTTAATGATATGAGGTGATGATAATTATGTAAACTAAAATTTGCCACTATTATCATTGTATATCTGATGTTTGTGTAGTCTGAATATCTATCCTGCATAGTTAGATGTTCTGGATATGAATACAATTCGTCCTTACACCTGGATGTTTGTTTCGGATCGATTTAATTTCTGTCTTGAAATTATGACGTCATAATCAGCCTTGCTCTTTATTAACAATTAAAGTTTTGCCCAACGCTGGTTTTCTCATGTGGAGAGTGATCTTTATGATCATTTTTCCCTCTCTTTTATTTTTGGTTTTGAGTTTCTAACCGTAGCTAAAATACTCATTGTCCTCGTCTTCTGTCCTGTTTCAGAGACCTGGTTGCCCGTCCTGCGGTCGCTTCTTGAAGGAGAAGTTTATTCCCCACCTGTGTTTCCAATGTAGCCCCTGTGGGCCATTACTTAATTGTGATGTGTGTAAGCAGTGAGGGGGGGGGTGAACTAATGAAAGAGATTTTGTTCTTACGGGCGAAGGACAAGGTTGCGGAGGAAGAGAGGAAGATGAAACGAGAGGTTGTAGGTAAAAAGGGTAAGAGGAAGGCCTCGTCCTCAGTGGACATGGAGGCTTTCCGTATTGAGATGTTGGGAGATTAAGAGGACAATAAAGGATTTGGTACCAGAGTTGCTCCGTGGCATGCTTCCTGGAGCAAATCCTTTGTTGTCCTCGTCATCTGCTTCGGAGCAGATAATCCCCGCCTCTGAATCGACTTTCCTTAGGCCGTTACCAGTTTTCGACGATTCAGAGGTGGCCCCATTAGAGGGGGCATTCCACGACATTGGCAGCAGGCTTGCCGCGCCGGTAGTCCGTGGACGTTTGTCGCTGGAACCTGCTGGCTGCTTATCAGCCCAGGGGTATCCGCACGCCGCAGGTGCCAGTACCTCCTATGGCACCTTTCCTTTCCAGTCCGGGTTAGCTCTCTTTGCTGACACGGAGTCTAATCTTTCTGGCCAGGAAGAAGAGGATTATCTGCTGGGTTCCCCTTCTGATGCCGTGGCCATGGATTTTGACATCTGTGCACCCCTCATGGGGAATACAGGCGACATGATCCACGGTTCTACTCACGCAGGGGTAGAATTCACGGCTCAGAAGGTGGCCCTGGTTGGATCTGATGGTCAGTTATTCCGCATACCTCGGCTTGCCGAGAGTGTTGCTGGTGCTGGCCGGGGCCGTGGTGTGGCGGTAACTGCCCCACGCTCTACCATGGCGCCTGCTGGACAAGCCAGTCAGATTAACATGCCTACTCTTTCGGGCCCGCATGCTTTCTCTGGCTTGCCAGGAGTGTCAGCATATCCAACGTCGAGCTCGACTGCATTAGCTCAGGAGGAAGACGAAGGCCCTCGTCTAGTAGAGCTTTCGCAGTTAGCCACGGAAGAGGATTGGTCTGACGCTTGTCAATGGCTGATAAGCATCAGGCCAGACCTGCCCGTGGAGCAGTCGGCTAGCCAGCGAGACCACCGATCGTGGTTAGCTGGAAAGTCGACTGTTAGCGCCATGCCATCTCTGCCGCTAGCAGAGCATATCGTTGATATGTTCTCGGCGGCGGAGACGTCCATCAAGGCGAATGGGCGTCTCGTGAAGGCCCCTCGCGAGGTTGCAAGGCGCTGCCGCATCGTACCCATGGACTAGCAGAGGTACGGTGTGGTACCTAAGCCCAGTGTGGATGACCGCGCGGCTTTAGGTGAGGATTCGCGGCCAGGCTCCCGTTCTGACATGGGAGCCTTATGTTCGAACGCGCTGCGTTCGGCCAATGCCGCGTTGCATGATGCGGAGGAGAGTGGGAGAGCGTCTATTGCGGCGCTTTCTCACGTCTCCCAGCTGTTGCAGGGGGTAGTGACAGCATCCGCACCATGCCAGCCGAGCCCTGTCAGTCCAGAGAGCCATCCAGGATGGTATCAACCTGGCTCTGGACTGTATGACTCGGGCAGTGACCAGAAGTGTCTGGGCGAGGCGCACGTTTGCGTTAGATAACCTGTGCCCATCCCAGGACCTGTACAATAGGCTTCTGCGTACGCCTATGGCAGGTCCTGGTCTCTGGAGGTGAGGGATATAGGCACCTCCAGGAGATGGTTACTCTGGTCAACAACCAGAGGGCGCTGCGCGAACAGTGAGGTGCTCCGTAGGGAGCGCGTTCACGCTGCACCCCCTGCATACCATCCCCTGCTGGCTCGTGGTGGAGGTGGCCATGTCAGAGGCCAGCCACCATCGCAGCGTCGGCCTCGGCCGCGTGCGATTCGGCCAGCAGTGAGGGGGGGGGGGGCGCAGGCTCCTCAGGCGCAGCCAGCCAGGTAGCCACCCGCGCACCGAGGTGCGCGTGGTGCTGGTCGTGGCGCGCGAGGATCTGGTCATGGTAATTGTGCCTGATGGGCCGGTTACCACGGTGAGAACCACTCCGGTGTTTCTGGCAAAGGAGACAGTGCCGCTCTTGCACTCCTTATGTCCACCTCTCTCCCTAGGTGGACCAGTGGGAGGCCGACTGGCCAATCACATGCAAGAGTGGGAACAGTTGACTCGGGACCGTTTAGTCTTGCGATGGCTTTCAGTCGGGTATCATCCCGATTGGATGACAGGCCCACCATCGCGACTGTCTCTGGTGCCAATCTGGACTCAAATTCCGAGAGATCCAGATCAACGGTTGTGTATAGAGGAGGAAATAAACTCTCTCATACAAAAAGGAGCAATTCAGCCGGCACAGAAGTGTCCAGGTTTCTATTCAACCGTGTTCTTAGTGAGAAAAAACACCGGAGGGTGGAGACCAATTCTCAACCTCAAGCCTTTGAACAAGTTCATAGAGACACCCAGTTTCAAGATGGAGACTGTGAAGTCAGTGTTGGCGGGGCTGGAGATTGGAATGTGGACAGCTTCAATAGATTTGAAGGATGCTTATTTCCACATCACCATAGCGAGGCGTTTCCGTCGCTTCCTGAGATTTGCATTCCAGGGCAGACAGTGGGAATTCAGGGTGTTACCCTTCGGAATTTCCACGGCTCCTCGGGTTTTCACCAGAGTGGTTCTTGCGATTACTGCATACCTCAACATGAGAAGCATAGCAGTCCACACGTACATAGATGACTGGCTGTTAAAAGCACACACCCAGGAAAGTTTATCGGCCAATCTGGAGATTGTTTTGAAGACTCTCAGACTTAGGCTGGATAATCAATTTCCAAAAATCAGAGCTGACTCCATCCCAGAAGTTTGTTTACCTGGGGATGTTCTTCGATCTTGAGACAGGATATGTTTATCCTACTCAGGAGAGGGTTCAGATACTCATCTCAGTAATACAGTCAGTGTGCAACAGTCGTCATGTCCTGGCACGGGTTTACTTGAGAATGCTGGGGTTGATGGTTTCTCTGGAACCAGTCATTCCTCAGGCGGCCTTATGCAGGCGGCCGATCCAGTTATTTCTCATGACGCAATGGACCCAGAGTACAGGTTCACTGGACTCGAATGTGTCAGGGTTGGAGCCTCTAATTCACCACCTGCAATGGTGGTTGAAGACAGAGAATCTCCTGGCAGGGGTTATGCTAACCCCTCCTCACCCTCAAGTAACTGTGTATACAGATGCCTTGATGGAGGGGTGGGGAGCTTGCCTGGAAGAATCCATGATATCAGGGCTTTGGAATCTGGAACAGTCAAAGGAACATCAATCTACTGGAGTTAAGAGCAGTAGTCCTGGGCCTGGAACATTTCTTACAGAAAGTTCAGGGCACGATTGTTCTTATTCGATCAGACAACTCAACAGTTGTGACTTACATAAACCGCCAGAGTGGAACGAAGTAGCCCAGTCTCTGTATGATGACATGGAGACTGCTTTGTTGGTGCCTGGATCAGAGGATTACCTTGAAAGCAGTTCATATTCCGGGAAGGTTAAATCTGCTAGCAGACTCATTGAGCCGAAGGATGAGTGTTTTACCCACGGAATGGCAACTAAATCAATGTGTGGCGGATCGTCTGTTCGACCATTGGGGGAAACCCAACATCGATTTGTTCGCAACGAAGAAGAATGCGAAGATGACGACGTACATCTCTCCGATTCCAGATCCAAGCGCTTTCACAACAGATGCGTTAGCTATCAGCTGGGTGGGAATGTATGCATACGCATTCCCTCCAGCCATCATGATTCCAAAAATTCTTCAGAAAATCAGACAGGAGGAGTGCCAAGTGCTTCTGATCGCCCCGGATTGGCCAAGCCGATCATGGTATACGGATCTGCTGGACCTTCTGGTCTGCAATCCGGTTCCTCTGCCTCTGATGGACGACATTATCTTCCAGGGCAAGGCCCTTCGCAACAATCCATCAATGTTCAGATTGACTGCGTGGATGTTGTCAAGGAATCTAGAATTAAGGAGGGCTTTTCTGAGCAAGCAGCCATGTTTATGGCCAAAGCCAGGAGGGGGTCAACCTCCAGAGCATATAATTATAAAATCAACAGATTTGCAGAATGGTGCTCAAAAAGATGTATTGATTCAATGGATTCATCTATTCAGGTAGTAGCTGATTTCTTCTGTCACCTGTATGATGCCTATAGCCTCAAGCCTAACTCTATTGCTGCTTATAAATCAGCTTTAATGACAGTTATCCCTTGCTTGGCTAATAGGGGAAGTGATGAAGTAAGTACATTAAATGTGTTAATTAAAGGCATGGGCAATCTAAGACCAAGGACTCCCCCAGTGATTCCATCTTGGAGTTTATCTCTAGTGCTTCAGGTAATAGGCGATACGCCTTTTGATCCACTTATTTCCATTTCTATGAAAATGTTGACTCTTAAAACTGTATTTTTAATTGCTGTGGCCTCGGCTGGGCGTAGGAGTGAAATTCATGCCTTATCAGCCGAGGAAGACTGTTTCGTGGTTACAGGGGAAGGCCTTAAGCTTCTACCTAGGATTAATTTCTTGGCTAAAAATCAGTCTGAAATATCCAGGTCAACCTATTTTTTGCCAGCTTTATCTAGATATGATCCTAATTCTAAAGCATGGTGTCCCGTCCGGGCACTGATCCGTTACAAACAACGTACTCAGGAGTGGCGGACGGACCAGTCAGCGTTATGGTTGTCATATATTGAACCCCATGGCAGAGCGTCTAAGGACCCCATTTCCAGGTGGATTGTAGAGTGTATTCAATTTTATCGTAAATCTGCCACAGGTAAACGAGTTGACATGGCCAAGACTCACAGTGTCCGGGGTGTAGTGGCCTTCCACTGCCCTGTTTAATGGGGTCCCTGTAGATGACATTATGTCAGTAGCTGAGTGGCACTGTGAGTCAAGTTTTACCGACCATTATCTCCGTGACACCTCGAATCCTCTCGCCTTATCAATTTTGAAAAGCTAGTCTGGGTGTACATATTTTGATGAGGTATCCTCATTTTTTTTATATTTTCACAATTAATCAATGGAAACAACAACTTATTTGGACTGCATCACTCTTCACCTATGGGGAGATGATGACAGCAGCCAACTTCCACAAGGTCAGTTTTGTTTATGTGTTGTTCATTGTTAATTGTATTGTCACGTGACCCTTCGTTATTAATATGGTGATGGTACGTGTTTTATGTGGTTCATTATTGAGAGTATACAAAAATGAAGCCTTTTCGTTTAATGTCCTGTAGTACATGGCACTTGTATGTAGAGAGCGTATGGGACATTGAGGTTATTCAGTCTTCCTCCCAAGAAGAGGGGTGGGGACGCTTATATGACATATGGTCATCTCTCAGCCATCGGTTGTGTTAGCCGATGTTCAGATCTATCTCTGGTTGTGTTTTCACACAATTTCAGAAGATTAAGTGTCTTAAATGCAGAAAATCGCATAGGGAAGAGCTGGTCTTTTGACCTCGCCTCCCTCCCGCCGAATTCTGTGATGAATTCTGGCAATATCAAAGAATATTAGGGAGGTAAGTATAAGCTTGAAGTTAAATAAACGAAATCACGGATTTCTTTTTTCACAAGAGAGTTGATACTTACCTCCCGAATACGGACCCAGCCTCTCCGCCCGACAGTGGCTCGGTCTTTAGGCTTTCTTAAAGTTGCATAGTGTCAGCCAATAAATTTAGTCATAGGAAGTACTAGTCTGCGTATGTGCAAGTTTGGGGCTGGCATTCGCCGGACTGACATCTGACTACCTGCCCAGTAGGGGCACCTAACCTTTTTAATCTGAGTGTTTATTGAGTGAAAGTCGATATTTAGCAATATCAAAGAGTATTAGGGCGGTAAGTATCAACTCTCTCATGAAAAAAGAAATCCGTGGTTTCGTTTATATCTATATGACCAGTATAATTGAGGGATTAATTTCTAGTTATATCCCACCCATATCTAGCTATGTCCCATCCAATATCTAATTATGTCCCTCCCATATCTTGCTATGTCCCAACTATATCTGGTTATGTCCCTCCCATATTTAGCTATGTCCTTTCTATATCTAGTTATGTCCCACCCATATCTAGCTATGCCCCACCCTTATCGAGCTATGTCCCGCCCATATCTAGCTATGTCCCACCCATATCTAGCTATGGTCCTCCCATATCTAGCTATGGCCCTCCCATAGCTAGCTATATCCCACCCATGTCTAGCTATGGCCCTTTTATGTCCAAACCATATCTAGCTATGTCACTGCATTGTTTAACTATGTCCCTCCCCATATCTAGCTATGTCCTTCCCATATCTAGCTATGTCCCTCCCATATCTAGCTATGTCCCACCAATATCTAGCTATGTTCCTTCCATATTTAGCTATGCCCTCCCATATCTAGTTATGTCCCACCCATATCACGCTATGCCCCTTCCATATTTAGCCATGACCCTCCCATATCTAGTTATGTCCCTCCCATATCTAGTTATGTCCCTCCCATATCTAGTTATGTCCCTCCCATATCTAGTTATGTCTCACCCAAATCTAGTTATGTCCCTCCCATATCTAGTTATGTCCCACCCATACCTAGTTATGTCTCAGCCATATCTAGTTATGTCCCTCCAATATCTAGTTATGTCTCACCCATATCTAGTTATGTCCCTCCCATATCTCGCTACATCCCTCCCATATCTAGTTATGTCCCTCCCATATCTAGCTATTGCCCTCCTATATCTACTTAAGTCCCACCTATATCTAGCTATAGCCCTCCCATACTTAGCCATGACCCTCCCATATCTAGTTATGTCCCTCCCATATCTAGCTATGGCCCTCCCATATCTAGCTATGTCCCTCTCATATCTAGCTATGACCCTCCCATATTTAGCCATGGCCCTCCCATATCTAGTTATGTCCCTCCCATATCTAGCTATGGCCCTCCCATATCTACTTATGTCCCTCCCATATCTAGTTGTGTCCCTCCCATATATAGTTATGTCCCTCTCGTATCTAGTTATGTCCCTCCCTTATCTAGCTATGGCCCTACTCTATCTAGTTATGTCCCTCCCATATCTAGCTATGCCCCACCCATATCTAGTTATGTCCCACCTATATCTAGCTATGTCCATCCCATATCTAGTTATGTCCCTCCCATATCTAGCTATGTCCATCCCATATCTACTTATGCCCCTCCCATATCTAGTTATGTCCCACCTATATCTAGCTATGGCCCTCCCATATCTAGTTATGTCCCTCCCATATCTAGCTATGTCCCACCTATATCTAGCTATGGCCCTCCCATATCTGGTTATGTCCCCATATCTAGCTATGTCCCACCCATATCTAGCTATGTCCCTCCCATATCTAGCTATGTCCCTCCCATAGCTAGCTATGGCCCTCCCATATCTGGTTATGTCCCCATATCTAGCTATGTCCCACCCATATCTAGCTATGTCCCTCCCATATCTAGCTATGTCCCACCTATATCTAGCTATGGCCCTCCCATATCTGGTTATGTCCCCATATCTAGCTATGTCCCACCCATATCTAGCTATGTCCCTCCCATATCTAGCTATGTCCCTCCCATATCTAGCTATGTCCCAACCATATCTAGCTATGTCCCTCCCATATCTAGCTATGTCCCAACCATATCTAGCTATGTCCCAACCATATCTAGCTATGTCCCTCCCATATCTAGCTATGTCCCTCCCATATCTAGCTATGTCCCAACCATATCTAGCTATGTCCCTCCCATATCTAGTTATGGCCCTCCAATATCTAGCCAAATCCAGCACACATTCTATGCATCGGGTAATTGATTTGAAACATTGAAACCTGAATATTTAGAATCTAAATATAAAGATAACTATACAGGTAAGCTATTGAGTATTTTAATTTTGAAACTAATTTGACTAAATTTTAAAAACATATTTGATCTCCCAGTCAAAGTAGTTTCAAAATATTCAATAAGATTTCTTGTAAATTCACCAATATTATATAGTCCACACACTTTCGTAACAGACATTTACCATTTTCTTGATGGACAGCTATCAAGTTAATTATGCCGACAGATACATGAGTAACAGATCAGATCCCTAGATTACTGCATAATATAATTAGGACAAAAAGAGTCTTCTCATGGACAATTTGCAAGACCAAAGCTATGATCGATTTCAGCCCTCAAATAGTTAAATTGTCTATGGTACATAATATTATGTGAAATCAGGTGATGTTTTACTATTTGCCCATATTTTTATGATGAAACTACAAAACAAGTACAACACAATAATTTATGTTGATCTTTCAGAAATCGCCTATTGTACCTGTTTTGGTGACCCTCACTGTCGGTCCTTCGATGACCGGTGGCTGAATTTCCAGGGTTCCTGCGAGTACACAATGGCTCGAGATGGCTGTTCCGGAGGGATACCCACATTTGAGGTTTTAGTGCAGAACTGGTATCGGTCATCTTTATTACAGGATGCCACATGGGTGAAGCAAATCCGGATAAACGTCGCTGGTATTGTAAGTGATGTCGTTTCATGATTTAATGGTCTCGAAAATAAAAATATTTGGTTAGTGTATGTCCATTTGTAGGCCAAGCGAAGACTATTTTTGACAATTTACTACTGGAATGACTGGCTCGATAAACCTAAGCCAGTCATTCCAAGGGTAAATTTAAAAAATAGTCTTCTCTATGGACATTTGTTGAGCAGAGATTCCAATTTTCTTGAAGATGCTTGACCGTTAACACTTTAACATTCAAATTTGTTCAAGATATTTTAAATTTTCTCATATAAAATGTTGATTTGCAGACCAAGAAAACACTATTGTTGAGGATTTACCACTGGAATGACTGGCTCGGTTATCGAGCCAGTCATTCTAGTGGTAAATTTTCAAAAATAGTTTTGTCTTGGTCTGCAAATGGATATTTTTCAAGACAACTGCACAAGCTGCTTTTAGCTGATATGAGTGTTAAAAGGGTTAATGGTTTAATACCATTGTATTGCAGACTGTGGAGCTTCTGCAGAATTTAGAGATTCGAGTGAATGGGCGGAAAGTACACACACCCTTCAAAGACGCTGGTATATCTATTCAGTATCGCGGAGGTCAATTTGTGGTGAGACTTACTTGTCATTTTGTAATTTCAGGCATCTAGCTTTTCTGATCTGTTGATTATTGAGTCTACTGTGACATACCTTTGCTGATTTCCTGCTCTTTCTCAAGGTCTATGTGAAGCGGAGCATGGATTGACACAGTGATCCAAATGCTGTGCTGTGTACAATCCTTCCATGGATATCTAATTCATCAAAGACTTATCTCAATAAAACCTTTACAGATTTGTTCCATACCATGACTGTATCCAGTCTCCATCATAATAAAAAGGAATTTTCAAATTGTTTTCATACTTTTCTCTGGTCCGACATAGTTTATTTTGCATCAAGATTTAGGTAAATATTTCTAAGTGGACATTTAATTCATCGGAGGCTTATCCAATCTCCATAAAACTTTACAGATATGTTCTATATCATAATTTCATTCAGCTTGGATCATGAGATGAAAATGATTTTCAAGGTTTTCCCATACTTTCACGTTGAATATTTCATGATGATTTGTCTCCTTTTCATAGAATTAGAAGATTGTTAAAGTTCTTCAATAGACATTGGATTCATCAATGGCTTATGATATGTTAAGAAATCTCTATTTTGTGCCACTGCCTTACATGAGGTGTGAGCTGCAGAAGAACATAAGGGCTCGACACGCGGGACACAGTACATCGGGTTTGGTTTCTATTCTGCTCTTTGGTGCATTCTATACATCGTATTGTCTTTTGCTTTTGTTCCACTTTGTAGGCTTGTGTTTAGTTACATTATTATTGAGCTTAGACTTAACTTGCTTAATGTATATAGAAAAAACATTTTGTGCTGAGTAATGTAGTTTATCCATCTCCGCTGCAAGCCACCAGACAAAACTTTTAATGGGCAGAAACTCTTGACTTGCTGAATATTTTGAAAACAATTTGACTGAAAGTTGTTGGTGGCTCAAATTGCTTACAAAATATTTAACAGGTTCGGAGATATAAGTCTTGTAATATGTTGTCTGCAAAAACTCAGCAGTCAGATGTTAAAATTTGTGTTCAGGTGGCTAGCACTGGACAGGTAATCAAGGCTGACCTTTGATTGACATCAGATTTTGTTTAAGTTTATGATGACTGCAGTGCTAACTGTGTATGCATCTTAATCCTCATATCTAGGAAGTGTATGCAGATGTTGGTCTGCTCATCAAATGGAATGGTAAGACATCGGTTGATGTGATCTTACCATCTGGTTACCGAAATAAAACTTGTGGACTGTGTGGGAATTACAACCACAATCCTGACGATGATTGGATAACTGGTCCTGCATGTCAGACAGCTGGCATTATTGTGAGTAAATCCCATTCATCTATCTGTCCATCCATCCATTCATTCATGAGTACATCCATCCTTCCCCCCTCCCTCCCCTCCGCCCATCCTATCCATCCATCATCCATCCATCCACCCATCCATCCATCCATCCATATGGTCATAGGTTCTGATGTTTCACATCATGGGAACAAAACTTACCTCCCTAACACTTGATATACTAGTATATCGGCTCTAAATTCAATAATATTTAGAATTATAAAAAGTTATGTGCCCCTAATGGGCAGATGGATGTACAGTCATGCACATGACAGACCCCACCCACTGCGCATGCGCATACTGGTACTTCCGTTTTCTAATATATTGGCTGACCAACCACATGTTGTAAAACTTTCCTAGTCTCTTTTTGAGAATTTTCAATAATAGTTATCACCTTTTGGATTTATGGCTGATTCTAAGTCTGCAGAGGAGTCTTCCTCATCATCTGTTAAGGTGATATTGTTCCATTTATTAATTATAGACTTGTAACTTTTATATGTTACCGGTTTTCGTGGCGGCCGTTTTGGCGTTACTGCGTTTTTAGGCACTGGGAATCCTTATTAAATTTCTCCCAGCACGTAGGGCTATTAATCCCTTGTGCTTTGTGTTCACAAGTTCAACTGATGGATGAGTAAGTGGTCCTGTTCTTCTCTCGAAGGTTGTTCACGCCTCTTTTTTTACTTATCATTGCGATATGTCTAAGGGTTGGAGATATATTAAATGAATAAAAGAAATATCTCCTTCCTTTTGTCCCATTCCCCTCATCAGTTCTTCTGAAGGAAGAGTCTCGGCGGATGGATGGACGTGTTCTCCTGCACAAGAGGATGGTTTTGCCCTTGCTCAGGCTAAGGGAGTTTATTAGTTATGGCACATAATTATTTGAAAATAATCACAATTTTCTGCTGCCTTTTGTTATTGCACTGTATTCTCTCTTGTGTGTGCATGGGTTCTCGAATATATATAATTTGATATTATATTATTCGGGTGTAATGAATGTCTTTAGTCTCTAGATATTTATTGCATTCATCTCTGACGTCCCCTCTCCTTGAAGGAGCTGTTGCATTCATGTTTGTGTCATAATCAACCATAGTTTTTTCTCTTTCCTTGATGTCATAATCTTAGTTTAGAGAAGTCTTTGATGTGTCTATCACCCTTTATTATTGTCTTCTCTCGAGTTTGTTCTTGTTTTGTACTAATAGTCAATTAACAAGGGTTTGCAAACTATAATACTCATTGTCTTTGTATGCCTTCCCTTTTTCAGAAGTCATGTCCATCTTGCTTCAAGCCTATGAAGGCTAGATTCTCCCCCCACCCTTGCTATCTTTGTTCAGTGTGTAGGCTGTCTAGCAAATGTGTCATTTGTAAAGAGTGGGGGTGGGGTGATCTAACCTCTGAATTCTTTGCTTTTCAGGCTAAGCTGATGGCTGAGGAGGGCAAGAAGGCAAAGAAGTAGGGTAAGAAGAAGGCCTCTGAGAAGGGTGAGCTCGAGGCCTTCAAGGTTGAATTAGTGAGTGAGATGCGCAGGATATAGCAGGAGAGATCTGATGGCTGACATGCTTCGCGGCATGTTGCCTGGCACAGGTGTTTCAACTTCCTGCACATCGACCTCAGTGCAGGTAGCGCCCGTCCCTGGATCATGCCCTACTAACTCGGACAAAGTGTTTAGTGATCATGGGGCAGCCGTTTTGGACCCAGGCTTGATGTTTGCATCGCCTGGTGATCCAGCGGCGCGAGCAGCATCAGGCGGGACCCGACCAGCGGGCCTGACCATGATCACTCGCGGAGAACCCTCATCATCTGCTTTCGGGCATTCTTCTGGTCAGTCTGGGTTAGTTTTTCTTGCCAACCCAGAGTCTAACTTTCATGGCCAGGAAGATGATGAAGACTACCTGCTCGGTCCACAGGATGAGCATGAAGACATGGATGCGAGCATCTACACTCCTCTCGTGGGGAGAGCGGCCGCTCACACCTATGGCACTGTTCCCTCGGGAGCAGGCTTCATGATTCAACCTGTGGGCCGGTTTGGAGCGGATCGCCGCCCGTATAAGATTCCACGCTTAAGCGTGGACTCTCATACGGACGATCCGGGCCGTGCTGGTGTGCATGTTACCCCTCACACAAGCGCAGCCTTGGTGCCCGGTCAGCCTATGGGGAATGTTATGCCAGCCCTCGCGGGCCCGTCTGCATTTCCTGGGCAACCGGGTTCATCTATAGCCTCCACCTCGACCTTACCTGCGAATGTCATTGAGGATGACGAGGGCCCGCTGCTCATCGGCAATTTGCAGGTAGCCATGGATGAAGACTGGTCTGAAGTGTGTGCGTGGCTCCTCGCTGTCGGACCAGAGCTCTCCGTGGACGAAACGGCTGCCGGTAACCCTCGGGCATGGTTACAGGCAAAGCCGTTGGCCAACACGACTCTGTCTCTGCTGTATGCTGAACATATCTTAGATATGTTCTCTACGGCAGAGGAGTCGATTAGACCGAAAGGTCGCCTCGTGAAGGCCCCCTGCGAGGTTGCTAGGCGATGTTGGGTTACTGCTAGTCAGTATGCTCGATATGGCCTAGCGCCCAGACCGAGCGTGGACGACCGCGCCGCTTTGGGAGAAGATACGTGGCTGGATTCCTGTGCTGACAGGAGAGCTGGCTTTGGACAATTTGTGCCCGTCTCAGAGCTCAAGTCGCGCTTGTTGCAAGCGCCGATGGTGGGCCCTGGGATTTTTGGAGGTTGTCGGCACCTCCAAGAGACAGTGACTTTGGTGAACAACCAGAGGGCGCTGCACACACAGTTTGAAGTGCTGCGCAGAGAACATGTGCGTGTTCAGCCCGCGGCTGCTCAACAGGAAGCAATTCATCCGGCGCAAGATTGCCCAGGCTTCTATTCAACCATGTTTCTTGTGACAAAGAACACCGGGGGGTGGAGACCAATTCTCAACCTTAAACCTCTAAACAAATTTATAGATACACCGAGTTTCAAAATGGAAACAGTAAGATCGGTGTGGTTGGGGTTAGAGAAGGGGATGTGGACAGCATCAATAGATCTCAAGGATGTTTATTTCCACATTCCAATTGCAAGAAGTTTTCGTCGGTTCCTGAGATTTGCTTTTCAGGGACGCCAATGGGAATTCAAGGTTCTTCCATTCGGCATCTCGACAGGCGCCAAAGGTCTTCACTCGAGTGGTACTTGCTATCACGGCATACCTGCGCAGGAGAAATATAGCTGTTCACACTTACATAGATGACTGGTTGCTGAAAGCACACAACCCAGAAAGTTTGACAGCAAATCTGGAGATAGTTTTGAAAACTCTCACAGATTTAGGCTGGATAATCAACTTTCAGAAATCAGAGCTGACTCCATCCCAGAAGTTTGTTTACCTGGGTATGTGCTTCGATCGGGAGATAGGATATGTTTATCCATCCCAGGAGAGAGTGGAAAATTGTGCATTCAGTTGGTTTGCAACAGTCGTTATCTTCTAGCACGAGTCTATCTGAGAATGTTAGGTCTGATGGTTTCAGTGGAACCAGTCATTCCTCAGGTGGCCTTATGCAGGCGGCTGATTCAATTGTTTCTCATGGCTCAGTAGACGCAGAGTTCAGGATCACTGGACTCACGCATTCAAGTGTTGGACCCTCTCATTCATCACCTTCATTGGTGGATGGAGGGAGGAAATCTCCTCGCAGGGGTCATGTTGACCCCTCCCCACCCTCAAGTAACGATGTTTACGGAGGCATCGATGGAGGGATGGGGAGCTTGTCTGGAAGAAGCCACTATATCAGGGCTTTGGAATCTGGAACAGTCAAAGGAACATATCAACATGCTAGAATTGCGGGCTGTAATTCTAGGCCTGGAACACTTCTTATAAAAAGTGGAGGAAAAATTTGTGATGATACCTTCAGACAACTCTACAGTAGAGAGTTACATAAACCGCCAGGGTGGAAGGACGTCGCCCAGTCTCTGTATGATTGCATGGAAGCTGCTTTGCTGGTGCATGGATCATATGATCACCTTGAAAGCAGTTCGTATTACGGGAAGGCTGAATCTGTTAGCAGACTCATTGAGCCGAAGGATGAGCATTCTGCCTACGGAATGGCAACTAAATCAATGTGTGGCGGATCACCTGTTCAATCATTGGGGAAAGCCCAACATAGATTTGTTCGCAATGAAGAAGAATGCGAAGATGACGACGTACGTTTCTCCGATTCCAGATCCAAGCGCTATCGCAATAGATGCACTAGCTATCAGTTGGAAGGGAATGTATGCATATGCATACCCTCCAACAATCCTGATTCCAAGGATTCTTCAGAAGATTAAGCAGGAGGAATGCCAAGTGCTTTTGATCGAATTTGCCAAGCCGATCATGGTTTACGGATCTGCTGGACCTTCTGGTTTGCAATCCGGTTTCTCTGCCTCTGATGGACAATATTATCTTCCAGGGCAAGACCCTTCACAACAATCTGTCAATGTTTCAATTGACTGCATGGATGTTGTCAAAAAATCTGCGATTAAGGAGGACTTTTCTGAGCAAGCAGCCAATTTCATGGCCAGAGCCAGAAGGGGGTCAACCTCCAGAGCATATAATTATAAAAT
Source organism: Chaetoderma sp. LZ-2023a (assembly GCA_034401795.1). Classification (NCBI taxonomy): domain Eukaryota; kingdom Metazoa; phylum Mollusca; class Caudofoveata; order Chaetodermatida; family Chaetodermatidae; genus Chaetoderma; species Chaetoderma sp. LZ-2023a. The sequence goes on from CM067364.1 coordinate 65,819,736, forward strand.
CAACAGATTTGCAGAATGGTGCTCAGAGATGTATCAATCCGATGGAAGCATCTATTCAGGTAGTAGCTGATTTTCTCCGTCACTTGTATGATGCCTATAGTCTTAAGTCTAATTCTATTGCTGGATACAAATCGGCATTAATGACTGTTATCCCTTGCTTGGCAAAGAGGGGAAGTGATGAAGTAAGTGTTTTAAATACTCTTATTAAAGGTATGGGCAATCTCAGACCAAGAAATTCTCCACTGACACCGTCATGGAGTCCTTCTCTGGTTCTGCAGGTTTTGAGTGATAAACCTTTTGAACCACTTAGTGCTATATCTGTAAAATTATTGACACTTAAAACTGTATTTTTAGTTGCGGCAGCATCAGGCAGACGCAGGACTGAAATTCATGCCTTGTCTGCTGAGCCTGACCGTTGTATAGTTACAGGTGAAGGCCTTAAGCTTCTACCAAGATTGTATTTCTTGGCTAAGAATCAATCTTTAAAAACCCGGGTCAACCTATTATTTTACCTGCCTTAACCAGATATGATCCTGGTGCTAAAGCATGGTGTCCTGTCCATGCTTTAAATAAGTACAAGAGAAGAACTCAAGTTTGCCTGACGGACCCATGTTCCCTATGGTTGTCATATATTGAACCCCATAGTAGGGCGCCAAGAGACACTATTTCCGGATGGGTAGTAGAATGTATTCAATTCTGTCATAAGACAGCCACTGGAATTCAAGTAGATAGAGCCAAGGCTCATAGTGTCCGTGGTGTGGTAACTTCCACGGCATTATTTAATGGTGCTTCTATTGAAGACATTATGTCAGTAGTCCAGTGACACTGAATCAAGTTTTACCGACCATTACCATCGTGACACTTCTAACCCGCTCCCGCTCACCATCTCAGTCCTCAGAAAATAAATAATGTGGAGGTATGTATTTGTAATTAGTTTTCCTCCTCTGCTATTTACAAATATCACATTTGTTGGTAGGGTATCCCTACTATTAGCTGGTACAATTCTCTTCATCCGGTGGGGGAAGAGATGAGTGCCGCGCCCAAGACATCAGAGGTCAGTATATGTGACCATTTAGTTTTTTGTCTTGGTGATGGTGTCATATTTTTTATTTTTAATATGGTGATGGTTAATGTCTCTTAATTGTGGTTCTTTCAGAGAGTTTTTTCGAAAATGAAGCAATTCTTCTTTTTCCAATGTATAGTAATACTTTTCATCAAGCATTAGAGAACGTGCTAGTCATTTAGAGCAGCGTTTTTTCCTAACCTTCCTCAGAAAGAGGGGGCGGGGGGAGTGCATTTGCTTTTTTATCAATCTCTCTTCATCGGTCGATTATCCGATGCAAAGTTCTATTCCTGATTGTGTTTCAGATACAATTTCAGATGCTTTTAAATCTCTTGAAAATTCAAAGAGCTAGTCTCTTCGAGGGTGTGCTGGTTTTCAGGACCTTGCCTCCCTCCCGCCAAATTGACCTTCAAATTCTGGCTTTTATCAAGAGTGTTAGGGAGGTAAGTATGTTCTCATGATGTGAAATAAGAAAATTTACCAAATTTCTTTTTCACGAGTGAGATGACATACTTACCTCGCTAACAGGATCCCGGCCTCTCCACCCCACGGAGGCCTGGTACTTTGGTTATTTGAATAGTTGCTTCTATGCCAGCCAATATTTAGTAACGGAAGTACCAGTATGCGCATGCGCAGTGGGTGGGGTCTGTCATGTGCATGACTGTGTACATCCACCTGCCCATTAGGGGCACCTAACTTTTTATAATTCTGAATATTATTGAATTTAGAGCCGATATACTAGTATATCAAGAGTGTTAGGGAGGTAAGTATGTCATCTCACTCGTGAAAAAGAAATTTGGTAAATTTTCTTAATATGGCATAGGCTCTAATGATATGGCATAAGTTCTGGTGATATGGCATAAGTTCTAATAATATAGCATAGGTTCTAATAATATAGCATAGGTTCTAATAATATAGCATAGGTTCTAATAATATAGCATAGGTTCTAATAATATAGCATAGGTTCTAATAATATAGCATAGGTTCTAATAATATAGCATATGTTCTAATAATATAGCATAGGTTCTAATGATATAGCATAGGTTCTAATAATATAGCATAGGTTCTAATAATATAGCATAGGTTCTAATAATATAGCATAGGTTCTAATAATATAGCATATGTTCTAATAATATAGCATAGGTTCTAATAATATAGCATAGGTTCTAATAATATAGCATAGGTTCTAATAATATAGCATAGGTTCTAATAATATAGCATAGGTTCTAATAATATAGCATAGGTTCTAATAATATAGCATAGGTTCTAATAATATAGCATAGGTTCTAATAATATAGCATATGTTCTAATAATATAGCATAGGTTCTAATAATATAGCATAGGTTCTAATAATATAGCATAGGTTCTAATAATATAGCATAGGTTCTAATAATATAGCATAGGTTCTAATAATATAGCATAGGTTCTAATAATATAGCATATGTTCTAATAATATAGCATAGGTTCTAATAATATAGCATAGGTTCTAATGATATAGCATAGGTTCTAATAATATAGCATAGGTTGTAATAATATAGCATAGGTTCTAATAATATAGCATAGGTTCTAATAATATAGCATAGGTTCTAATAATATAGCATAGGTTCTAATAAAAATATAGCATAGGTTCTAATAATATAACATAGGTTCTAATAATATAGCATAGGTTCTAATAATATAACATAGGTTCTAATAATATAACATAGGTTCTAATAATATAGCATAGGTTCTAATAATATAACATAGGTTCTAATAATATAGCATATGTTCTAATGATATAGCATAGGTTCTAATGATATGGCATAAGTTCTGGTGATATGGCATAAGTTCTAATAATATAGCATATGTTCTAATAATATAACATAAGTTCTAATAATACAACATAGGTTTTAATGATATAGCATAGGTTCTAATAATATAGCATAGGTTCTAATGATATGGCATAAGTTCTGGTGATATGGCATAAGTTCTAATAATATAACATAGGTTCTAATGATATGGCATAAGTTCTGGTGATATGGCATAAGTTATAATCATATAGCATAGGTTCTAATGATATGGCATAAGTTCTGGTGATATGGCATAAGTTATAATCATATAGCATAGGTTCTAATGATATGGCATAAGTTCTAGTGATATGGCATAAGTTCTGGTGATATGGCATAAGTTCTAGTAATATAGCATATGTTCTAATAATACAACATATGTTCTGATAATATGACTTAAGTTCTGCTGACATGGAATCAGTTCTAATTATATGTCATTCCTTAGGTCAGTGATTACTTGAAGAGTAAATTAAACTCGTTATAAAATAATATACTTTGGTTACAGATTGTAGATTAATTTTAATCATCATGTTAAACCAGTCATGACAAACCCTTTAAAATACAATTGTCTTTATCTGCAACTGCCAAGGCATATTTCAAGAAAGGGAAAGGAAACTATCAAATGATGTTTATTGGTAATTTCATCCAATATTAACCCATTCCACTCTGGTGTTAATATTCTATCTTTTATTGTGTCAATAACAAAGAAACTGGTGTACAAATTTGTTGGAAAATGAACACCAGTTCATCTTTTAATTTAATTTGAAAATTTAAAATTTTAACATCAGAGTCTTAAGGGTTAAATGTAGTAAGCCGGTAATAAACAGGAATTAATTGGAATAATTTAAGAAAAAGCATGTACTAGCTACTGTCGCGCATAGCAAATTAGTAATACTGCTGGTCCCACATGCTCCGTCGTGTGTCAACTGTGAGTAACGCATACCTCAATATAATGAAACCAGACCTGAATATAGCCTCGTAAGTGGTCCAAATAGTATTCTATATTGGTGCTGATATAAAGCGATTATCTCGATATTGTTAATTCACTGCTGATCATTTTGAAAACATTAGAGTTGAAAGTCACTGTTTCTGGTGGGAGCAACGAGTTTCAGTCAAAATGTGTTCAAACTACACTGTTGGTTTCCATGGTCATATCATAATAGCTACTGAATATTTTGAAGTTTGCAGTACTGAAAATAAGTCCTTTCACTGGAAACTGGCTTTCAGTCAAATTGTTTTAAAAATGGGCAGTATTTTACCTGTAGGACATATATAGAAGCTAATCAGCTTCATGCAAATATAACTGAGCTTATATGGCCAGCTGTAGAGGATATTATTTATTCCCTAGGCATTCACCAGAGTGCACAGTTGACACACTACAGAGAGCGTAGGACCAGCAAGGTCGATAATTTGTTCCAAGTTAAACACTACTAGAGCTAGTAAATCTTTTTCTCAAATTTTTCCGATTCATTTCCGTTTTTACCAGTGTAGTATATTTAATATTGTAGGAAATTACCATTAAACATCGTTTGGTAGTTTCCTCTTCTCTTTTTTAAGTTTGTCCGTTAATCTGTCTGTCTGCCCATTGATCTCTGTCTGTTATAGTCCATATCTTTAGATTTCTGATAAAGTTACCTATGCCACAACTATCATGCATCCATGCTTAATAATCAACAGACGACAAGTGCACATGAATTTGGTCACTCATGGACCAATCAGAATACAGCTGAGAAGATTGAAATGTGTGATTTAGATTGTATGGCACCCGCCAATGAAGATACGTGCGACAATATGAGCCTAGATGAGGTACAATTGTACTGTGGCCGAATCTTCAGTGCAGCTGGAATATTCAAGGTAGGGAAGAAGCTAGTATATAATTACCGGTAACCATTTACTCCTCGAATTTGGTCAAGAAAATCTTATGTTTCTCATAGAATATAATCTATTTTACAGGCCAAGAGATGATTAATTTTGAAAATTTATCACAGAAATTACTGGCTCGATAATCGAGCCAGTCATTTCAGTGATAAATTTTCCAAAATAGCCTTTGCTTGTTCCACAAAACGACTACAGAAGGTATTTTTTGGTCCAGTTTGAGTGTTAAGGGTTAATGATTTAAAGTCAATGGTTTTTGTGGAGGCATATGCAAAGTGAAGGATCACTCCACATAGTGATCAAATGGCATCCAGCCTGTGGCATGTGACATTCGGTCTCAGAATTATGTAGAATGTTAAAGTGTTTCAATGAACATTTAATTCACTAAGGTATCTAATTTCAGGAAAACTATAGTTTCGTTATTTACCACAATTGCATACAGTCTATCATTATAAATCTTTAGCTCAACTGGCTCAAAGGGTCAAATGATCTTATGCCATGGCGTCCGGCCGTCATGTGTCAGTCTTCGTCTGTCAAATCGCTTCCTTAGCGGTTTGACCAATTTCAACCAAATTTGGCTGGAAGGATCCTATACTGGTACTTCTGTTCAGAATTTTGATTGCTCAATTTTTAGCTCACCTGGCTCAAAGGGTCAAATGAGCTTGTGCCATGGCGGCCGGCCGTCATGTGTCAGTCTTCGTCTGTCAAATCGCTTCTCCTTAACGGTTTGACCAATTTCAACCAAATTTGGCTGGAAGGATCCTATACTGGTACTTCTGTTCAGAATTTTGATTGCTCAATTTTTAGCTCACCTGGCTCGAAAGACCAAGTGATCATGAGCTTATGCCATGGCAGCTTTCCGTCATCAGTCCATCCATCCATCATCCATCCGTCTGTCAAATCGCCTCCTCATTTATGCTTTGACCGATTTAAACCATATTTGGGTCGAAGGATCCTATGGTGATAGGCTCTAGAACATCTATACAGAATTTTAATTGGTCATATTTTCTGGCGGACATCTTGGATTTTCGGAAAATATCTGAAAATCAGTTAAAAACCTGCTTCTCATTAAACACAGGGCCAATTTCAAACAAACTCGTTTGGGAGGACTCTAGCCTGGTATGCTTCAGAACTTGGATGTATGGTTACTGTGTTCTGCGGCAGTAGTAGTAGAAACATCCTACATCTGCAATCAGTCCTTCTTCGCTTTTGCCCACTGTGTCTTGTCCTCAGCCGAAATCCTTAGCTTCCTCAGGTCCATTCTTGACATTGTGTACCGAGTCCTGCTTTCTTGATGTCACCTCTTAGCACGCTTAGCAGATTATGCAATGACGTCCTCTCCTGGCTTTGTATTTGCTGGCTCCGAGTAGGGCGAATTCCAAGGCTCTCTGTCTGGCCATCGGTGCCCAGGGATGGTGCGTAGGTGTTTGCGGTGGCAGGCATCAAGTTTGTCTAGAGCTACCTTTGGAGCTGCCCAGCTATTACAGTTATACAGCATCAAGGATACACATGTTGCATTGTATAACCGTAGCCTCTTTATCAAGGGCATCTTTGATCTACGAATCCATAGCTTCCAGAAGGACTGGAAAGCTATGTTCCCCATGACGCGGCATGCAGAAATGTCAGCAGTACTGCAAAGCAGTGAGCCCAGGATTTTACTTTTCCTCCATGGTTTGTCGCCACGAAGTGTGTCGTCATTTTCTATAGTGTCATGCTTTGTCGATAGGTATATATGAGTGAACTCTGTTTTGGATTCATTCATAAAGAGATTCTCAATTTTTAGTTTGCTTGCAGCTATTGGGAGAAGTTCGTCAAGGGGTTTCTTTTCCTTGTCTATGAAGTCCACATCATTGGCATATTCCATCTCTAGCGACATGCCAAGTATTGACACTGGGGGGGGGGGGTTGGTCTTATGGAACTTTCCCGCACAGATTTCAATGAGGCAGCAAGGTAGCAGGTGAAAAGCACCGGAGATAGACCATCTCCCTGTGAGGAGTCGATTGATGTCTCAAACTCTACAGACTTCACTGACTTGACTCGTACTCTCAGCTTAGTGTCTGCAAGCAGTAGTCTCGCTAATCGTAGCTCATCTTCATTGCAACTGGCCTGGTGTAGTACATCTAGGATCTTTGAGCGTTTAATTGTGTCGAAGGCTCGTGACATGTCAATGCCCATTTTGTGGAAGTCCCAGTGTTTGGACATGATTACCGACAAAAAAACAAACAAGCATGCGTTGAGCCCATACTATTTCTGGCAGAACTTGTATACAGAATTTTAATTGGTTTATGTTTTTCACTCCAAGAGCTATACTTACCTCCCTAACACTCTTTGATATTTCCTAAATATCGACCTTCACTCAATAACCCCGGATTTAAAAAGAAAGGTGCCTCTACTGGGCAGGTAGACAGGTGACAGTCTGCCGGATGCCGGCACCCAACCTCGGGCATGCGCAGACTGACACTGCCTCATTCTTAACTATTGGCCTAAATCACATGCTTATTAACTTGTTTTGCTTGCTAAGATTTTGCTCAAATATCTTTGGAAAATTGTTTTAAAAGGTGTTGGACATACATATCTGACCATCATAATCCACCTGAGGCTGTTGCTGGACCAAGTTATTCTAGTACAATTTTCGTGTTAATTACGTTTTAATTACACAGTATTACCTATTTCCGTGACTCGGTATAGATGTGATAGGCGCCCAGAAAACTGGTATATTATTATCCGGCACCATAAATACTAATCTCTCTTTATGTTTGTGTCCACAGGTTCCTGTCAGGAGGTTTGTACACAAGAGGGTTTGTCTCCACCTTTTCCCTATAAAATGTTAGGAAAAAAGACTATGCCAAGGGTGATATAAGCTCCCATGAGAGCGAGCTTGTCATTCTGCCCTCTGGTCCTCCCCTCCCATTATAAGTAAGCGAGTGGTGGAGAGGAGTGGTTCGTCTGGTGGAGTTTTCAAGAGCCAGACGCAGTAGTATGCCTTTGCTAAAGATGCAGGTACTCTAGTTATGCTGTGTGGCACTCTAATATTTTTAGAAATATTTGTGATTATTTGCTGCCAATATTTTTTTGTCATACTGTTTATCTGTATCGTTATCATGGGCTATTACTGTGTTCATTTACTGTTTAGTTTGTTCTCGTATTTGAATACAATTCATCTTACACCTGGATGTTGTTCGTCTTTCTATTTATGGAAATTCTGTTCATGTTCATCTTTCTCACCCATTCTGTTATGGCCTGTAGGTGAATTCTCTCTTTAAATGGGTTAGTTTATTTAATTTTATAATTATAAAAGAAACTTTAACTCATTGTTGTCATCTTGTCCCTTTATTCAGAAGTCTTCTTGTGCCGGTTGTAACATTACCGGTCACTCAAGCTTAAGTTTGCTTCTCACCTGTACGTTAAGCGTTCACCTTGTGGTCCATTATTAAAATGTGATGTCTGTAAACAGTGGGGGCTGACTTATTCTCTGAATTCTTGTCGTTACAGGCGAAGGATAAGGCGTCGGAGGAGGAGTAGTGTATGAAAAAGAGTAAGTGGAAAGGGTAAGAGAAAGGCCTCTGTTTCCTCAAAAATGGAGTCTTTCAGGTTGGAGATGATGGGGAGGTGAAAAAGACAATAAAAGATTTGGTTCCAGAGCTGCTTCGCAGCATGCTCTCTGGGCAGGGTGCTTTATTGTCTTCTTCATCTGCCCCCGATCAGAAAATCCACACCATTGATTCTGTGTCCGTCGTGGTCCATGGTCTGAAAATGTTCCAGAATCAGTGGTGGCTTCAGTAGATCTTGGAAGGCCCACCGCCTTGCCAATGGATCATGGAGCAGGCCTAAATGATCCCGGCTGGAGGCTTGCCTCATCGGTTGATCTTTGGGCGGAGCCGCTGAACTCAGGTTCGTGCCTGGAGTATCCGCGTGACAAAGGTATTGCGTCCTCATATGGTACCTTCCCTGGTCAGCCCGGGTTAGCACTCTTTGCTAGCCCAGAGGCAATCTATCATGGCCAGAAGGAAGAGGATTTTCTGCTGGGCTCACCAATTGAAGCCATGGACATGGAAATGGATGAATGTGCACCCCTTGCGGGGAGCATGGGTGAACTTTTCCATGGGTCTACTCCCGCAGGTGTAGGCTTCACGATTCAAGGTGTGGCCCGGATTGGATCGGATGACCGCCGTTACCGCATACCTCGTATGATGGCGGCTGGTCTGGGCCATGGCGTGGTGAATTACACCCCACATGCTTCCATGGTGCTGGCTCAAAGCATGCGTGTCTCTCGGGTCCGCATGCTTTCGCTGGCTTGCCAGGTGTATCCACGGCTCCAGCCACATTTACATTTGTCAGTGTTGTCGAGGATGACGAAGGCCCACGCCTTGTCGAGCACTCACAGGTGGCCACAGAGGAGGACTGGTCTGATGCGGGCCAATGGTTGGTAAGCATCAGGCCATAACTCAATGTGGAACAGTCGGTAAGCCAGCGGGATCAACACCCATGGTTGGCTGGAAAGCCGGCAAACACCGGTAACTAAGGGTGATTAAAGTTTGTTCAAGAGAGCCTGATCATTAATAAAACATGGTTGTCATTGACCGATCAAAATTTTGAGTATGATATGATGACCATGTTGAATTTTTGTATTGGCTTGATGGAACCTAAGGTTCAGTCTGCTTGTTGGTTCAGTGTACATCATTAATTTCCCACTAAATATCAATTGTACTGAATTCCCAATTTTGTATTTTATGTCTTGTTACTGCTTAATTTGAAATATGTCTGTTCAAATGCTAATGGTTCAAATACAAATGGTTCAAATGCTAATGGTTCAAATACAAATGGTTCAAATGCTAATGGTCAAGGTGGGTGCTAAGGCCTTTGGGCCTCATGTTTTGTGTGAAATTCTTACATTTAATGAGAAATTTACTGAAATTGTCAAAATGCTACTATTGCTTAACTTCTTGATAGATTTCAACAAATTTTTTGCCTGGAAGGATGCTATTGTAGTAGGCTGTAGAACGTCTATTCAGAATTTTGATTGGTCAAATTTTTGGGTTAAAATCTTAGGCTTTATGAGAAATATACCAGAAATTGTCAAAATGCTACTCTTCCTTAATGTTTGCTTCTTCACAGATTTCAACTAAATTTGCCTGGATTTTTGCCCCCCTTGACCATTAAATTGTTATGGATATATATATATATAATATCATGTAGCTCCCAAATGGCAATTATCCTGAATCGTGACGTGTGTTCTAAGACTATATATATTAAATGACGCTCTTAAACATGGTCTTTGAGCATAGCTATGATGGTGTATTATACACTGCTGTAACATTTGTCAGGACTGTCTCAGGAGAATGCCGGCTTCAGCGGTACAAGGTTTCAATCAGAGCTGTATCTTTGATTTGTGCCACATGCGGACAGAGCTCGTGTTTGGTATGTGTACAATCGCGGAAGCTTTAGTCAAGGATTGTCAGACAGAGTACAAGGTTTCCGTGCCAGACTGGAGAAAGCCAGGATTCTGTGGTAGGGTTTGCTACAAATAAGTATATTTACTTTTTATTTGAAGCAGACAGTAACGTATCAGGACTTTGTGTTTAGCTTTAATCATTTATTTATGTTTCACGATTGGTTAGGCCATATATCAGAATTTAACGTGAAATACATGGTTATCTATGCTTTAGGAAACATTGTTGTGACATTGATGTCATAAGATCAAAGGTTGAGGTCGCTGCGACCTTGGTCTGCAACTTTGTTTTTTCACTGTGAAGTTTTTGTGTTTATCTCTGTAACATCGCTTGTCAGGAATGAGCAGAATTATCGAACATGGTTACTCATACTACATACTGACAGTGAGGTCACTAGGCCCCCAAACCGGCCTCTGCAGTCGCTTTGAGGAATGTCCACTTGAAGGCCAAGAGAAGACAATTTTTGAACAATTTACCACTGAAATGACTGGCTCGATAACCGATAGCCAGTCATTCCAGTGGTAAATTTTCAAAAATAGTCTTCTCTTGGCCAGCAAATTGACATTCAATAAGTAAAGATTAAAATTTTTTTTTAATTTGACCAATGAAGTGTTAATGATCAACGTCATTGTAACCAGTGTATAAAAGTCCATATTTTGAACATCTAGTTATGCATTTATCAAATCATCTTGGCGTCTGCCTACCCATTTAACACTCAAGCTGGTAAAAAAATGCTTCCGCAGTCGTCTTGAGAAATGACCATTTGCAGACCAACATAATATACTTTTGAGAATTTATTACCGGAATGACTGGTTTGATAACCAAACCAGTCATTCCAGTGGTAAATTTTCAAGAATGGTCTTGTTCTGAAAATTAAGACTTTCTTTGAGAAAATTTAAAATTTTTAACAAATTTGATGATTAAATGGTTAAGAACTGTTTAATCAAATTGAAATTAAGCTTTGATACCTGTTTTTATGATCCCCAAAAAAATTTCGCAGGAGCATATAGTCGCCGCTTTGTCCGTCCATTCGTCCATCCGTCCGTCTGGCCATCCGTTCGTCCGTCCATTCACCATATATAAGTTTGTCCGGGGCATAGTTTGAAGACGTTTTCACATATGGTCATCAAACTTGGTTTGTGGATGCATCTTAGGGAGAAGGTGTGCGGAGTATGAAAAGTAGGTCAAAAGTCTGTCATGCTTACCTACTTTTCATGGTCGACTGAATATCACAGAAAATGGTTGTCCGTGCCATGGTTTCAAGACTTTTGCACATGTGCTCACCAAACTTGGTATGTGGATGCATCTTAGGGAGAAGGTGTGCAGAGTATCAAAAGTAGGTCAAACGTAGGTCATGCTGACCTACTTTTCATGGTTGACTGACTATCACAGAAAATGTTTGTCCGGGCCATAGTTTCAAGACCTTTTCACATATGGTCACCAAACTTGGTATGTGGATGCATCTTAGGGAGAAGGTGTGCACAGTATAAAAAGTAGGTCATGCTGACCTACTTTTCATCGTCGACTGAATATCATAGAAAATGTTTCTCCGGGCCATAGTTTCAAGACTTTTTCATATATGGTCACCAAACTTGGTATTGATTATTACATAAAATATCTCTGTTCATTTTGAACATAGTTTTTATATGTATTTTTCATATGGTGCCAAGCAAAGCCTAACTGTGTTTATTTCGAGAAACTTAGATTTTGCTTATTTTAAGCTATCCTTAACAAATTGATCGTTAGGACAAATCCCGCCAGACCAAAAGAATGATGGCCCACCGAATCATTCCTACTCCCCAAATTGTGGATTTAACATCATTACCTCAAACCAACAATATTATAAGGATGGCGTAATATGGTGATATCTCATTGGCAATTTCAAGTTCATTTCTCTGTGTCTGAGCCATGGTTCCAAACCTTTGCCGGAAGCGTATGCCTTCGGGGTTATCCATTCAGTTTCTCTGCAGAGTATGCCTTCGGGGAGCATACATCAATTTATTGATTTGCCTTGTATTATTAATAGCACTTGAATACAGCACACTAACATTGAGGTCATGAGATCAAAGGTCATCATTGCTATGATTATGTTGAAAAACTAAGATTTTCAACAGTAAACAGTAACTGTTTACAGTAACATGTTTGTAGCCCCACATCACATTCTCTCTTTCGTGATTGGTAAATCTTTAGTGAACCAAAGCTGGACAGACGCTCACCAGATGGAACAAAAATGGTCACCCATTGATCATATGTCAAGATTAAGCTGAACATCATATGAGAACTGTAGTATTGACAACATGAGTCAAGCCTAGGAGATATTTAAAGGCACTCCATTGCAACAATACTCATACAGCTATGTTGTTTTAAACTGATTGTCTATCCATGGGACATGGTGCGTATTGGGGAGTGGCTTTATATTGGGATATCTCACATCATAACTCAAATGTTGGAAGCCTGCTGAGCTTGGGACACAGATGGTGGGTGCTGATTCTCATTAGAGCTCGTAAAATACTCCAGGGCTTAATGTGTATTTAACTTGAAACTTAAATTTATATTCTGAGAATTCAGGTTTCAAAACTTCAAATCGGTTCCAACACACAAAAGAATTGGGCGGAGCTTAGGAAGCAAGGGGTTTGGCATAGCTAGCAATGGGCGTGGCATAGCTAGCAATGGGCGGGACATAGGACCATATATCTAATCCATCTAAGCAACATTGTGAATACAAACCATACCGTCTTTCTGTCTCAGCCAAGGTGTGTGCAGAAAACATGGAATATCGTAAATGTGGTAGACCGGCCCAGCAAGTCGCGTGTCAGAACATTACATCTGTCCCTGTGCCGTACGAGGAATGTGAAGAAGGATGCTACTGCAAGACAGGATATGTGCTCAGTGGAGAAAGCTGTGTTACGGAGGACCAGTGTGGATGTTTCTATAACATGTCATATTATTCAGTGAGTTTTATGTAACTTAACAGTTTTTAGTCCACAGACATAGTCGATGGGATATATAGAAACAGGCCCTGTCTGTAGATGTGTGTGTGTGTGTGCGCGTGCATGCGTGCGTGCGTGCGCATGCATGCCGTGTGTGTGCGTGCGTGCGTGCGTGCGCGTGTGTCCGCATTTCATTTTTGCTGGATAACTTCAGTTAGCCTGCATGGATTTTGTTCTAATTTCTGAAATACATCCCTCTGCATGAGACCTTGACTTGGATTGCATTTGGCTGAAATATGGATGTAACTACGTCGGTGTGGGGGGACAAATCACCAGAGTAATCTCCTTTGAAAAAATTGGGAAAATATTTGCATTTCAATGGGGGCAAACGTACTACAGTAACTGTCTGAATTGTCAGTCTTTAGTGACTTTGTAATATAATAAACCTTCTGATGACTATTTTGAAACTAATTTGAACGGGAGCGGTTGCGGCCACAGGCAGCGATTGTGTAGCTTGGCAGGACCTGCTCGCAGTCAAATTAATTCCATAATATTAACCTGCTATGCCTATAACCCTTTATACACTCATATCAGCCAAAAATGGCTTGTGCAGAGGTCTTGAGAAATGTCCATTTGCAGACCAAGAGAAGACTATTTTTGAAAATTTACCACTGAAATGACTGGCGCGATAACCGAGCCAGTCATTCCAGTGGTAAAATTTCAAAAATAGTCATCTCTTGGTCTACAAATGGACATTTTCTATGAGAAAATTAAAATTGTCTTGAACAAATTCGAGGGTTAAAGTGATATAGTTACTTTGACATTGGAATTCTGAGAATAGATTGTTCAAATTACTACAAACCCACATACAAAGTGGGTGGAACCTAGCTAGCAAATGTACAGGGCACAGCTAGAAATTGATTGATTTATTCATTCATTGATTCTGGAGTCACTTGACTTCTCTCAAACACATGACATTTTGCGCTGTTGGTTTTCGCCGCTGTGATGCATTACTTGCTAAGAGTTCTGACTAATATGCCACAAAAAATAATGATGCACAAAACATTTTGGACTTGAAATTATGTTGATTCCAACTTTTTGTCTCGCCTCACATAAAGTGAGACAGGGATTACTGATTCCTGCGGCGTCCACAGGCAGCGACCGTCACATCCGTCATTTGTGCACTTTTGGTTAAGGTTTTTAAATCAACTTATTTTTCAACAATGGCTCATCCAATTTCAATGAAACTTTACAAAAGTGATCTATACTATACAGCGAAGTGATTTGCATAACAAAAGAATTAATTTTGGTTCATTTTAACTATTTTTTCACAGTTTTGGACATGGACATTTTTCATGTATTTTGCCAATGCACTTTTGCTTAAGGTTTTTAAATCAACTTATTTCTCAACAATGGCTCATCCAATTTCAATGAAACTTTACAGAAGTGATCTATACTATATAGAAATGTGATCTGTGTAACAATAGATTTCACTTTGGGTCATTTTAACTATTTCATTCATGGTTTTGGACTTTGAACTTTCCTTGTTAATTTTTTCTTCAACAATGGCTCACCGGATATCAACCAAATTTTACAGCACCATTATATGCTATGCAATGTGCATCATTAACAATTTCATTTTGGAAAATTTCTCCTGCCTTTTCATAGCTTTGGACCATGAATTTTTTTCAGGGTTTTTGGGTTACGGTTGTTTATAAATCATGTAGCTCAACTATGCTCATTCCGATTTCAATGAAAATTTACAGAAGTGTTCTATGCAATATAGGAATATCATTTGTATCATTAGTGATATGATTTTGGGCCAGCTGTACTACTTTTTTCACAGTTTTGTACTTTTAACGTTTTTCATGGGGATTTTTTTTTTATATCTTTTTTATGGACCACTCATTTTCAACAATGGCTCACCAGATTTCAACACAATTTTACAGCAGAGTTATACTATGCAGGGGTACTATCTGCATCATTACTAGTTTCAAGATCAGACTATCAACAGTGGTTAAATTGTCCATGTTTGATTCATTACACTGGTTTGTTGGTGCCTTACTGAATATATGTATTACGAACCAATTCAAGTTTGCTTTGGCAATCCACACTATCCATGCCTTTACAGGCGAGACATTGTACGCTTCAGCATTCTTGTTTACATTTCTGTGTCTATAATAAAAATTTACAAATGTGTTTCATAACAAGGTAGTATACATTTATTATACACCTGTATGTATTAGCCAATGAAATGGCTGCATTACTACCACGTGACCATCCAATAAAAAGGGTTATTGGCCTCTAAAATGTGTTATTGGACTCTAAGAAGTGATATTGGACTCTGTCTAAAAGTGTTATTGGACTCTCGAGGCTATTTGTTACGTCATAATAATTTTACCTCACCGTAATTATGACGTCATTTGTATCGGAATTGTTACATCACGCAACCATTATATGATAATAGTATTACTCAATGTGGTATTGCATCATAAATGAATTGCTAACTCATATCGTTCGCGCTGTACATTTGGTAAATAGTAAATTCAACGAGCATTTTGCTTTAAATCGTTTAGTTTCAAATTATTTCAATATATAGGTGTAGATAGATAGATCATTTAACATTTCCGAGGACAATATGGATTTTTTATTGTACTCATCCACGTTCGGCGCCTCATCTAATACTGATTTTTAAACATAACATGGACTCGTACAATAAAAATCCATGTTATACTCGGAAATGTTAAATAACCTAATAATATTACAAAATTTAAATCAACAACAACGTATCCTGTCTTGTTTACATTTTCGCTGTTGCTATCACTAGAAAGCTTGTGCAATTTCACGGGGCATGTGGGATTATCTAACCAATGCACATATTTTTCACGCATTACCTAACCAATGAAAATTTTTCATAGAACATTACATGTGTGCTCATATCAAGAAATATGGCACAGGCTGAACGCCTTGTTTATATAATAAATATACTTACAACCAAACTCTGCAAAATGTTCAATGTATTTATCGATTATATTCCTAGATTGGTGATTCTGCCATCACGGCTGACTGCACAATGAAGCACACCTGTGGCAGTGATAACCGCATGGTAACTGAAGCCCTCTCGTGTACTATTGATGAAGTGTGCACTCTCAGAGATGGTGTTATGGGATGTCATTGTACGGAAGGTTTGCTGAGGGAGAATAACACATGCATTGGTAAGGACCTAGGGCTATTCATGTATTCTGTTAACCTCAGGAAATACATTAATAGTTTAATGTTAGAACCACTTTCTTATGATGAGAATTTTGGATTAGTGTTTCGTACAAATATTAGCCAGCTAACACTTTTACCAATAAATTCCTTGTATCTCAATCTCACAGCAAACAAACAGGAAAGCTGTTGAATATTTTCAATTAATTTGACTGGAAGCCATTGCTGGCTTAGGCAGCAATGGCTTCCAGCCATATTACTTTCAAAATATTTAACAGAATATGCTATATATTATAAAGAATTTACTTGTTCAGTGTTTGAAAATTTCCCACTTCAATGATTGGCTTAGTAGCCGAGCCAGCCACTCCGGTCGTAAATTAAGAAAAAAAAAAGTCTTTTGGCATGCAAATGACATTCAATAAGAACAGTTAAGATTTTCTTGACAAAATATGATCATCAAATGGTTAATCTAGTTCATTTGCACCAGTTTTTGTGTTTATTTCAGTGGATTTGTGTTACAATAACACATGTTTGAGTGATATGGTGTGCATGGCCACGCCCGGTGCCGGGTATGAGTGTCTCTGCTCCAGGGGATTCACGGGCTCATGCAGCACATGTCAAGGTAATTTATTATGGAATAATACAAGTACTGGTGCACAATCATTCAAATAGTGATACTAGCACCAGAATTCACATGTATATTCATCTGAAACTACTATTTTGAAAAAGTCTGTTGGTGACATAAAAATTCAAAATAGCCAACGCTTTTAAAACCCTTTGAGCCTTGAATTTGTTCAAGAAAATTTTAATTTTTTTCAAAGAAAATTTCAATTTGCAGAACAAGAGAAAAGTAATTTTGAAAATTTTGCACGGGAATGACTGGCTCAGTTATGTTAAGTTTTCAAAAACACTTCTCTTGGTCTGCAAATGGACATTTCTCAAGGCCACTGTAGAAGCCATTTTTGGCTGATATGCGTGTTAAAGGGTTAAAGATGGTCACCATTTGTGGATGAGAAATACTATGGTTGCCACACAATTTGACAGAGAAAGCTGATATGAATGATCTTGATATTGAACTATAGCTATATGTTTTAGACTAAGCAGTACCAGAACTATTTAGAACTATCCAACATCTCAGATGCTTCTTTCTATGACTTCTTGGAGATTATATGAACAACTTACATAGAATACAGGATATTACCGGATGAATTTCTAATTTATCTGCACGAATAGAATGTTCTAATGTTCTCTTATCCACCTTCATGAATTATTCACACACGAATAGACACACCAACTCCATGATCAATAGAGGAATCCAGTTTTAGCTATGCCCCGCCCATCCCCAGCTAAGCTCTACCCGCGCTTTGACCATGTTGTAATCGATCGATCCCTGAACTCTGACTATCAATTTCCAGAAAACTACAGGTAGACCGTTGAATATTTTGAAACTAAGTTGACTGGGTGCTGTTGGCAGCAACAGCACCCAGTAAAATTAGTTTCAAAATATTCAACAGCATGTTTATTAAAAAGCAAAGACATACAGTTCGTACAACATGTCTGATTATTAAGCATTCAAGCCAGACTAAATCGAGTCATTCATCCTGTAATTGATTATGACGTCATCCTACACGTCACATAGTTGATTATGACATCATTTGATGGATGGATAAACTGGAATTGTCCATCATCACATGGTGTGTTGGTGGCTGATAGACTATAAGTAGACAATTGTTGAACCAGTGTTGCTTATGCCTACAGGATGTGTCCAGGCATCTTTAGCCTGATTTTCTCTGCTGTGTCTGATATATAATCTATGACATTCTGTTGTCAGATGTGAATGAGTGCGCCACTGGTACACACAAATGTGATAATAAAGCGGTGTGTGTGAACACTATCGGGTCCTATATCTGCATCTGCGAGGAAGGATTCCTGGCTTATGGACATCTCTGTCAAGGTAATTAAACCTTTTATCCGTGGAATACCAGTGCCTCAATTTCAAAACAATTATACAGGAAAGCGGTTGAATATTTAAAAATTAATTTGACTTGGCATTGAAAAGCTGCTATTCACATTAGCTTCAAAATATTCAACATAATATCATCGTCGTCGTCGTCGTCGTCGTCGTCGTCGTCGTCGTCGTCGTCGTCGTCGTCGTCGTCATCGTCGTCGTCATCAACACCACCATCAGCATTATCATCACCTTTATCATCATCAGTCTTTTTATTATATGCCTTATTATCGATATTAGTATCTACGCCGCATCGTCATCATTTTAACATTTATATTTTCTTCTCTCAGACATTGATGAATGTGTGTTGGAGATTGATGACTGCCCATCCAATTCAAAGTGCTTTAACACATGGGGTGGCTATGACTGTATATGCTGCGCTGGGTACACGCAGGCTTCTGATGGCTCATGCATTGGTAAGTCACAGTATAGGGTAGGTGATAAGATTTAAGCTACTGTAATACCTATGTCTGCAGAATTGAGGGGCCCATTAATAGGTATGCCCCGCTTATTTCTAGCTATACCCCGCCCATTTCTTACTTAAGTCTCGCCTATGCTTTACACTTATTGGGATTCATCTGTATACTTTGAGTCCTGAATTCCCAGAATCCTAATTTCAAGGTAATTATACAGGTAACCTGTTAAATATTTTGAGCCTAATTTTACTTGGTGCTGTTGCTGCTTATCGCAGCAACAGCTCCCAGTCAAATTAGTTTCAAAATATTTAACAGAATGTTTATTAAATATTAAAGACATACAATTCCTACACTTGATGTCTATTGAATTTTTATGACTGGTATATTTATGTCATTCATTTTTTGATTGTGACATCAGCCTACATGTGACATAATTGAGTATGACATCATATCCTTGAGTGACAGATCGGATTCATCCATTGGCAGGTGGTCACACTAGGGGGTTAGCTTAGAATAGAAATTACAATCCACTAACATGATAAATTGTATAAAACTTCAATAATATTCTCTTTAATTTCACCGCTCACAAAATGATGTTATGCACGTTCAGGTCTCTCCTTAACAACAAGTATCCTACCTCCTCCTTCACACATTGGCAAGGTCTACATAGGGGTCAGACCAGATAACTCTTCACCCGTAGTTGTCCTAGACATGTCACCAGATATTGTCCCTGATTAATTCTCTCGTAAGCTTAGCCCTTTCAACAACAAATCCCTGAAAAAGTAAATTCTTTACGATGCATAGCATATTCTGTTGAATATTTTGAAATTGCTGCTATGGCTTCCAGTCATATTAATTTCAAAATATTCAACAGCTTTCATGTTTGTTTGCCCGGAGATTGAGATATTGGAAATTTATCATTGAAACATTGGGCTAAAGCCAGGCTTGAATCAGGGGAGGTCACCCACACATTAAAAGGACAGTCAGTGAAAGAGTTATCTCCCTTAATGCCATGATTTAGAGCTGTAGACCAGCGAATTTATATATATTGCAATTCAACAAGGGAGATAACAACTGTAGTGCATCAGAAATAAATAGTAGTTGTTTCTCTTGGTTAGCTATTATTTCAACCAAGCTCATTTACTGTAGATGCAGCACTAGTTATGGTGGGTTCGGGGTAGTGATGGGTGGGTAGTTGGGTTGCTTTCTGAGGGATTTATGCAGGGTTACTGTGGTCTGTAGCAATATTCAAGATAAGTTTTTCTACCTACATACAGGTGCATCAGCTCTGGCTAACAAATCTGAGTGCTGTGCTTGCCATGGACCTGGATGCAAGAGAGTCGGACAGGTAAACCAATGACAAACAACAAAACAACATTACAAACAGTAACAACAACAACAACAACAACAACAACAACAACTACAATTACAATAATGCCAACAGATACAACAAGGACAATACATCACCAAGAACAAGTCACCTTCCAGAGTATCCATCCATCATCTGACCTCGTATGATATCATAATCAACTCAGCGCATGTATGATGATGTCACAATCATTACATCACAAAGGGTTCCATATAGACTGTCATAAAATTTCAAATGGTCCGACACGTATGAATTGTATGTCTGCAATTCTTTGCTATTTAATAAACATGCTGTTGAATATCTAGAAACTAATTTGACTGGGCGCTGTTGCTGCCTTAGGCAACAATGGTTTCCAATCAAAGTAATTTCAAAATGTTTAACAGAATAAGGCTTATATTGTAAAGAATTTATTTTTTGGATATATATTGTCAATGAAAGGGTTTAATAATGCCCAAGCTGTGTATAAACTGTGTGTCTAGTTGTCAGCTGATTTGGAGGTGGCGGGTGGGTGTAGTGGCTAGCACCCACGACTACTTAACCGGAGAATATGGTTCGCATGTGAGCTGTGCACTATCTCACGGTCGTTGGAAACATGGGAAATCTCTGCTCCTTGCCTCTCTCCACCCAGGAGTATAAATGGGTAAAAACTGGGGAAGTTACCAATAATAGACGGAATTAAAACTAGCCTAGATATTCAGGGACTAAATAGACGCCAACCAAACCAATAACTTTTTCGGCAGCTGATAATGTGTGTATGTATATATATGCAGGTATGTGGCACTGATGGAGTGACGTATGATGGTGAATATGATCTGATTATTGCTGCCTGTGTACAAGGAAGTACAGATCTAACAGTGGCATACAGACATGACTGCAGATGTAAGACCAGTCCCTGTCTCGTTAGCCACGATCTTCGTTAACCCTATTACTGGTCAGGATTGGTGTAGAAATTGCAACACTTTTGCTTATTGATTGTCTATTTGCAGGCAAAGAGATGCTTATTTTTGAAAATTTAAAACATGATAGACTGACTCAGCTATCTTGCCTTAATCGTGCCAGTCATATCAGTGATAAAATTTTCACAAATAGTTTTCTCTTAATTGAAAATGAACATTCCTTAAGACCACAGCTGATGCTGGTTTAGTCATTAAAGGAGAACTAACTTCATATCATAATAGTTATTCAGCTGATCTAACACATCATTAGTAAACTATACATAGAATATTAAACTTGTTATCATGCCGTTAAAGAAAGATATTCAGGCTTGAGTAGCTAAATATTGATACACGTCCACAGCCTATGGTGGCTGTCATGTTTTGCTTTTGAACCAAACCGAACTGTCATGTTTTGCTTTTGATATGAGATTAGCATTGCTTTAAAGGGTTAAATCACACATGCTTACAAACAGTCTCTTTAACTTAGCTTGGAATTTAGCCACCTTAGAAAATTAGGACACCTCTAAACATATTGCCAAATTATAATGATGTTAGTCAATAATTCATTGTGCCAGATTAATTAATCTTTTTGTTTTACAATCTCTCCGAACTTAATGTTTGCATATCTAAAAAACCTAATTCTGGAGTTATAGGGCATTATCTACAGCACTCTTTCCATCTTATAATTTGGACAGGCAAATATATCATTAACTGTCTCGCTGCTGCAAGCCATCTGATAATAATTTCAAAGTGTACTAACTCTGGACCTGCTGACTATTTTGAAAACAATTTGACGGAAAGTTTCAGTCAAATTGTTTTTAAAATATTTTAAAAATATTTAGCAAGTCGCATTAGTGACCCTTGGAATATGTCTGCAAAAACTAAGCAGTCAGACGGTTAACTAGCATCACTATTGATAGACCATTAGTGGTCGAGGTGACCAAAACCAACTTCTATAATGATCCTTGGAAAATGCCCAGTAGTAACCCACGAGAAGAGAATTTTTGAAAATTTGAAAACTCGACAATCGAGCAGTCATCAAAGTAGGAAGTTCTCCCACTTGTCCTGCATATAGACATTCATTAAGTAAGATTTTTAATCATCTTGACAAGGGTGAAAACTAATAATATTATTCTCCTAAATGTGAAATTGTACAAAATATTTTTTCCTCCCTCCCTGTGATTTGTGATTTTCTGTAAGTCATGAGTAGGTTTGTGTTTTCAGGATTCAATCTGTGACTTAAAGGGAATGGTGTGGTGCCACACACAGCCTAATTACATTCCAATATTAAAATAAGTCCTGAAAATGGCTAATTACTGTGTAGTATATTTAGTACCGTATGCAACATATATATTCAGGTAAACTTTAAAAGTACAGCAAATCACATCCTCTTTCCAATGTTTCATGAATATCAAATTTCACATCAAGAGTATACTTACCTCCCTAATACTTTTGATATTGCTAAATATTGGCGTTCACTCAATAAAACACTCAGATTAAAAACAGTTAGGTGCCCGTACTGGGCAGGTAGACAGAGGTAGTCAGGCGGATGCCGGCCCCACCACCGCGCATGCGCCGACTACTACTTCCTCTTTGCTAATTTATTGGCAGAGAGTTCACATGCGTTTGTGCTTGTTAAAAAGATTTCACTCGTTTACCTGTGTAAAATAGTCTGAATATACCTGGAAAGAAAGAGAAAGATGTCAGAAAGGGCGACTTCTCCGGAGGAGGGAGCTGGATCTCTTTATCTGGTGATTTCAACTATATTCTAGCGAGTTTTTCCCCGGTGTAATGTGTTTCCGGGACTCGTGTTTACCGTGATGAGCGCCGGTTTGAGTTGTTTTTTTCAACTCGGTGCTATATAAGTCTAATCTCTCTTTGTGTTTATGTCCACAGGTATGGATTTGCATTATTAGTGGACATCTCAGCACAGGAGGGTTTGTTTCTCTCCACCACGGTTCCATTTCCTACTAATACTGTTAGGTTATCTAACCAAAAAATCTATGCTCAGTGAGTTGGAGGCTTGATATAAAGGTCTTCTCACTTTGTCCTCTTGATCCAATTCCTTCCCCTTAGGTGGAGAGAGTTAAGAGGCGTAGTCTTGGTGGAGTGCTCCAGTGCATCACGTTGGATGGTTTGTCTATACCAGGTGTCAGGTATCTAATTAATGATATGAGGTGATATGAATTATTCGAAAAAATAATGACTGTTTTATACCATTGTTATCATTGGGTATCTGATGGTGTGTAGTCTGAATATCCATGTGAGGTTGTTCTAGTTGCGAATACAATTCGTCCTTGCACTTGGATGCTTGTTGCGGACCGATTTAATTTCTGTCAAGGGATTGATGACGTCATAATCAGCCTTGCTCTTTATTAACATTTAAAGTTTTGTCCAACGCTGGTTTTTCTTGATTACTGATCTTTATGATCTTGTCCCTCTCTTTTAGTTTGGTTTTGAGTTTCTAACCTTAACGAACTTACTCATTGTCCTCGTCCTTTGTCCTGTTTCAGAGACCTGGTTGTCCGTCCTGTGGCCGGTTTCTGAAGGATCGGTTTGTTCCCCATTTGTGCTCCAGCTGCAGTCCCTGTGGACCGCTGCTTAAGTGCGACGTATGTAAGCAATGGGGGGGCCGAACTGATGTCTGACTTTTTGTCGTTGCAGGCAAAGGAGAAGGGTGTGGAGGAGGAGAGGAAGGCGAAGAGAGAGAGTGTTTCGAAGAAGGGTAAGAGGAAGGCCTCGTCCGCGGTGGACATGGAGGCTTTCCGGTCCGAAATGTTGGGAGAGATGCAGAGGACAATAAAGGATTTGGTCCCAGAGTTGCTTCGCAGCATGCTTCCTGGGCCAGCTCCTTTGTTGTCCTCAGCATCTGCTTCAGAGCAGGTTATCCCCGCCTCTGAATCTGATTTCCGTAGGTCGATTCCGTTGTTTGAGAACGATTCAGAGGTGGCCCCGTTGATGGGGGCGTTCCACGACCCTGGCAGCAGGCTTGGTGCAGCGCCGAGGGGCCGTGGACATCGGTTGTTGCAGGGACCCGCGGTCTGCTCATCAGACCCTGGGTATCCGCACGCCGCGGGTGCCAATGCCTCCTATGGCACCTTCCCTGGCCAGTCCGGGTTAGCTCTCTTTGCTGAACCGGAGTCTAACCTTTCTGGCCAGGAGGAAGAGGATTTCCTGCTAGGGTCGCCGTCTGGGGACGTGACCATGGACTACGACGTCTGTGCACCCCTCGCGGGGAATGCAGGCGACGTGGTCCATGGTTCTACTCACGCAGGAGTAGAATTCACGGTCCAGAAGGTGACCCTGGGCGGTGCTGAAGGCCAGCGTTACCGCATACCTCGGCTTGCCGAGAGTGTCGCTGGTGCTGGTCTGGGCCGTGGTGGGGCGGTGTCTGCCCCGCGCTCTACCACGGCGCCTGCTCTTGGTCAAGCCAGTGAGCTTAGCATGCCTGGCCTTTCGGGGCCGCATGTTTTCCCTGGCTTGCCAGCGGTATCAGCATACCCGCCATCAAGCTCTGCTGCGTGCGCTCAGGAGGATGACGAAGGCCCCCGTCTTGTAGAGCGCTCGCAGCTAGCCACGGAGGAGGATTGGTCGGACGCTTGCCAGTGGCTGGTGAGTGTTCGGCCAGACCTGCCCGTGGAGCAGTCGGCTAGCCAGCGAGATCACAGGCCGTGGTTAGCTGGTAAGCCGACTGCAAACGCTATGCCATCTCTGCCGCTGGCTGAGCATGTCGTGGACATGTTCGAGGCGGCGGAGACGTCCATTAAGGCGAATGGGCGTCTCGTGAAGGCCCCTCGCGAGGTGGCCAGGCGTTGCCGCATCGTGCCCCTGGACTACCAGCGGTACGGTGTAGTGCCCAAGCCAAGCGTCGATGACTGCGCGGCTTTGGGCGAAGATGCGCGGCCAGGCTCCCGTTCTGACACGGGTGTCCTGTGTTCGAACTCGTTGCGTTCAGCAAATGCCGCGCTGCGTGATGCGTAGAAGAGTGGTAGAGCGTCGATTGCTGCTCTGTCCCACGTCTCCCAGCTGTTACAGGGGGTGGTAACGGCATCCGCATCGCGCCAGCCAAGCCCGGTCACAGTCCAGAGAGCCATCCAGGATGGTATCAACCTGGCTCTGGACTGCTTGATGCGGGCGGTGACCAGGAGTGTCCGGGCGAGGCGCACGTTTGCCTTGGACAATCTGTGCCCGTCCCAGGACCTGTACAATAGGCTACTGCATACGCCTATGACAGGTCCTGGTCTCTTTGGAGGTGAGGGATGCAAGCACCTCCAGGAGACGGTGACTCTGGTCAACAACCAGAGGGCGCTGCGCGAGCAATTTGAAGTGCTCCGTCGTGCGAGCGTTCGCGCAGCACCCCCTGCGTATCGTCCCCTGCAGGCTCGAGGTGGAGATGGCCAGGTCAGAGGCCAGCCACCATCGCAGCGACGGCCTAGGCCGCGTGCGATTCGGCCCGCAGCGAGGGGGGCGCAGGCTCCCCAGGCGCAGCCAGTCAGGCAGCCACCCGCGCACCGAGGTGCGCGCGGTGCTGGTTGTGGCGCGCAGGGATCTGGTCGCGGTAATCGGGCCTGATGGGCCGGTTACCATGGTGGGAACCACTCCGGTGTTTCTGGCCGAGAAGACAGTGCCACTCTCGCACTCCTTATGTCCACCTCTCTCCCTAGGTGGACCGGTGGGCGGCCGATTGGCCGACCACATGCAAGAGTGGGAACGGTTAACTCAGGACCGTTTAGTCTTGCGATGGCTTTCAGTCGGGTATCATCCCGATTGGATGACAGGCCAGCCATCGCGACTGTCTCTCGTGCCGATCCGGACTCCGATTCCGAGAGATCCAGATCAAAGGTTGTGTATCGAGGAGGAGATAAATTCCCTCATACAAAAAGGAGCTATTCAGCCGGCGCAGAGGTGCCCGGGTTTCTATTCAACCGTGTTCTTAGTAACAAAAAACACCGGAGGGTGGAGGCCGATTCTCAACCTCAAGCCATTGAACAAGTTTCAAGATGGAGACTGTGCGCTCGGTGTTGGCGGGGTCAGAGCAGGGAATGTGGACAGCTTCAATAGATTTGAAGGATGCTTATTTCCACATTCCCATAGAGAGGAGTTTCCGTCGCTTCCTGAGATTTGCATTCCAGGGCAGACAGTGGGAATTCAGGGTATTACCCTTCGGAATTTCCACGGCTCCTCGGGTCTTCACCCGTGTGGTTCTCGCGATCACGGCATACCTCCGCAGGAGAAGCATAGCAGTCCACACGTACATAGACGACTGGCTGTTAAAAGCACACACCCAGGAAACGTTATCGGCCAATCTGGAGATTGTTTTGAAAACTCTCACGGACTTGGGCTGGATAATCAATTTCCAAAAATCAGAGCTGACTCCATCCCAGAAGTTTGTTTACCTGGGCATGTTCTTCGATCTGGAGACGGGATATGTTTATCCTACTCAGGAGAGGGTTCAGAGACTCATCTCCTTAATACACTCGGTGTGCGACAGTCGTCATGTCCTGGCACGGGTTTACTTGAGAATGCTGGGTTTGATGGTTTCATTGGAACCAGTCATTCCGCAGGCGGCCTTACGCAGGCGCCCGATCCAGTTGTTTCTCATGACACAGTGGACCCAGAGTTCAGGTTCGCTGGACTCGAACGTGTCAGTGTTGGCGCCTCTAATTCACCACCTGCAATGGTGGTTGAATATAGAGAATCTCTTGCTGGGGGTTTTGCTAACCCCTCCCCACCCTCAGGTGACTGTGTATACAGATGCATCGATGGAGGGGTGGGGAGCTTGTCTGGAAGAGTCCACAATATCAGGGCTTTGGAATCTGGATCAGTCAAAGGAACATATCAATCTACTGGAGCTAAGAGCAGTAGTCCTGGGCCTGGAACATTTCTTACAGAAAGTTCAGGGCAAGATTGTTCTTATTCGTTCAGACAACTCAACATTAGTGACTTACATAAACCGCCAGGGCGGAACAAAGTCGCCCAGTCTCTGTCTGATGACTTGGAAACTGCTTTGTTGGTGCCTGGATCACAGGATTACCTTGAGAGCAGTTCATATTCCGGGAAGGCTAAATCTGCTAGCAGACTCATCGAGCCGAAGGATGAGTATTTTACCCACGGAATGGCAACTAAATCAATGTGTGGCGGATCGTCTGTTCGACCATTGGGGGAAGCCCAACATCGATTTGTTCGCAACGAAGAAGAATGCGAAGATGACGACGTACGTCTCTCCGATTCCAGACCCAAGCGCTTTCGCAATAGATGCGTTAGCTATCAGCTGGGCGGGAATGTATGCATACGCATTCCCTCCAGCAATCCTGATTCCAAAGGTGCTTCAGAAAATCAGGCAGCAGGAGTGCCAAGTGCTTCTGATCGCCCCAGATTGGCCAAGCCGATCGTGGTATACGGATCTGCTGGACCTTCTGGTCTGCAGTCTGGTTCCTCTGCCTCTGATGGACGACCTTATCTTCCAGGGCAAGGCCCTTCACGACAATCCGTCAATGTTCCGATTGACTGCGTGGATGTTGTCAAGGAATCTAGAATTAAGGAGGGCTTTTCTGAGCAAGCGGCCATGTTTATGGCCAAAGCCAGGAGGGGGTCAACCTCCAGAGCATATAACTATAAAATCAACAGACTTGCAGAGTGGTGCTCAAAAAGATGTATTGATCCAATGGATTCATCTATTCAGGTAGTAGCTGATTTCCTCTGTCACCTATATGATGCCTATAGCCTCAAGCCTAACTCTATTGCTGGTTATAAGTCAGCTTTAATGACTGTTATTCCTTGCTTGGCTAACAGGGGGAGTGATGAAGTAAGTACATTAAATGTATTAATTAAAGGCATGGGCAATCTAAGACCAAGGAATCCACCACTGATTCCAGTTTGGAGTTTATCTCTGGTGCTTCAGGTACTAGGAGATAAGCCTTTTGAACCACTTATTTCCATTTCTATGAAATTTCTGACTCTTAAAACTGTGTTTTTAATTGCTGCGGCCTCGGCAAGGCGTAGGAGTGAGATTCACGCCTTATCAGCCGAGGATGACCGTTTTGTGGTTACAGGGGAAGGCCTTAAGCTTTCTACCTAGGATTAATTTCTTGGCTAAGAATCAGTCTTTGAAATATCCAGGTCAACCGAGAGAGTTGATACTTACCTCCCTAGATACGGACCCGGCCTCTCCACCCCACAGAGGCTCGGTCTTCAGGCTCTTAGTAGTTGCATGTGTGTCAGCCAATAAATTAGTCAGAGGAAGTAGTAGTCGGCGCATGCGCGGTGGTGGGGCCGGCATCCGCCTGACTACCTCTGTCTACCTGCCCAGTAGGGGCACCTAACTGTTTTTAATCTGAGTGTTTTATTGAGTGAACGCCAATATTTAGCAATATCAAAAGTATTAGGGAGGTAAGTATCAACTCTCTCGTGAAAAAAGAAATCCTAGATTTCGTTTAATTTCCTACATGTTTTTGAAATATCTAGAATGTATATGTGCGTGCATGTGTGCGAGCGTGAGTGAGTGAGTAAGCGAGCAAGGGAGCATTTCAGTGAGTGAGTGAGTGAGTGAGGTTGTATGCGAGCGAACATGTGTGCCTGCATGCGTGAGTGAGTGCATGCATGCGTATATGCGTGTGTGAGTGAGTAATTGAGTCAATACGTGTGTGCTATAGACCTACTCATGATCTTACACAGTGTTCCTGCTCTTTCAGTTTTCTGCACACAGATTACCTGCGATGTGTTCAAGGAATGGATTGTGTGTATATGCGTGCGTGCACGCCTGCGTGAGCGAGTGTGTGTGTGCAAGAGTGAGTGATCGAGTGAATACATGCATGCTATAGATCTGCTCGCCATCTTCACACAGTGTTCCTGTTTTTTCAGCTTTCTGCACACAGATTACCTGCGATGTGTTCAAGGAATGTGTTGTCGACCGCTTGACAGGACGGCCAATATGTCAGTGTGAATCATGTACTGCAGCAGACGTCCAGTACAGTAAGTACATAAAAGATGTCCGCATTATAGACAGTATTATGAATCCTATTGATTTAGTGGGGAAAGTTCAAAGGTCACCAATTCATTTCATAGCCCAGATGTCAAAGGCATGATGCTCCAACTAAGGCTTTCACGGAAACAGGAAAGTAGCTGAATATCCTGTAATTTTTATGACGAAGCCATTTCTGCCCCAGCAATAGCTTCCAGTCATATGAATTTCAAAATATTTAGCAGAATATGCTATGCATCATATAGAATTTACTTGTTCAGGGACTTGTCGTTGAAACTGTTAAGGGAATTGGTTTGTGTTTCCAGATGATAACTCAAGTTCTTTTGAAGTGATCTTCACAACACTGTCTTGCCATTGGTGGTTGTACAAAGGTTATTAATTTCGGGATTGAGTGATTAAAAGTTAATGTCATCGTTACCAAACTAACAAAATTGGGTAGCGTTTCTGGATGATAACTAAACAGATCTTCACCAAACTCAGCATGTGTGTTGTACTTGGGGGTCCAAAGAAGCCTACTAATTTATGAGTTGAAATAATAAAAGACAAGGTCACAATGAGGATTAAGGAAATTCGATTACTTTTAATTCTAATAATTGGTCCTTTATGACTGAGTGAATGTCATCGGTGTATTGCATACTTACATGTACATAAATAAGTATCAACATAAGATGCTGTGTCAAATGGACCTTTTCAGGTTATCCATCAATCATATGACATCATAATCAACTATGTGACGTGTAGGATGATGTCATAATCAATTATGTCATGAATAGCCTAGATAGGTTCTCATGAATAGCGTAGATAGGTTCGTCATTAATGCTTAATTGTTGATTGATATGTTGCAAGATAGTGGTGGGGTACATTGATGTATTGCAGGATAGTGGTGGTGTGGGTACATTGATATATTGCAGGATAGTAGTGGGGTGGGTACATTGCTATATTGCAGGGTAGTGGTGGGGTGGGTACATTGATATATTGCAGGATAGTGGTGGGGTGGGTACATTGATATATTGCAGGATAGTGGTGGTGTGGGTACATTGATATATTGCAGGATAGTGGTGGGGTACATTGATATCTTGCAGGATAGTGGTGGGATACATTGATATATTGCAGGATAGCAGTGGGGTGGGTACATTGATATATTGCAGGATAGTGGTGGGGTGAGTACATTGCTATGTTGCAGGATAGTGGTGGTGTGGGTACATTGATATATTGCAGGATAGTGGTGGTGTGGGTACATTGATCTATTGCAGCATAGTGGGGGGTGGGTACATTGCTATATTGCAGGATAGTGGTGGTGTGGGTACATTGATATATTGCAGGATAGTGGTGGTGTGGGTACATTGATATATTTCAGGATAGAGGTGTGGTACATTGATATATTGCAGGATAGTGGTGGGGTACATTGATATATTGCGGGATAGTGGTGGGGTATATTGATATATTACAGGATAGTGGTGGGGTACATTGATATATTGCAGGATAGTGGTGGTGGGTACATTGATATATTGCAGGATAGTGATGGGGTACATAGATTTGAGCAATCTCTCATTCTCGTTCTTGTTTGATGGCTGTTTTTCAGTGCCTGTATGTACAGAAGCAGGGGATTACTTTGAGAACATGTGTGATTTTAAATATGTCATGTGCAAGAATGACAAATTTACTGTAGTGCCGATAACAGGAGAAATCTGCAAGAATATTGCTGCTGGTATGTATTAACATGCGCACACATATATGCATGCAAGCAAGCATGCACATGCATACATGCATGGAACTCATGTGAGAAAGTTGATATGATCTAACATGCATAAAAGAATGCTTGCATACAAATGCACCAACTCGATCTCGCGCTCACTCACTCACTCCCTCAGTCACTCTCACACACTTGCCTGCCTACCACTCTGAGAGGCACACATTTACTCTCTCACTCACACACCTACCCACCTACCAACCCACCTACCAACCCTGCCACCGACCCACCAATCCTTGGTTGCTCATCCACCCACCCACCCACCCACCCACCACCCACTCACTTATGCACACACGCACGCACGCACGCGCACACACACACACTCGTATGCATACACCTATGTGCAGATCCAGGCACACACCTATGTACCCACCCATCCATGCACACATGCTCTGATGTTTTCTATTTGCAGGTCCTACAACATCGTGGTCTGGATGGGATAACTGCACTGCTACTTGTGGCAAGGGTTTACGAACACGAAGTCGTGGCTTCACAGCTGGTGCGACACCCACACAAAAGCGCATCCTGAAGATGATGCAATCAGAGCCATGTTACGGACCACCATGCCAAGGAGGTTAGCATAGCTACTCATGGAAACACACAAATCTATTAACACCTTCATGGAGAAGCTAACCAAAACCAGCCTCTGCAGTGGTCTTGAGGAATATCTATTTGTAGGCCAAGAGAGGAGTATTTTGTAACCGTTACCATTGAAATGACTGGCTCGATAACAGAGCCAATGGTCCTTTCCAGTTTATCCATCAATCATATCATGTCATAATCTACTATGTGATGTGTAGGATGATGTCATAGTTAATGACATCATGATTGACATATATAAGTTCATCACAAAGATTTAATTTAATTACGGATTAAACGTTATTGTACGATTTGTATGTCTACGAATTTGACTGGGCGTTGTTGCTGTCATAGTCAGCAACGTTAAGAACACCAATCAAATTAGTATCAAAATATTCAACAGCATACCTGTATAGTTTTCTGGAAATTGATAGTCAGGGAGTTCAGGGATTGATTGATCCCAACACAGGCGAAGTGTGGGTGGAGCTTGCCTACAGATGTGCCGGAGCTTATCTAAAAACTAGATTCTTCCATTATTTTAGCAGCAAAATTTACAAAATTGTCTTCTCTTGGCCTGAAAATCGACATTCAATAAGTAAATATCTTTTATATAAATTTAGCCATTAAAGTGTTAACCCTTTTAATGGTCAAGACTGAAAATGGAAATGTTTGCGTACAGGGGTGTCAAATTACACGGTAAGAATTGAAAATCTCAACGGAACTGACAAGGTTGGGTAACAAGCCAGTTACTGCAGTTATAAATTTCTTTTAATAGTCCTCTCTTAGCCTTTATATGGACATTTTTAGCAGACATGACGGCTAAAATATTAATATTTGGTATGTTTCATTGTTTGCTTGGCATGAAGATTAACCAAATTGCTTTGCCATGTAGATCACCACTTTTTGGATGCGAGTACGTATCCATTGTCGGTCAGCATCCACATGTCTCATGTCAAGGTAGGTCGGATGCAGAAAGATGGTCATATGGATACATGCTGTTCTTGATTTTTTACAGGTCCTTGTGAATTACATAGGTGTGATACACCGGGTGCTGAGTGTGTGGCCGATAGCTTGCTACTGTTCCACTGTGAATGTCCCGTATGTGCACAGCCTGTGGTGAATGATAAGATATGTGGGCTGCTGGGTGAGCATATCGCTACATTTTCTAATGACTGTAAGCTACGGCGTATGGCATGTCTATCTGGTCAGCCATATCAGATCCTTCATGAAGGCGTCTGCACAGGTGTGTATAGCATGACTGAATGTTGTCTTATTGTCCTGTAAGGGAAAGACGGTATTTTGTTCATATGTGTAATGTGCATGCATCTGTCCATTCATCCATCCATCTAACCATTTGCTTGTCTTTCTGTCTGTCCGTCCGTCCATCCGTCTGCCCATCCATCCATCCGCCTGCCTGCCTGCCTGCCTGCCTGCCTGCCTGCCTGCCTGCCTGCTTGCTTGCCTGCCTGTCTGTCTGTCTGTCTGCGTGCCTGCCTCTGGAGATGTATCTCTTAACATGAAAGAAGATCTCCGGAATATAACCATGATTGACAACAACCAGATCCATATCAGATCAAATGCTAAATCTATGGATATTTTGGAAAGCAATGGTTTGACTTGGCACAAGAAAGACTGAGCGTACACTAGAATTGCACAAGTTTTGTCATGATCTAAAAAAATTTAGAAAATTGTCTGCAGTCTCAGATTGCTGTTATTATATCTGTCATTCAGCTCTTGATTTTCTTAGCTCATCGTTAACTGATCCTCTCTTTACCAAGCCAAGCCAACAGAAAATGGTTTCAACTGTAGTTGAAATATCTTAAAAAACTTACCACTGGTATGACAGGCTCGATAAGCAGTCAGCCTTTCTAAACCGAACATCCATGACAAAGCTTGACCACTGGAGGATACCTTGAACACCCAGGACATAGCTTTAACACCCAGGACATAGCTTTAACACCCAGGACATAGCTTTAACACCCAGGACAAAGCCTGAACACATAGGCTGACATAAGTTGACCATCTGAGACATAACATATAGACCCAGTACATAGTTTCAATACCTAGGATATAGCGTGACCTCACATGGCATAGCTTGACCACTCATGGCAAAAAAGGACTGGAAGGTAATATTTCCCGTGACGCAATATCCAGCGATGTCAGAGGAACTGCACATTAGTGAACTAAGGATGTTACTCTTCCTCCATTCCTCCAGCCATACGGTGGAATGCCTTTGTCACTGACTTTCTCTGTCGCTGATAGGTGTACATAGGTAAACTCTGTCTTAGCTTCATTCGCGAAGACATTCACATTCTTCAGTTATGCTATTCTTTTAAATATTCTGAACCTAATCTTACTTAAGGCAGCGACAACGCAACACCAAGTTAGGTTTTTTTATATTCATCCGCTTATCGTTACGGTTACTTTGAAATTTTGATCACCAAATTTTGATACTGAAATATGTAGAGGAACCCTGCAATTTACACTCGACGAGATTGAATGATTACATTATAATTTATGCAGGAGACAATCCAAGAAATGTGAATGTAAGGGGTTATGGAAATTTTCAATAGCAATTTCAAATTGAGTATATCCACTGGGAAATGTTTCTAAACTTGACAGTCTGTGGTATAATCTAAAGCACTTATGGATAGTAATGTCACACAATTTTAGAAAGGAAAATCTGTGGCCATAGAGGGTGTTTAACACACTGGATCCCTTCTACAAGTTATTGGTTTGAATTAGTTGGTGTCTATCGAGGCCCGGAATTCACATCTCTATTTCAATCTATTATTGTTAACTTTCCCAGTTTTGCACTGGTACCTATTCATACTCCTAGTTTGAGAAACGCGATGAGGAGTGACGGAGATTACCTATGTCTCCAGCAATCGCCAGCTTGCCGACCAGAGGCACGGTGCCAGGGTAACTGGTTTTGAAGCTCTGCTCATTCCCGCCTGGGCTACAACGTCCTCTTGAATCCCCTCTATATCTGCCCCTTTAATGGGATTTTATCCCACAGCTTTGGTTTATTATATGAGGCTATTTACTAATCACTTTAATCCTCGAATTGGTTCAAGACACTCAATTTTCTCCTAGAAAAATTTGAAAATTGACCACTGGAATGACTGGCTCAATAACCGAGCCATTCATTCCAGTGGTCAATTAAAAAAAATAATCATCTCAGCCTGCAAATGGACACTTTTTGTGAGGAAATTGATACTTTCTTTCAGAAATTTGAGAGATAAATGGCTAAAGCATCACTGTAATGTTTTGTTTTCAGGTGAGCCTCTGGCTTGTACTTTGTGGCATGACTTGAGAAACATTACTGAGTCCGGTTGTACAAGCTCAGTCAATGTAAATATCAGGAGATGCTTGGGGACATGTGGCCATCAGTATGACGCATGCTGTCAGTCGACGTTAACAAGTGTGACATCCGTAGAATTGATGTGTCCTGATGGAACGGCTATAATAAAAGATGTAAGTGGATGGTTATGCTAGCTAAAAATCATGATAATGAAAAGATTGTAGTTACACAACCACTGGATATGCCCATAAAAGGCAAGTCATGTGACTACATCCGGGCACCCAGACTGAAAAGTATAAAAGGAGTGAACAATATCAGCTTAAGATCATTCAGACTTGGATCTGACAATGATGGATCAAGTGTCAGACTTATATAACAGTATTTAAGATTAAGCCGTTATTACAAAGATTATAGCTTCTCAATCAACTCTCATTATTTCTCTCAATATTTGTTGAAAATGTTACCATGCCAATATAGTAGTTTATCCATTTATATATTATCCATGTGAGGACTGTTCTTGTTAAAGGTTTCGTGTCTTCACAAGATAAATAGTCAAAATTTCAATTATAAAAATTTCAGCTGTCAGTTTCAGAATATTATACGGATTACAATCAGAATGATTGTCTCAATAATTGTTACTGAGTGAATTCACTATAGAACTAACAGTGATGTATCAGTTAAGCTTTAACCATTCAATTTATTCAAGAAAATTTAAATTTCTCGAAGAAAATGTCCATTTGCAGAACAAGAAAATTCTATTTTTGAAAATTTACTACTGGATTGACTGGCTCGTTTATTGAGCCAATCATTCCAGTGGTAATTTTTCCAAGAGTTTGCTCTTCGTCTGCAAATGGACATTTCCCAAAGCCACACCAAAAGCCATTTTTGGCAGCTTGAGTTTTAAACGGTAAATTTGCAAATCATGTGTTCCGGGTTTTTTTTGTCAAGTTGAGTCATACATTACATGATTGGCTTATAACGGAAGCTATATAAGCAAAACAAATGTTGCAATTTCTCTCAAAATTATCTTTCTGAATATGCATATACTTTTAGTTAGGCAGACCAAGCCGCCCGATTTGCCTACCAAAGTGTTGACCGTCATATTTTACTGTGACTCATTGGCAAGCCATACACAAAGTAGAAGATGGCTTGAGAAAGTGATGCAAATTAAGTTTTTCTATGGACATTTAGTTCATGAAGGGATTATCCACTCAATAAAACTTTACAGATGTGTTTTATGCCATCATTGTATTAAGTGCGCTTCATAAATGATAATAATGTTCAAATTTTCCCCATACTTAAAAACAGAGCGCTTCAACATGCAGGACACAGTACTTCTAGTTGTATGAAAATTATGGTTAATGTAAATGACATAAAAACTATAGTCATATAGAATTATTCTGTTAAAAAGATATAGGCTTTTGTTTCTGCACTTACTATATATTTCATTAGAAAGATATTGTCTGGTAATAGTTTATAACCTTCATACCGTATATTGAGAAGGAACCGTGTGTATTTTCATTAACTGAGACTGTTCCAACCGAGGGACAGTGATACACTTATGTATTGGTATTATTTATTTAGCCATATCTCTAATAGTCATCCGACCTGTCACTCAAGTACCTGACGTCATAATCAAATACATCACGTGCCAGCTGACGTGACAATCAAAATGATGCAGTGCTTTCACAGAAATCGAAAAGTCTGTCACGAAAGTGTATGAATTGTATGTCTTTGATGAATTTACATTTTAATGAGCATTCTGTTGAATATTTTGAAATTAATTTGTTGCCTTGAAATTTAGATTTTGGGAATTCAGGTTTCAAAGTTTCAAATCGATATCAACATGCTTAAAAATGAATGGA
This sequence comes from Chaetoderma sp. LZ-2023a, assembly GCA_034401795.1. Classification (NCBI taxonomy): domain Eukaryota; kingdom Metazoa; phylum Mollusca; class Caudofoveata; order Chaetodermatida; family Chaetodermatidae; genus Chaetoderma; species Chaetoderma sp. LZ-2023a. Next base: position 65,856,297 of record CM067364.1, read on the forward strand.
GTTTAGTGTTCTAGAAATGGGCATGGCATAGCGTGAAGTTGATCATTCCATTGTCATAAAACATATCTAATACTTTGTGAACCTTTATGTCATATTTGAATGGATGAATCCAGTTTTAGCTATGCCCCACCCATCTCTAGCTAAGCTCCTCCCACGCTTTGGGATCAATTTATATACCCAATTTGATGGTAACTATACATTTAACCTGTTGAATATTTTGAAACTAATTTAACTGGGGGCTATAGCTGCCTATCAGAATGGTTATTCAATAGTAAAGACATACAATTCGTACAACTGACGGAATATTCCCACTTTATGATGGCATATTTCTGTCAACTATGATTGTGACGTCAGGCTAAATGGGATGTATGGAGGAATCCAGTTTCTCAGTCACTAAAGTGACATCTTAATCAACAATATCGCGTGTAGGCTGACGTCATAATCAAATATGCCATGAATCATGTGATTATGCCTGTCATAAATGCTTAATAGTCTGTCAAGTTGTCGAGTTGTATGGCTTTACTATTTAATAACATGCTGTAGGCAGAAACAGCACCAAGTCAAAGTAGTTTCAAAATATTCAACAGCTTACCTGTATAGTTTTCTGGAAATTGAGATTCGGAGAGTGCAAGGATCGATTGATCGTTGCATGTGCAATACATGGGTGGAGCTTAGCTGGAGATCTACGGGGCATAGGTAGGTAAGACTGGATTCCTCCAATGATTACGACATCACTTGATTGAGAGATTGGATTCATCCATTGTCACTGTCAGTTCGCCGCTACCGGTCGTGCTGCAATCCAGTCATTTCTGTTGTATGTTTTGTTAATTTCCTATATTTCACAGGTGTCCTTTGTTGAAGCATGTGAATGCGTTCAGTCAATGCCAAGTTTCACTGAAGAACAGATGACGGTCACATAGTACCAACAACCACAGCATTACAGGCAGGGTCAAGTTCAACTCCTAACCATAGTTAGCAATAGCTAACTAGAATACCAGTCGAACTTCAAATAGTTAACTAGCTAGTCAACCATAGTCAACCGAGCACCCGACCTCGGTTCAGATGGTTAATGCGATATTTGCGTAAATTTCAAAATGGCGGACACCGATCGCTTGCCATGAATAAATGCATATAAAAGTGTATATATTTCACTAAATAACTTAGGTTTGATGAAATTATGCTTTCCCACTGTATGTCGATGTTCCCAAGCCCATATTCCTTCCCACTTTATGCCATAGGGACGCTTTTTGACGTCTTAGCGGACAAAAATAACCCATTTTCATAGGTCATCAAAACAGACGACAGAAAGGGTTAACTGGTACCCGTCTCCAAATTTTCTGCAATAGTAATTCAATAGGGAACCTGGCACCAACGAACTATAGTCGACTACGATCAAGTTCGACTGGGCATAGCAACTGCACATGATCAGTAAACCATGAAACTGACTATGGTTATGGCTATGGAAAAGGGTTGAAATAAAAAATTAGAGGCTATATTAATGGCTGAGAGTAAGGAATTTTTGGAGGCATCAACGAAGCTGGTATAAATTTAACAAGGATTTGTTTATTAACTCACAAATGGTCAAATTTTGTCAAGAAAATCCAAGCACTTCCTTAGTGAATGTTGTTTCAGGGGAAGACCAGGCGAAGTCTGTTTTTTAAATAGTCAACAAATTATATTTTTAGATTTTGTCGCACCAAGTTTATAATGTTTGACAGTAAGTGTTTAATGGTCACCTATATATTTAACTGATATGTCTAGTATAGACGTTTTATGAATATTTAACCTTTTAACCATCAAATTTTTTTAAGATTTCAATTTTCTCACAGAACATGTCCATTTGCAGACCACGAGAAGACTGGTAAATTTTCAAAAATAGTCTTCTTGGTCTGCAAATGGGCATTTCTCAAGACCACTGCAGAAGCCAATTTTGGCTGATATGAGTGTTAACGGGTTAACTGGTATTTTAATAGAGGTTTTAATGGATATTTGTTTGGTATGTCTAGCTGTAGTAGAAGTTTTTAATGGATATTTTACTGATATAGTCCAGTTGTAATATTAAATATTTAATGGTTATTTGGCGGGTATGTCTAGTTGTAGTAGCAGTATTTAATGGATATTTGACTGGTATGTCTAGTTGTAGTAGCAGTATTTAATGGATATTTGACTGGTATGTCTAGTTGTAGTAGCAGTATTTAATGGATATTTGACTGGTATGTCTAGTTGTAGTAGCAGTATTTAATGGATATTTGACTGGTATGTCTACTTATAGTAGCAGTATTTAATGGATATTTGACTTATATGTCTAGTTGTAGTAGCAGTATTTAATGGATATTTGACTGGTATGTCTACTTATAGTAGCAGTATTTAATTGATATTTGACTGGTATGTCTACTTGTAGTAGCAGTATTTAATGGATATTTGACTAGTATGTCTATTTATAGTAGCAGTATTTAATGGTTATTTGGCGGGTATGTCTAGTTGTAGTAGCAGTATTTAATGGATATTTGACTGGTATGTCTAGTTGTAGTAGCAGTATTTAATGGATATTTGACTGGTATGTCTAGTTGTAGTAGCAGTATTTAATGGATATTTGACTGGTATGTCTAGTTGTAGTAGCAGTATTTAATGGATATTTGACTTATATGTCTAGTTGTAGTAGCAGTATATAATGGATATCTGACTGGTATGTCTACTTATAGTAGCAGTATTTAATGGATATTTGACTGGTATGTCTACTTGTAGTAGCAGTATTTAATGGATATTTGACTGGTATGTCTAGTTGTAGTAGCCGTATTTAATGAATATTTGACTGGTATGTCTACTTGTAGTAGCAGTATTTAATGGATATTTAACTGGTATGTCTAGTTGTAGTAGCAGCAGTATTTAATGGATATTTGACTGGTATGTCTAGTTGTAGTAGCAGTATTAAATGGATATTTAACTGGTATGTCAACTTGTAGTAGCAGTATTTAATGGATATTTGACTGGTATGTCTACTTGTAGTAGCAGTATTTAATGGATATTTGACTGGTATGTCAAGTTGTAGTAGCAGTATTTAATGGTTATTTGGCCGGTATGTTTAGTTGTAGTAGCAGTATTTAATGGATATTTAACTGGTATTTCTATAGAATTATTTGATGGATACTTGGCTGGTATGTCTGTAATAATAAATATGTTGACATAATGCTTATAATTTAACTGGTATGTCTAGTTATGGTGGAAAGATTTAATGGATATTTGACTATAGTTGGTCTTTAGTTTATATTGGACGTATATGTCTAGCCGTAATGTAAATATGGACTACATTTTATTGGGATGTCTATAAAGGTTTTGACTTGTATGTCTATGGTTAATCTTTACTGTATATTGGACGTATATGTCTAGCCGTAATGTAAATATGTACTGTACATTTTATTGGGATGTCTATAATAGTTTTGAGTGTATATTTGACTTATATGTGTAGCTGTAATGTAAACATTGAATGGATATAATGGTATGATTATGCAACAATGTCTCCGGTGTAATGCTAATTTACCAATTTTAACCCTTTACTGATCAAATTTGGCTATGAAAATGTCCATTTGCAGGCAGAGAGAAGACTATGTTATCGTGGAAAATTAGTCACTTGAATAACTCACACAGCTATTCGGTCGGTCATTCGAGTGGTAAATTTAAAAAAAATAAGTTCTCTAAATGGAGATTCTTCAAGACCAATGCAGAGGCCGTTTTGGGCCGGCTTAATTATTAAAATGTTAATATCGTATGTGATACTGCAGTGAAACCTGTCTCAGAGACCACCTCTCTTATGTCCACACACTGCAGTCTGTCTGTGGCAGGTTTGAACCACCTTTACCCCTTAACAGTCTGATGTCAAAATTTTTAATTTAGAAATTAAATTAAAAAAACAGACTTGTGAATTTAAAAAAAATTTACACCAGTTTCTTTCCTATTGATACAGAAAAGGATGTAATGTTTAATATTGATATAATAGTGATAAGGGTTAATAGCTAACATCATGTGGTCCTTTAAGGTGGTCACTTAAGACAGGGTTCACTCAGGCTATGTCTCAGGGAGCTTGAATAAATTTTATTTTAATAATTATCTATTGCGTTATAATCCTCTTTATCCTCTTTGATTTAAGATTTTGAAATAAATATATATGGTCCATTATATGGAGTGGATGAACCACATTTATTTTGAGGCCATTTTATCTAAAGACGAAACATATGCTCGTTAAATGATGACATTCAGGTTTACCTTAACTGTTAAATAAAAAAAGTAATGATGTTAGTCAACAACAAATGATGACATCATAATTATGATGAAATGAAAACAAACTACACACTTCTGTCTCCTGATGCATGTGCATGACGTCAGACATAACCCTTTCACTGGTGAATTCCCCATATCTTATTCTCAATGCTAACATACGGGAAAACTGTTGAATATTTTGAAAATAATTTGACGAAGTTGTTGCTGCCTAAGGCAGCAACGACTTCCAGTCAAATTTAATTCAAAATATTTACAGTGTTCATACTGCTCATGGAAAGTCATGGTATTTGAGAATTAAATTTCCAGGCATGGAAATTCATGGAAAAGTCATGGAAAATCGCAATCATGCAAAATAAAAGAAATCTGTTAGCATAATTAAATTTACACTGTCACGAGGATACAATAATATGGCAACGGCTTATTAAAACAAGGCTTTGGATTCATTGTTACAAGATGCAATATTCAAACATTTTGCAGAATAAAATCAGATCGTAATTTATGTAGCTACATCAAAGGCACAAATCTCGTAGATAATAATTCTTAGAGGTCATGGAATTTGTTAATGTTTGTCACGAAGGTCAGAGAAAAGTGATGGAATTTCAAACACAGAAAGGTGTACAAATCCTGTTAATTTAACAGAATAAGTTCTATATCGTAAATTATATACTTTTTCAAGGATTTGACTGTGAACAGGTTAACAAGAGTATTGGCACATCAATCTGGCATGGCAAATCATATGTTTCTGAGCATAACTCGAGTCCCATGCCTTACCATTTCTTATCCCGTTTGAAATAAACCGGCTAAAAAATAACATATTCAACAAACATGTTATTATATTACAACAAAATGTGGGTTCTGGCCAATGTGTCTGCCAATTTATACAAACGATCAAAACTAAAAGATATTTGTCTGGAACAACTGTTTCCAATATTTGATATTCTTTTACAGGTTTTGGACTTTTATTGGTTTATTTTGCACCAATAATTAGGTCAATGTTAAAGTCTTTCAGTGGACATTTAATTCATCATGATCAACGACTCCAATTTCAATATCAGAGCTCTTATAGGAATAAACTAGTGAGATAATTCTTAGCTGGCCAAGTGAGCTTATGTTATGGTGACTGTCCGTCGTCCATGCATCCATCGTCTGTCCATCATCCATCAACTTTAGCTTTAACCCTTGAATTTATCCGAGAAAATTTCTCATAGAAAGTGTCCATTTGCAGTCCAAGAGAAGACTAATTTTCGAAATTTACCACTGGAATGACAATGGTTATCGAGCCAGTCATTCCAGTGGTAAATTTTCAAAAATAGTTCTCTTGGTCTGCAAATGGACATTTCTCAAGACCACTGCAGAAGCTGTTTTTGGCTGATATAAGTGTTAAAGGGTTAAAAGGTACTCCCGCCTCGATTGCTTGGCTGGAACGATCCTATGGTGGTAGGCTCCAGAACTTCTATTCATGATTTTGCTCCGTTGTTTCAGTGGCCATCTTGGATTTTTTTGAAAATGTGAAATCCTTTAAAAGTGACTCCTTAGTCAATGGTCTGATGTCAATGACCTGTGGCTGTAGCGATCGTATCGCAGGAGGCTTCAACATGTCTAATGAACATTTTTATTGGTCAATATTTTCTGTGAACATCCTAGACTTTACGAACGTTTTGCAAAAATCTTTTACAACGTATCTCCTAAGCCACTTGGGAGATTTTAATAAAATCTTGCCGAAAGATCCTATTGCAGTAGACTTTTGATTGGTCAATATTTAGCTTACCTGGCCAGAATATCTAAGTGAACTTATGGCATGGCGACCATCCATTGTTTGTCTGTCTGTCCGTCCATCAACTTTTGCTTAAAAATGCTACTCCTCATTAACCGCTTGGCGGATTTAAACCTAATTTGACTGGAAGGACTCTATGGGAGTAGGCTTCCGAACATATATACAGAATTTTGATTGATTAATTTTTTCGGTGGCCAAAACATTGCGGGAAATTGTTTAAATTAACTGCTTGGACAATTTTAACCAGGCCTAGCTGGGAGGATAGTATGCTAGTATGTTTCAGAACCTGTATAAAGAATTTTGATTGGTCAATTTTTCCAGCAGCTTGGATTTTCTGAAAATTTAGGGAAATCACTTAAAAGCCTACTTGTCGATAACCGCTGGGCAGATTTCAATCAAACTTGGATAAAAGAACCCTAACGTGGTTTCCTTCAGAACTTATATACAGAATTTTGATTTGTCCATTTTCCGTCGTCCATCTTGGATTTTTCAAAAAATGGCGGGAAATCGTTTAAAACGCAACTAATTAACTGCTTGACCAATTTCAACCAGACTTGGCTGGAAGGATACTAGGCTGGTAGGTTTCAAAACGTTTATACAGAATTTTGATTGCTAAATTTTTCCGGTGCCCATCTTGGATTTTCTGAAAATTTCTGGAAATCACTTAAAAGCCTACGCCTCGATAACCACTAGGCCGATTTCAATATACATAGGATGGAAGAACCCTAGCCTAGTATGCTTCAGATCATGTCTACAGAATTTTAATTGGTCAATTTTTCCGGCAACCATCTTGGATTTTCTGAAAAATGGCACGAAATCGTTAAATACGCTACTCCTCATTAACGGCTTGAACATTTTCAACCAGACTTGGCTAGAAGGATACTAAGCTGGTAGATTTCAGAACATATATACAGAATTTTGATTGGTCCATTTTTCCAGCAGATTTTCTGAAAATTTTGGGAAATCATTTAAAAGGCTACTCATTAACCGCTTGAACGAGTTCAAGCAAACTCGGCTGGAAGGGCCCTGGAGTGCTATGCTTCAGAGCTTGTATATAGAATTTTGATTGATAATCTTATTCGGTGGCCATCTTGAATTTTCCGAAAAATAACTGAAAATCGTCTACTCATTAACTACTTGGCCGATTTCAACCAATTTCTGGAAATCACTTAAAAGCCTACTCCTCGATAACCACTAGGCTGATTTCAATATACTTAGGATGGATGAACCCTAGCCTCGTATGCTTCAGAATTTGTGTACAGAATTTTGATTGGTCAATTTTTTCGGGAACCATCTTGTATTTTCTGAAAAATGGCCCGAAATCGTTTAAAACGCTACTCCTCATTAACTGCTTGAGCAATTTCAAACAGACTGGCTGGAATGAGTCTATGGCGGTAGGCTTTAGAAGTTGCATATAGAACTTTGATTGGTCAGTTTTTCCAGTGGCCATTTTGGGTTTTCAAAATATTTTGGGAAATCAGTTAAAAGGCTCCTCCTCATTAACCGCTTGGCTGATTTCAACCAAACTCAACTGAAAGAGCCCCAGGTCTGTACGCTTCAGAACTTGTATACAGAATTTTGACGCTTGATTTTAATGGTGGCCATCTTAGGTTTTCTGATAAATGGGAATTCATATAAAATGCTACTCCTCATTAATCGCTTGGGTAATTTCAACCAGTTTTGGCCGGAAGGGTCCTATTGTCGTAGCCTCTAGAAAGTCTATTCAGAATTTCGATGGGTCAATGTTTTGAAAGCCATCTCTGATTTTCTGAAAGTTTTCCGGAACCATTTAAAAAACGTTACTCCTTCAATCAATAACCCGATTTCAAGAAGACTTGGGAGGAACGATCCTATGATGGTAGGCTTCAACATATTAAACGAGAGGCTTGATTGGTCAATTTTTAAGTGGTCATCTTGGATTTTACGAAAATCATCCATCATGTCTATTTAAATGCAAATGGTTTAAATGGCAATGGTCCAGGTGAGCGTCACAGGCCGTTGGGCCTCTTGTTTTGGTGGTCAACCTGAATTTTCCAAAAAATTTCCTGAAATCTCTCAAAATGTATCCTCTGCTGCTGCATGTCTGGCTTGTACAAAGATTCACACATCTGCTTCATGGTTACATGAAACCAATTCCTTCAGGGAGATCACTTGGTTACAGACGGCATCGTCTTCCTTTGTCACAGTCACCACCGTGTTTCTGCAATCTTATCAGCTAGAAAATTAAAGATCTCAGTTTTGTTACCATTGTCACTCAAGAAGCTCTGCCAGTTTGGGGGAATTTCTCATGTGCCTGTAATACTGCTCCTGGCTTAACTGTCCTCACTCTAACCTTGTTTCAGCCTTTAGACTCAATGGCATGCAGACATCAAACACAATGCCTGTTCTCTTGCTCCATAATCCTAAGATCTCTAAGCTTCGTGGTGGCAGAGTGTTCACCAAAGCCGAGCCATCAATGATAATGGCATCACTGTCTTCTGATGCTTCTGTTCAGTGTCTGGCATTTTAACACGAATCTCAAGAATGTCAGCAAGCTGAGACTAATGGCAGGAATGGTGCTTTTCACCGTCACTCAGTGCCGCAGGAAATTTTTGGTTCTCATGTCGAAAAAAATCCTGTAGATCACACTGTGTGATCTGGCATGAGATGTAGATCTTGGGCAAGAGGCTGCAATCTTCCTTCCATTTATTTTGTTTTGTAGGACATGATTTCCTCTTCCATTTCTTGAAAAATGGTGGCCATTTTGAATTTTAGGCAGCTAACGGGAAATTTTAAGAAAATAGGCTGCCAATTTTGGTGGTTATATCACATTTTTAAAAATTCTGACATTCACTTACCTGCCGCACTATATAATGTATGTTGATATATGTGTGTACGGTTTGAAATGTTGATGCGTGTGTTCTCATGATTTTATGCATGTTCATGTGTCCTCACACACGAAGCGTGTGCACGCATGTGTGCATGCATGCGCATGCGTGTATTTGCATGCGTGCATACATTTATGTATTTGTGCATGCGTATGGTCAGATGGTGTGGGGGTAGTGATGTGCGCTGGAGTATATAAGTATGTGCTTGTGTGCATACTTGTTAATTTCGGTCGCTGTTCATCATTATTGTCTTCCTTTTTATTGTTATCACTGTTGTTGTGACTTTTGAGTCGTGACTAAAACCCTTCCTAGGTGTGCCATTTTTCCTAGAGGTGGTGCTATTTAAACAGCTTTACATCTTTTTGAAAATTTGTTTACATTATTAGCTCACCTGGCCTGAAAGGCCAAGTAAGCTTATGCCAGGGCGACCGTTCATTGTGTCTGTCAAGTTTCCCTTTAAATAACTTCTAAGAACCACTGGACCAATTTGAATTATATTTGGCAGGACCCATCCTTAGGCCATATTGATCCAAGTGTGTTCAAACGAAGCAGATCAGCGAATTTGGCTGGCGGCCATCTTGGATTTTGGCTGATTTTTTTAGAAATGTCTGGAACCGCTTGGGGGATCAATTCAGAACGCATGAAATATGTGGGGCAAGAGCTGAACCAAGTTTATTCAAGGGAACTTGATTGGCCAAATAGTTTGGCGGCCGTCTTGGATGACGTAGTTTTTGCAGAAACGTCTTCTCCAGAACCAATGAAGGGATCATGCCTAAATTTGGGAGATATGATTATGGACTAAGGGGCATTAAAGTTTCGAAAACATGTCCGCTGTGGCCCAATCAAAATGTAGTACGTTTGGCTGCCATATATAATTTTTTTATTTGATGGAATTTAAGGCCGAAACTGGTTTTATTTATTGTCTCGCCTGCGAAGTAGAAAGCGAGACATAGGTATCACTTTTCCGACGATGAAGACGGCGGCATCAACATTAATGTCCTGCTTTTAGGAAAACTTCAGCTTATATTTCAGGATTGGTAAAGCCTATTGAAACTGAACTTGGATACATGGTTACCTATAATGTTAGAAAGCAAGGTGATCGTTGTTGGTGTCACAATCTCAAAGGTCAAGGTCACTGTGACCTTAATACAGAACTCTGCTTTTTCAACATTAAGTTTTTGCTTTTAGCAAAGTTCTCAGCTTATATTTTAAGATTGGTTAGTTCTATTGGAACTAAACTTGGATGCAATGTTACGTATACTGTTAGGAAGCAGTATGTTGATACTGAGGTCACAAGGTCAAAGATCAAGATCACTGTGACCTTGATAGAAATCTGGTTTTTTTTCAATGTTGAGATTTTTTGTGTTTAGCAAAACTTATCGGCTTATCGTGTTCTGTTCACAAGAAATCAGACTTCAAGCACACACATGGGACTGACTATACCAGTTTTGGAATATGTAACTAGTTTGAGACGCTCATCGAATAACTCTTCAGAACAAACTAGAAATGTGCGGTAACGCGGTTAAATTCACCACTCAAACTATAGCTACGAACCTCCTGAAGACCCAGGTTTCTACACAGACTACATACGGCAGATTATGCTTGACCACCTTCAACTGGAAGAAATTAATGAACTTAACACAGAGCCACCTCCACAAGTCAAGGCAGATACGGTTTGTGAGATTATTAACGACCAAAATAAATGGCAAATCAGCTGACCAGCTCAATATCACCAATGAGTATCTAACATATGGGGGAAATGTCATTACATCAACAACAACTGTAATAATCAACAAAGTCCTCGGCCAAAGGAAAATTCCAGAAACATGCAAAGTAGGATGCATTATGCCAATCTACTAAAAGAAGGTTACGCCTAAGCAGGACCCTAGCTCCTACAGGAAAATTAGTATTACCAGCATAATCGGGACGATAGTAGAGAAGGTACATTTGCATTCTCCGTTAATTCCATCAAATACGCATAGACGCCGGCCATTGGCGGCTAATGAAAGATTGGTACACAAATATGTCGTCCTGCGTGAAATGGGATATCCTGGAACAAGGCATAGTTAGCAAGATCGGTACTTCTCACCGCAGTTCTTCAACGTTTGCAGACGATGTGTGCCTCGTAGCTGGTAATATTGAAGACCTGCAGTCACGTGAACGTTATATCTTCAGTGAAGCCTAATCATCAGTTGTTTGCTTTAACTGCAACAGTACCCTTCCAGATCTTCAGTTCAATGGTTCACCATACCAATCATGTAAGACACTTAGGAATACCAGGGACAACCCCTCCAAATATGAGACAGAAAGAGTCATCGGAGAACGAATAGCCATGGCACGTAAAACAGCATATGCACTTAGGGGTGCAGGCCTTCATGGGGCAAATGGACTTAACCCGAAAATCTCTAACCACCTAAATATTTATGTCATCCCACGTCTTATATACACGTTTCGACACAATACGACTAACAATGAAGGACATGCCCCAAGCGGGCAAGCTCCACAAACAACTGTTACTGAAAATCCAATATCTTCAAGACAGAACAGCAGGCGCTGCAGTTTATCTGATGCTCGGTCAAATCCCAGTCCAGGGAAAAGTACATAAATGCATGCTCACTTGCTTTCGGTAACATCACCATTGAATATAACATTGCGGTTAGTCAACTGGCCACGAAAACAAAGACATCCCACAGCTGGTTCACAGCCGTCGCTAGAATTCTTCAGCAGTACAATCTTCCTGATGCACACGATCTCCTTGAGCAACCACTGAGTAAGGAATCAAGGAAAGGAGCAGTGACATGTGTCATCGACATCTACTGGGAAAATAAACTTAAAGCTGACGCGCGAACAAAGATTTCCCTAAAGTTACTAAACATTAAAAACCTGTCAGTAGGAAAAGTGCACCCCATATGGGACAGTGCTGGTTACGAATGCCTCTCCATCACCAAAACATCAATCAAATGCAGATTGCTCCTCGGCACATACACCATACAAGCAATTAAAAGCAGATTTAACAACACAACGTGAAGGCGGATTGCCCATTGTGTAAAGATGGCGGTGAAGACCGAGTCCACTTTATCTCTAATCTAGATGTTCATGCCTCGAACACATCAGGATGCCCTTCACCTTAGACATGAAAAACTGCTTAAGGACGCCAAGTAGGTGAAAGAACTATTAATGATGCTACATCAGATGAAACAATGTTCACCCAACTCGTACTGGACTGCTCAGTAGTTTCCTATTTTCCTGAGTCTCATACCACCTCTGGAAATCCGGAATATGGGCCTCTGCTATGCCTTGCACCATGAAAGTTACTGCAGAAACAACTGAGTACTTAAATACATGCTACTACTACTACTGCCGTGTTGGATCCAGTCAGTTCCCTGTATCATACATGAGAGTGACTTGACCAAGCAGGGTAGGAAATTAAGTCATACCCACCTTGTTAAATTAAAATTAATGCGGATTTGAATGTTTCACAGCGAATAGAGATCATTTCATTTCACTAAGTTTTAACGACAGGGTAGGAATTCCTACCCTAGGCTGAACACTCTCATGTATGCTGTATACATCTACTGACACCTTGGCCACGAAGACACTACCCTATTTTCAAACAGAAGTTAACATTACAGGGCAATGCCATCGAACGTGTACCGATTATAGAAGAAACTATCGCGCTGCTTCAACGGTTCTCCGGACAGTGGAGGAATATACATCATCATCATCATCATCATCCAGGCAGTGTGACAAATATAATGGAAACCCTAAAACTCCCACCACTGAAAGACACAAGGACACAAAACCGCCTTATTCTGTTATACAAAGGTCTATAGCAACAAGCAAAGCTACCATTAAGCAGTCTAAAGAAGCCAATTCGGAAAACCAAAAACATGCACAACAGCTACTTCAGTAGTCTACTTCAATCAAATTTATGTGAGAACCAATGTAAGTGAGTGAGTGAGTGAGTGAGTGAGTGGGTGGGTGGGTGGGTGGGTGGGTGGGTGGGTGGGTGGGTGGGTGAGTGAGTGAGTGAGTGAGTGAGTGAGTGAGTATTTATTGCTCAATCCAGACATAAGGATACTGCAAAACAGATACACAAGTAAAAACAACCAAACAAAACAATACAATACGACTATACAGAGGATATAATAGAAATAAATATATAATACGTGTATAATGCGTTCTATGATAGACTATTTACATATAAACATAACCAAATCTGTTTATAAGCAAACCGCAGATTATACATTCATTGATTTTGTGGGCATTAAAGATCTTAAATGGAGGGATCCATTTCAACTATACACAAGAGCCTAGAAGCCGTTAAATATTTTGAAACTATCTTGACTGGGCATTGTTGCTCCCTACTACGACAGTAACAGCCCACAGGCAAACTAGCCCCAAAACATTCAACCGGATGTTTAATAAATCATAAATTCACCCAGGACATAATTCGTACAATGATGTTAGCTACTGACGGAGTATTACATCGTTTTAAATGCCAATGTGTCACCGGACGTAATTAGGTACATATTAGATACAGTACCCCCACCCCAGCCCCACCCAACCCAGTTCACTGCTTAACCGACACCTTTAAATTCAGCTTTATTCCCAATACGATTAGGGATTGGAATAAACTATCAGACAACATATGTAACTTAGCTGCTTGAGAATGTGCGGCGAAAGAATGTCCTGTGGGCGTGTCGCTATAATTAATCAGTATCAGGATCTCAAACGCTCTCTAATTAGCCACAATATGAGTGTATGTCTCAAAATGTAATTCTACGTCCATACGTTCTGGAGATATATTGCGGACAAACAGACGAACGGGCAAGATGCGGCACCAACCGCAATACTTACCCCAGCCTTCCTTAAGTAATAACAGGGCGATAACTTTCATACTCTAATATCTAATTGAATTAGCTCCCTTGTTTTGAGGCTATCGCTACTCATAACCCGATAATAGCTTACGGCGAGGCGCGCTTCTAAACCCCACCAAGCGACCCCATTATGGAGAGAGCAGACGATTCACACGGCTCTGGAAACGCGAAAACTGGACACGTGAATTGGCGTAGCTGTGCTTTTGGTGTGGACGCTGTCACGACTTAACGACGTGACTAATAGGCCCTTTTAATCCCCAAATAGCACCATCTGCATGCAACGTATTATTTCTAACAGCAACAGGTTATAATTTTAAGTTTTAATTTGGAATTTTTCGTTTACAAACACTAACTAGATTTAATTTCAGTTTCCCCGTTTCTTGTTTATTTAATCACATGCAGTTATCTGAATTTTTTTTAAATTTTATGTGATAGAATTATCTTTCAGTTGTATCTCTTAATATTTTTAGTTTTCAAATTTTTTCCTGATTTCCGTTTTTAGATTTAGGCCTAATTTCACAGACTGTCCTCCACCCCACCCCAGCGAGAAATAAAGTAATTCCCCCTCCCACCCCTCATGTACACGGCATACAACACTGTCGCCCGCCAACAACAGCTCATTAGGCAGCAACACTCGGCGCATACACCCCTAGCAACATCTGAATTTTTTATTATTTCAGTTTTGATTTTTATTTAGAGCAACCCTTCGGGGAAGCACCTCTCAGAGTGAGTCTTATCTCAAATACTCCTAGGTGCGAGCGGCTAATAAACAAAACCAACAACAACAACAACAACAACAACAACAACAACAACAACCAAAGTTAGCTTACAGAATCTAGAGTGTTCAGTTTTATTATCCCCGTTTCTTGTTGACTTAATCACATGACATTCTCTTTATTTATTCATTTCTTATTTAATTACTTTCTATTCTCATTTCTTAATATTCCTTTCTGCCTTAGTCTTTCATTAATACTCTTCTGTTGCGATTAATCGATCCCCGAATGTCCTAGCTATCAACTTCCTGAAAACTCTACAGGGAAGCTGTTGAATATTTTGAAACTAATTTGACTTGGCGCTGTTGCTGCCATGGGCAACAGCGCCCAGTCAAATTAATTACAAAATATTCAACAGCTTCCCTGTATAGTTTTCAGGAAGTTGATAGCTAGGACATTCGGGGATCGATCAATCCCAACACGGCGAGGTGTGGGTGGAGCTTAGCTCGTGATGGGCGGGCATAGCTAAAAACGGAAAGGTCCATTCCCCCTCTCACTCATCCTTTACACGGCATAGAACATTGACACCCACCAACAACAACTCATTAGGTAGCAACGGGCAATGCATATACCTCTATCAACATCTTAATTTTTTATTATTCCAGTTTTTTACTTTCATTTTGCAGCCTCTCGGGGACGCACCTCTATAATAGTGTCATGGCTCAAATACATCTAGGTGTAAGTTGTCAATAAAACAAAGCCAACAACATCTAAAGTTAGCAGATATCTTCCTTCAAGCAATATCTATTTGTTCTATTAATATAATGGCCAGAACTTGAAATAAGGGCCATAACTGGCTGTTTAACGCGATTTTTGTCTCGGCTGGGAAGCAGAAAGCGAGACATATGTGTCACTTTTCCAACGGCGACGACGGAGGCGGTGATAGTGACCATGGCGACGGCGTCAAGAACGCAAACAGGAGACAGGCGAGACATTTAATAGACCTTTACCACATTAGCGTATTTTGGGAAAATACCTTCCCGGAATGCATCACACATACCACTTCCGGCTGGTAAGAACGATAGCCGAAGCGCAAACAGCATTACATTACTATGGGAATCAGATACAATGCACTTTAAGCGGTGCATATCAAAAACATAATATTATTGAAGTCATACATAATTGGAAAGCTAAGCCAATTTTCTATACATTTCTGTATTAGTTTTTATACTTTTGTAAAATTGCATACAGTTGATTGCGAATTTAACATATCCCATATTGTCCAATTGATTTAATGAATCTAAGTCGAATGGTGTATTTCATATACGCGAATAACTCAGATTTAGATTGCGGTGTATTTTAGAGCAAAAGTAACTCAATGCGGATCAGCCGCTTGTTGGCGGCTTTCCCAGCCAGCAGTTTTGCTCTGAGCGCTGATTTAAGGAAATCTCGACGTAATGACGTCAATGTGGGAAAGGTGTATTCCGCGGAATTCTTGTTTTAAGTATTGAACACTATGGGGAAATAATCCGTATCACGTTTCGTAAATTACTAATGGATTAAAATAAGATTTGGCAGAAATGTTCCCTTAGTACACTTTAATCATTTAGTGATAGTGTCAGGGATAGCTGTCCCGTGGATCAATGGTACTCTTCCTGTTGGTTAACCATGCCAATATTCTTGGTTTTTCTCATATAATATTTTGACAGTGCCCTCACCATTGCCACTTTGGTAAATGACAGTGATGTGGCACTTAATCCATTTGTCAATAATTTCAGTGATGGCTGCCCCATTGATCAATGGCACTTTCCGTTGGTGAATAATGTCAATGACACCAATATTCTTGCATTTCCTCATCCAAATTTTTGACTGTGACTATCGACTCGTTGATAAATGTCATCCTCTGTATCAGTAATGTCAGGAGTGACTGCCCCATTGGTCAATGGTACTTTTCTGATTGGTCAATAATGTCAAGGATGCGTATGTTCCTGTGTTTCCTCATCCGGATTTTTACTGTGACTGTTGTCCTATTAGTAAATGGCATTTGTTAATACACTGCTGTCTTTATGTGAGACTCGTGAGCTAATGGTGGTCAGTAGTGTTAGGCATACACAGTTTGTTTTTCCCCGCGCAAATTTTCATAATTCTGGCCCATTTGTTTTCCAGAAATCTGTGACCCATTGATAATTGACACAACTGCTTCTTGTTCCATTGGCCGATGGCGTAAATGACACTTGATTTGTTTTGCGTTAGTGTCGGAGATGATTGTCTCAGCTGTCAATAATGGCAAGGACCCATGACCCATTTGTCCATGGCGTCAGTTACGTTTGCCACATTGACCAAGGGTGCTTGATCCATTGGCCAATTATGTCTGTAACACCTGCCTCATTGATGAGTAATGTCAGGAACCTGTGTTCTTGTTGGTCAGTGGCATCAGTTATTCTTACCCATTGCTATTCATTGGTCAGTACGGCCAAAGACCACAGTTCCATTGGTCAGTGGGATCAGTTATGTTTATCCCATTGACAAATGGTGTTTGTCCCATTGGTTACTACCCAGATAACGCAGTTTACTGGGCCGATGGTGGGCCGATACCGTGCCGATGCTTTCAGTATCGGCCCGGTATCGGCCCAGCATCGGCCCAGTAAGCTGTGTTATAGTGTCAATGACACTTGCGTTGTTAGATATTAGTGGTAAGAATAATGACCTCATTGGTCATGAATGATAACAGTTATGCTTGCCTGATTGACCAATGGTACGCGTTGTGCATTAATCAATGTGAACATCTTTACAGTAACGCATCAGCTAAGTGAGCGTTAAGGCTATTGGGCCATTTATTTCAATTTATATTGTATATTCGAGATTATCTAAATAACAGGGGAGATAAATTTATACTTTTCGGATGCAACTATCCTGTTGCATTACCTCCCTTGAGCTGTTGATCAATGAGCGCGTGTCTTGAGGGCGTGCCTGAGTGGTGTCACGCGATCTCCGATTTGAAATAAAAATACTGTGTTGTGTCTGGTCGTATCATATTTTGTGGCTCTATGTTGATGTTTGAAGGGCGTTAGATATGAAAAACACAGGCAATAAAACGACGATGACGACGACGCCGTCGACTTTAAATGAGATACACGGCATAACGCGTCAAATCTCTCAGATCGTCTCAATGTTAGTGTCACTCTCACCTCTTATCCTGGTTATTACCGGTCAGTGCAGCTTTCACTCATCACACTCACACCGACGCGAGAGCGCACACGCACGCACCAACCCTAACCGCTTCCACCCACCCTACCCTAACTGCAGTCTTCGTACACATTCTCAGTAACCCTTTACCCCTCTCTGAGCAGAACCGGCAAATTAGTGAGGAATATTTTGTGGAATATTTGGAAACTAATTTGACTGGGAGATGTTGCTGCAATATTTGGAAACTAATTTGACAGCGATGTTGCTGGCATATTGGAAACTAATTCGACTGGGAGATGTTGCTGCCTATGTCAGCAACATCTCTGGGTCAAATTAGTTTCCAAATATCCAACAGCTTTCTTGCATAGGTCTCCTGAAATCGTGACAAGCGTCAAAGGTAGTAAAGCGTCTATGTCCAGTCGGCGGTCTGTTTGCGCCAGACCCGTGTTTAACAGTCTACTCCGTTATTATTCTATTTTATGTAGGCCTATTACTTTATTTCCCATATGCGCATATATATTTGCGGGTAGGCTGGGGGTCTAAATTGCCTCATTGCCTGATTTGTAAAACATATAATTATGAGAGTTCATTCCGGGGTTTATTAGTACTTCACTCTTTATGAATAAACCGGGGAAATTATTGATTTAGCACGTGAATTTATGTTTACATTCCCTGTTTGTAAACAACGCGCGCTCTATGGATCCACAAGATATTGGCGCTCTTAGCCTGATGGCGCTTTACCACGTGTTGCTTTAGGAAAGGCGGTGCTTTAACAAGTGGCTCTTTTTTGACAGGTGGTGCTTCAAAGATTGTTCTTTATATCAGGTGGCTTTTTATGCTAAGTGATTGTATAAGATAGATGGTGCCTTAAGACAGGCGGCGCTTTATGGCAGGTGGTGCTTTATGTTAGGTGGTGATTTATGTTAGGTGGTACTTTATGTTGGCGGGTTCTTTATGCTAGGTGGTTTTGCAAGACAGATGGTGCCTTATCACAGACGGCGCTTTATGACAGGTAGTACTTTGTGACAAGTCGTGCTTTACGACAGGTGGTTCTTTATGCCAGGTGGTTCTTTATGCCAGCTGGTTCTTTAAGACATGTGGTGCTTTAAGACAGGTGTTTTTAAATACAGGTGGGACTTTAATGGCACTTTAAGAAGGTGGTTCTTTAAGACGGGTGTCGCTTTATGACAGATGGCGCTTTATAACATTCTTTAAGACAAGTGGGTCTTTTTGACAGGCGACGCATTATGACAGATGGCTCTGTGACATGCGGCTCTTTAGAACAGATGGTCCTTAAGACAATTGGTCCTTTATAACAAGTGCTGGTTTAAGAAAGGCAACTTTAAGGCAGGTTGTCTTGCTGATTACGCTGACCACCTGTTTAAGGTAGGACCTACAGTACAGCTAGGAAAATATGTGAGGTATTTCCAAAACAAACTAAAAGTAGCTCCAAAATATTCACCATAATGGTACTTGAATTGTGCTGTGCTGTCTGCAAACATTTAAAGTTATTTCTTAACTGTACTCTGCTATATCCAGATAACGTAGCTTACTGGTCCGAAGCTGGCCCGATACCGGGCCGATACTTTCACTATCGGTCCGGTATCGGCCCATCATCCGCCCAGTAAGCTGCGTTATCAGCGCTAACTGACCTCTCGTTTTATTGACCACTTAGGTATTGACCAGACTGTCTGTTAAACTCTTGGTAGTGCAGGGCACATGGTTGGTAAAATAATTCCTAACTATACTAATAAATATGTAGGGTATTTTTCCTATTTCACCACACATAGGTACAGCCATACGTTGCGTTTTAAGGACGGTGTCCATTGCGTTTCCGCACGCGTTTAAAATCATTTGCTCATGCGCCTGCCTGTCCATTAAAGCGTTTGCGTACGCGTTTATAGAGGCGTTGGTGCACGCTAATTCTTGAGTCGCTTCATGTAGCGATTAAAACCTAAAACGCGAGGCAAATGAATGCAAATAGCATCATGTAGCAATGGACATTTCCTTTTTTTAGCTATGCCCCGCCCATCTCTAACTAAGCTCCAGCCACACCTCGCTCGTGTTGGGATAGATCTATCTCTGAACTCCTTGAAATCTATACAGGTAATCTGTTGAATATTTTGAAAGTAATTTAACTGGGCGCTGTTGCTGCCTATGGCAGCAACAGCGCCCAGTCAAATTAGTTTCAAAATAGTCAACACCATGTTTATTAAATAATAGAGACATACAATTCGTACAAGGTGTCGGACTATTAAGAGATAAAAACGGGCCTAACTGAATAATTTATGACGTTATGATTATGGCGTCATCCTACACGCGGCTTTAGCTGATTATGCATTGATATGACGTCAGATGATGATGGATACTCTGGAAAGGTGAATTGTCTTCACGCACTAATCATAAGTAATAGAAAATATATGGTATAAAGACTCACATATGGACACACATCACCTCGTGACCTATTGCAACAACAACACCCAGTCAAATTAGTTTCAAAAAATTCAACATAATGTTTATTATTAAAGATTACAATTCCTAGACGTGATGGACTTTTCCGGCCTCAGAACAAAAGTATAATTATGATTGTGACGTCAGCCTACATGTGACGTAGTTGTTTATGACGTCATATACTTGAGTGACAAATCGGATGCATCCGTTCACGGTTTCAGTATAATAGCTCCATTCATAATTATCTTTTATCGCTATGTAATAAATACAGCGACACGTTTTCAAATGAATTATCGCAGGTTTTATTAGCCACGAGATTCTTATATAAAAGACAAATTACTCATTATGCAGAGCGGTATGTTTTCTTATTCTTATTAGCAAAAAGAATAAATTATGTAAAAAATCTGCTGGCTCCACGCGCTGGCCTGCAGGCATCATATATTATTACTCGTCTTATTTTCTAAGTGACGGGTTTATTTTCGGGAACAATACACCCGATCATACGTTTTTAATCACTCCGAATAATTTACATTCGATTTCCATATTTAAATTTTATTTAAATTCATATTAAAATTCAAGTTTATTTTTATGAAATTAATGTACCGTTGTGGCACCTGCAGTCTGGTGAATTTAGCTGCCGAAATAGAAATAATTTAATATCTTATGAATATTATGATTCTAGGTAATGACGCCCGTATATCAGTTACGTAATGATTTGGCATACACAATTTAACATAATGCATCTTAATATCGCCGGTATCAGAGAATGAGGGATCCGATCTGTCGCTCTATTAGACGTCGTATTCAAAATAAGTTACTCGTTAGCTGACCTCGGTAGGCAAATTGTGTTTCTTTGAGTCTGTTGAATATTTTGAAACTAATTTCAGTGGAAGTTGCTGATGCCACAGGCAACAACAACTCCCAGACAAACTGATTAAAATTATCCACCATCTTACCTGTATAGTTACTTTGAAATTGAGCAACTGGGAATTCATGGTTGGTTCAAAGTGTTAAAAATCTATTCCCATTAGCGTAGAAGGTGGGTGGGGATTGGCTAGAAATTAAAGGGGCATATCTCCCTTCTAATACTATTCAATCAGTACATCATTGAATTTGCTAGCTAAGAGGCACATAGCTGACTTAGGCAGATATGCATGTATACATTGTGTAAATACGTAATATTATTGATCCGAGTCATGTACCTATTATGAATCTACCTAAATATCAGTTAGACAATTCATGAATCCATTTCCTCATGACGTCATAATCAACTATGTGACGTGTACGATTACGTCTCATAATCATTACGTTATGAATGATTCGATTTGGTCCGTCTTAAGCGCACGTCTGTACTATTATTTAATAAACATTCTGTCGAATATTTTGAAACTGATTTAACTTGGCACTGTTGCTGCCATATAGGCAGCAACAACACCCAGTAAAATTAGTTTCAAAATATTCAACAGTCTGTCTGACAAAATCACTTATGTTGGAGCTATAACGCCTCGCGGTAGCGAAAGCAATGCATTAATAAGGGCACTGACCAGTCGACTCTGTGATAAAGCGCTTAACCCTTTCACGACGAAGCCGGCCAAAACCGGCCTCTTTAGTGGTATTTGGGAATGCCCATTTACAGGCCTAGAGTAGAACATTTTTTGAATTTGACCACTGGAATGACTGAGTCGATAACCTGGCCAGCCATTACAGTGATAAATTCTTTTAAAAAATAGTCCTCTCTTGACCTGCAAATGGACATTCAATAAGTAAATATTTTATTTTCTGAAAAATTTAGTCATCAAAAAGTGTTCAATTTAGAATAGGCCATGAAATACAGAAAGGTCGCGATAACATGCGTTGATCTAAGAAGGTAGTGCCGCCTCTGTCAAACGCAAAGCCCTCACTGTTGGCACCTGGGATGATGCCGGGCGGGGCTGGGGTGGGTGTGGGCTTGGGGGGTGGGTGGAGTGTGTAACCAGGACATCACAGTAGCATTCAGGATTTGATATTAATTATTTACTCACTGAACGTAAGCGTCCAAACATGCCGGGCGTGATCATCCTATGGTTGACAATCCGACTTCAGAGCGGGTTCGATTGTCCAACGAGGAATTGTTGAAAATAGTCAAAGACACAGCTCTGCACACACCAGGACCCGAGCGATGGCAAATCAAGATATAGAAAGAAGGGATTCTTGAGGTGATTAATTTCATGTTAAGTGGATGGTATCAGCATTAGAAGTAATCTGAAAAGAAGTAGGATCAACCCGCGATGAGGAGTACTATTGCCAAGAGGGCCTCTAGCGAACATTGATGGGAAGCGCTCATAGGAGTATCATTGCCAGAATCACCCCCACCCCCCACCCCACCCCCACACACCTCCAATGATTGTCATATTCGCGTACACCGATAAGCCCGGGAGGACACCTCATACTTTATAGTATTACTATAGCAATGGACCTTCCCAATATATCCATCCATCATATGACGTAATATGACGTCATAATTAACTAAGTGACGTGTATGATGACGTCATAATCATTGCGTCATGAACGATTCGATTTAGTCCGTCTTTAATGCTTAATAGTCCGACCCGTTGTACGAATTGCATGTCTTACAACTTACATGTATAGTGTTCTGGAAATTAATAGTCAGGGGTTTCGGAGATCGATCGATCTCAACACAAGCGAGGTGTGGGTGGAGCATAGCTAGAGATGGGCGGGGAATAGTTAAAACTGGAAAGGTCCATTATGACTTTGGAGCAGATGATGGAGGGCGACGCTAGTATGTTAGTGTTTGGCTGATTGTGCAAACTAGATAATCATGAGAATCGTGTAGCTATGAAGAGTTGATCATAGACATGATATGTGTAACAGGTCCGAGCATAAATCTTTGCGAAAATTGTATACATATCTGTGGCTGGGCGGCCGCCATCCCGCGAAAGTTCGCCCAGCATAGGGGGTGGGTGACCGGGAGGTCGGGCGCCGCGCAAACGTTCCTCCTCTCTCTCCGCGGGCCCTTCGGGTTCCGGGCAGAAGCGGCAGCTGAGCGATGAGGGGGCCTGCTCCTCCGAGGAAGCGGAGGCCTCCCGCGCTTGCCAGTCCTTCCGGACGTCCGTGGTGCCGTTCTCGGGTCTCCGACACCGACTCGTTCGTGCGAGATTGGGGCTCCTCCACCAACAATTGCTGATAACCGTCTCCTCGGAGACACGTAGGTCCGGTCGGACATTTCCCGCATGGCTAGGTGCCTGTGCACAGCTAGTGAGCAGCGACGTGGTTGCTTCAATCCCAGCGGCGGGTACGCCAGTCTGGTCTTCGTCGCCAGCTGAAGGGAGCTCGAGTCGCAATGAGGCCCTGCCGACGCTGGTCATCTTCCAGAGCTGCGGGGTAGGTCTCACACGTTCCGACTCTCCTGCTTCACCTTTCTTCCTTAGTCCGAGTGGAGAGGGGTTGCGTCGATGAGTAGGTTCGTTCCTGCAGAGGTGGTCTGAACTATGCAGGCGGCTCAATTAGGAGCGGCGGTCGATTGAGTCGCTGTAGAAAGGGGTCCTGATGTGGGGAGGGCGGCTGCAGGAGTCCCAGTGATGGCGGCGAAGGTGGTGGTCATCGTGGCGGCGGGTGCTTCGGTTGGGGTGACATTGGCGGATGAGGGGCCTCTCCATTTCTCTCCCTCCCTCCTCTCTCTCTCTCTCTTTCTCTTTCCCTCTCTCTCTCTCCCTCCCTCCCTCCCCCTCCTCCATTCCCCCACCCTCCCTCCCAAACGACGCATGGACCATATATAAAGTTGTTATTGTTGCGCGAGTTTGTAAACGGCACACGGTCCATATGTCAATATAAAGCTTGCGCCAATAGGAAATGTACATAGTAAACCAATTGTGATTTCTAGCCCTACCTTCGTAGATCAATAATTCTCTTTCTGTCACTGGGTTAGTTTATTTGACACATCTACCGAACAAGGTTGTGGCGGTTCACTGAATATATCTTTCATAAACTTGAGCATTTTGAGTGTGTAAATGAATGTAGTCAATAACACGTGAATTATATTCCATGTTATTCACGTTATTTGATCCTTGCGTTATTAATCTTCACATTAATCACTTTGATCCTTAAGTACAGACAGCCATTATGTATAATCACAAAACAATGGATTAATCAGCCGCTTGAATCAATTCAATTGTCCTGCATTTGCTGATGTATACGCAAGCATATATGAGCTGATTCATTTTCCGATGCATGCAAATTTATTGACTACCCGTCTGAAGGAATGAATGAATGAATGACGAAACAGACGGATGGATGGACAGACACATAATCAAGCAACAAATACACTTGAATGAACACGCTCATAAATACGGGCAGACGTGTCTGAACAACTAAATGGATCGCTGAAATGATCAGCATGACAAAATTAATGAATGGATGGATGAATTGCCTATTGGTGCAAGTTCGATATTGGACTATGGGCCTGCGCCATTTACAAACAGGTGAGGCCGATAACCAATTGTCAAACTGGGCTGCACCGTTTACAAAATGGGCGCGTCAATAACCAATTTGTATATGGGTCTGCGCCGTTTACAAACTGGCACGCCGATAACCAATTGGCATATGGGTTAACGTCCTTAGCAAATGGTCCTGCGCCGTTTATAAACGGGCCAAATTGGTTATTGGGTCGCTAAAGTAATACCAAGAATAGGCATAGGGCAAGTTCGACTGTTTAACCATAATCAGTTTGCTGGTTTACTGTACATGCGCAGATGCTTTGTCCAGTCGAACGATGGATAGTGAACTATAGTTCGTTGGTACCCGATTCCCAATTGAATTACTATTGCAAAACATTTAGAGCAGGGAACCAGTCTCGATTAATCCTTTCTGTCGTCTGTTCTTATGGCCTACGAAAATGTGTTACTTTTGTCCGCTAAGATGTAAAAAAGCGTCCGTCTAATATAAAGTGGGAAGGAAATGGACCTTGATTTACCTTAGGACACCATAATTTCATCAACATTACATGGTTATGAACTATTAACATACTTGTACATCTAACCTAAGTCTGCAATGTACCTTTCAATTTTTAGCTATGCCCGCCCATCGCTAGCTAAGCTCCACCCACACCTCGCAGTGTTGGGATTGATCGATCCCCAAATGCCCTAGCTATCAATTTCCTGAAACCTATACAGGGAAGCTGTTGAATATTTTGTAACTAATTTAACTGAGTGCTGTTGATGCCATAGGCAGCAACAGCGCCCAGTCAAATTAGTTTCAAAATATTCAACAGAATATTTATTAAATAGTAAAAGCAAACAATTTGTACAACAACGCATAGACCGTCTTCAAATATGCGTTCGTGACGTACTTATCTACGTCATTCATTATGATGGCATTGTACACATCACGCAGTTCATTATGACGTCATATGATGGGTGGGTACTCTGGAAAGGTGAATTGTGACTTGTGACTCAATCCCATTGCTCTGAATGGCAATAAAATATGTTTAAGAAAAACACCGTGACAAGCGAAACCTATCCGCCATTTTCGATTTTATAGCAATTTCGTACTAACCATTTAAAACCGACCTCGGGTGCTCGGTCGACTATAGTTGACTAGCTAGTTAACTATTTTAAGTTTGACTGGGTTCTATAGTTAGCTATCGCTAACTATGGTTAGTGAGTCTAACTTGACCATTATTACTGTGGTCATGGAGACGCGTGCCATAACATGGTGGCAGTGAGTTGATATAGCTCTGTTGTTGTCTCCGTATTGATAGTAAGATATTATCCCTTATGCCGGACCAGCATCATCGCCAAATGCCGAATCATAAGTGTAATGTCGACAATCACCGACGTGGCAGCGTGTTGATAAGCTCCATCGTTGACTCTCCTCTGATAGGAAAGTAGGACTATAGTGACAAGTGTACGAATTGTACCGCGTTTATAAATGAGAAATTTAATGACTTCCGAATATTTTGAAACTAATTTGGCTGAAAAACTCTCAAGTTACCTTCTTTTTGTGCCATTTCAAGTGTACGATTTGAGTCACAAATCTAATAGCTGTCGAACATTTCGACGTTTCTTCTTGTACTGCTTTCGAGTGTACGAATCGCATTTTGTCGATAAATCTATAATGAATATAATTATGTGTATAAAATCTACCGTCATGAAATATAGTATCAACTGTAATGCCTCATATGCCTATACAAGGCCTGAGTGTAATAAAATGAACTTGAAAGTGAACTTTACATCGCTCACCACTGTTCTGGATCCTTGGTGTGGTGGAAGCGTTTGGGGGCTAAGGCGCTAGTCGCTTTCGCCGGTTGTGGGTTCGATTCCCTGTTGATGCCAAAATACCGTAATGCCACGACTATTTGCATAACGCCCGCCACTGAAATCTGCTGGTTGGGTCGCCTAGACCTGTACCAAAAGGTACAACAGAAAAGCCCCATATGCGGAGCCACCTGTTAGTGTCATTAATAACTACACGTTGATAGCCACGCGTAGTGTCCGTAATAAACAGGTTTGATTGTAAGCGCATGACGGGTCTAAGTTTGTTTGTCTAACTGTAGCAGTGATTCATCTCAGAGTGAGCACACCTGTTATTTTACCCCTATTCGACAATGGCACACAGATAAGGATTTTTAGCCCTATTTGGTAGAGTTAGATTAACGTTGTTTACATTAACAAAGATGTGGCGGAGACATATTTCCCTCACGCGTATCCACAGGTTATAGCTCCACACCTGCTGTAAATAAACACGAGTTGCGAAATAAAATCATTTCAATATTTTCTAACGATAGGCATAAGCCCGACCCTTTCATGATGAAGGCCGGACAAAACCGTGCTCTGTAGTAGTCTTGAGAAATGGCTATTTGCAGGCCAAGAGAAGAATATTTTTGAAAATTTACCACTGAAATGCCTGGCTCGGTAACCGAGCCAGTCATTCCAGTGATACATTTTCAAAACTAGTATTCTCTTGGCCTGCAAATGGACATTCAGTAAGCAAATATTTATGTTTTTTGACCAAATTAGACACGAAAGGGTTAATCCAACAGGAGATTGATTTTAAGAACTGTCATTATTATTTCAAACGTGTTGAATTTTTATTGATTTGAATTATTGACACTTTAGATTTCAGAATTTAAGAACCCATAATAAAAATCTAATGTTTATTAAGGGTTTGTCTGGCAGCATTCTTCGCCGAACTTTGTGGATAACAACATTCATTAAGTATTGATCCTCTCAAGAAGGCATTAAAATTTCAAGATGATTTTAGAAATTCGATAGTAACATTGTGAAATGTTCGTCACTTCCGTGTTTCGAGGGAGGGACGGAGAGAGGGATGGAAGGAAGGGAGGGAAGCGAGGGGAGGGAGGGAAGGGAAGAAGGGGACGAAGGGATGGGTGGGTGGGTTGGTGGGTGGGTGGAGAGAAACAAAGAGGACGAGGAGAGGAGAAGCGAAGGTGATGTGGCGAGAGAGAGAGAGAGAGAGAGAGAGAGAGAGAGAGAGAGAGAGAGAGAGAGAGAGAGAGAGAGAGAGAGAGAGAGAGTTGCGGAATAGTGTGGAGACATATTCTTTGGAGGGGTGAAATGAAGGTCGTGTACAAAATAGGGAGAGGGAATGAAAGTTGGAGAGAGCAGGAGGAATATGGATAGAGGGAAATACTTGGTCGGTGGTAGAATAGATAGACAGATGAAGACTGCTCTCCTCCTTATATAAAGGTTCTAATTTATTGGTTCATTATTTAATTCCGTATCTTTGTCAGCTTCAGGGGACCCAAACATCAACAGGGACACCCATTGTCATTCAGCAAGTTCTTATACAGTTTCTCTAAGCTCTTAATATTTTGCTCCGATAACGGAAACATCAAAGTGTCTATTTAACGCTCACAGGTGATGATATGTGTCGTTATTGTTTGAGATATCGTTTATTGTCCTCCCCTTATGGTCCGAGTTATTAAGTACAAGAGCACTCACCATTAAACACCATCATACGGAATGGAACATACGAGTGTTATTAATGCAATAAAATAACGCGTAATCTAAGCTTGAATACCCTCCTTAAAACGCCATAACCCTCTCTTACGTATAAGGCGCTGAGATAGTGTATGGAGGTGAATAGCTTGTCGTGTTTTATGTGCTCGTTTTCCGCTTTAAATATCATGTCTGCGTACTTGGCGGCCCGGCTTTGATCTTGTAATATACACAACTGAAGAGTTCTATCATCAGTGGGTGTCCATGGGCTAAATTAATGTTTAGTAACTATACAGATTCAGATCGAGTTTGTTGTAGGCCTACTCCTTGGTAACTTTCCAAGAGAACGCAGATTACTGGGCCGGTATTTGCCCACGCCCGGCCATATGTACCCGGTAGGCATCATAAACATTAGGCTATAGACCGCTCATCCCCATACAATATAAATCTATCCCAACACGCTCAAAGCATGGGCGGAGCTTAGCTAGAGATGGGCGGGGCATAGCTAGAACAGGATCGTCTATTGTCACATCACACCGTAGTAACCAGCAAGCGATTTATGTGTGCCGTAGGCCTATCTCTGACTCTCCGTTAGACAATCTGGAATGCTTGACGAATCAAATCCATGGTCTCCCATCGATAGACAATACAGGGATCCATTTCTAGCCAATGCCCCGCCCATTTCTAGCTAATCTCCGCCCACGCCTTTCCCGTGTTGGAATAAATCGAACCCTGAATTCCCAGAATCCCAATATTAAGATCTAGGTAACTATACCGGTACTCTTTTGAATATCTTGCAGACAAATTTGACTGGGTGCTGTTGCTGCCTATGGCAACAACAGCTCCTCTAGTCAAATTGGTTTCAAAATTTTCAACAGAGTGATTTATAAATAGTAAATCCATCAAAGGCGTACACTTGACGGACTCTTCCGGCTTCACGCCACACTGTTTCTGTCTATTAAGATTGCGACGTCAGCCTACACGTGAAGTAATTAATTATGACGTCATATACTTGGTCGACAGTTTGGATTCATCCATTGACCAGACCATGTCGTATTCATGTATTTTCTGTTAGTATGTTTGATGGGCGGGGCAGGACTGCTGTTTTCCACGTAGGCTTATAGTGGACATTCTTGTCGTTTGCCTGACCGGTTTCACCTTGATATTATCAATGTTGTATAGTCTGCTGCGATTCTCCAAACTTTTCCAAGCAGATCTATACACACACACAAATATATATAGGCCTCTATCAATCATCCTGAGGACACCGAGTTCAGGCAATATGTACACGTAGACAAATATGCTGCACGCAGCTTCATAGCTGTTGCTTCCCCTCGTTTCCTCATATATTCAGGTACCGACTTCCCTCGTGTGTGTATGAGACATCGTATATTGTATGAAATTTAACATTAATAGCAATAAAATCTTGACCGCGATATCTGTAAAAGGTATTCTCTGGTCATCATTTACCAGGTAGTTTAGCTACAGCCAGTAAATCCGTACTAGATTGTGTAGTCATGCTTTTGATAGCGACCCCGACGCTCATCAATTCAACCATCAGTTTGTTCCAAGAGACTTCCGACAAAGTATACAAGTAGTTACTCTTGCGGGATTCCTGCTTGGTCGAGCATCTGTCTCCGTTTATTGTTGGCTTGCTGAGCTTATAGATGGTGGACGTGACGTGGTATCAGGCCATCCACCGTTTAACCCCTCTTGTGTCAACAGCGCCTCAAAGCTTTCAAAATTCTACTTATATCAATTAACCCTTTAATGGTCTGGAACTTTCAAGAAAATAATAATTTTTACTATAAAATTTGCAAAAATTACTTTCTGTTGTCATGCCAATAGACATTACTCAAGACCATTACAGGTGCTATGCGCAACAATACACAATACGTATTTAAGTTGAGATCGGCAATAGACCTTACTAGGGCCTCCAACGTCGCAACAGATGATGATGATGATGATGATGATGATGAGGTGCAATTTTTTGGCCGACTTTAACATGAAAATTGTCAAGAAAATCCTGTTTCTTCTTAGCTAGTGTCTATTTGCCGGCTGAGAGAGGACTATTTTTGAAACTACCACTGGAGTGACTGGCTCGGTTACCGAGCCAGTCATTCCAGTTGTAAAGTTTCAAAAATCATATTCTCTTGAAAAAAATTGGACATTCCTCAAGGCCATTATATAGTCCGTTTTTTGCGTCTTGACCATTAAAGAGTTAATCTGGTGTAAGACCTGTACGTTTAAAGTGAATCCACTTAATTAACCTGGACGCATTTCCGCGGACGCCTTTAATCTTTCACGAGAAAGCCGTCCAAAACCGGCCTCTGTTGTGGTCTTGGGGAATGTCCATTTGCAAGACTTTTTTTTGAAAATTTACCACTGGAATGACTCGATTACAGTCATTCCAGTGGTAAATTTTCAAAGAAATAGTCTTCTCTTGGCCTGTAAAAGGACATTCAATAAGTAAATATTTGAAATAGCTATACGCCTCTGGTCTATATATCGTCAAACGGTATATTCAGTTGCCTTTTTGCGGATCTCTTTCTTAGAAAATGACCGTCTCAAAATTACTTGCCAAGTTATTAGGACAATGACAAATGAAAATGACAACTCTATCGAACTGGTACCTCATGCTATCAAAAATTCTCAAGGGGTGGGTGCAACAAATGTGAAACAGTTTGGATTTTGGCCTAATGACTATAGACAATGTCACGAGCTGTAATAATGCGATACAAACCATATTTATCTAACTGTATCCGTTATTATGTGGAGAATAGGCTACATTATAATCATACTTTTCTAGGATATCGAAATATGCGATTTACACCGCCTCTGAAAAGTCAGGTTCCTGGGCACGTGCTGGTCGAATACCGGGACAATACTGCTCAGTATCGGCCCGGTATCACGGGTAATCAGGATATATACTATTAACTAATTGAAACGACACCGTACGTCGCCGCCACCGACGACGACAAGTCGAGGATAAAGACGACGAGTCGGCCATAATGTTAACGGCAATAGGAGCGACGACGACGACGACAACGACGACGACAACAGCCGATGCCATTCATTAATGTTTTTATATCTGTAGGCTAATCGTATCAGCGTGTTTTGCTTTAGCGCTTAGAAGACAATGACGTCATCAATGGACTTTTCTAGTTTATCCATCCATCATATGACATCATAATCAACTATGTAACGTGTAGGATGACGTCATAATCAAATACAGCATGAATGACTAAATTTAGTCCGTCTTAACGCTTAATAGTCCGGCACGAATTGCATATCTTTACTATTTAATAAACATTCTGTTGAATAGTTTGAAATTGATTTGACTGGGCGTTGTTTCTATCATAGGCAACAAAAACACCCAGTCAAATTAGTTTCAAAATATTCAACAGTTTACCTGCATTGTTTTCTGGAAATCGCGTCAGGGAGTTTGGGGAGCGATCGATTCCAACACAAAAGATGGGTGGGGGGGGGGGGTAACTAAAACTGGAAAGGTACGTTATAAGTCTAACCTATCGTCATTTCCCACAGCGTTCCCAGGTTGACACCTCCCCGCTGCCATTACGTCATATTAACATATTCAATTTGTTCCCTCGCGGGGATCTCTGCGAGCCTCGCTTCCGTCAAAGAGATTCCCTCGCGCCATAAGCCATGTATTCACTTTCATTCAATACCATTACAAACTCATAAACTGATGCTATTCAATCCTACAATTGATCCATTCATCGGATTTTGAATAAGATTTGGCGACTTTTGGGATATTGGTTGACATTTAGCTGGCTTAATTAACCCAGTCAATGATCCGGAGCCGGAACTCGGGCGGAGTGACCCGCGAGAAAATGATCCTCGGATTCTAAGAATAAAAGACGCCGCTCAAATGAACAACGTGACATTTTATTAATAGTATTGTTCAATCTGTCTTCCGGTGTAGCATATGGTTTGAATGTATAACTGCTCACGAATAACAGGTCGAATAACGCTTATTGGATCGTAATGGTGTCTTTATCAAGCGGCCGGAGCTATCATTAAGCGTTTATAGCGACCATCTCGGAGTTCTCATTCATATCATTTCTGTAGTCTGTTTATTATGACGGCTAACATGCGCGCTCTCATTGTGGCGACGTTCCATTAGATACCGTCTGCTAGAGAGGTAATTTGTATTTAATGTTTTGCTGTAGTGGACGAACAATGACCAGGTCAATTATCAACAAGCGATAAACGTGTTAGGCTACACCAACTGTCTCGTCCATTCCTGCTCATAAGTATTGTTTAGTGAAGCAATCATAAAGCTATTATCGACATCCACTCTAACCCGGTGACAGCCATCCACTCTAACCTGGTGCTAATTTCCAATGGTGCAGTATACAAGATATATGTATTCATAACTATATTGAAGAAAAAAAAATGTTGAAGAGAAATGCATGAGGCTTCATGCTTATGAGATGCATTCCCTTAGTGTACTTTTATAAGTTAAGTATATATTTGACCGGCTGACCAGTTCTGTCTACTGACATATGGGTATGCCCTGTTTACAAATGGGCGTGCCGATAACAAATAAACCCGAAAACCAAATGCGAAAAATCATTTAAACGGCTAGAACGATTCTCCTGGATATTCAGAAGGGGATTTGACTGCAAGCTGTTGCTGCCGTTACCTACGACAAAAAATGATCCTGTTAAGATATGGATCTTCGCCGTTTACAAACGGCACTGCACCGTTTACACACCGTCCATATTGATTATTGGGTCGCTATATATACACTGCTTGGGCATCCCAAAATAGACGCTGTAGACTTGATAGGCAAGGAAAAGCGGCTTCTAGATTATCTTCTCACTATGCCTGCAGAACAGTTTAAGAATCTCTTCATGAATGAAGCTGACTCAGAGTTTCGACTCATGGGCATTTCCTATACGACATTGCTGCACATCACTGGAAACATAGCCTTCCAGTGGTTTTGGAAAGTGTGTATCCGCGGATCAAGGAATCAGCTATCCAAAATAATACACGTGTATCATCATTATAACGCAACCCGTGGATCCCTGAAGCTGTAGAACTAACACCTGGGCAGCTCCAGAGACATTTCTACCTAAGCTTGACCCCTACCACCTCAAGCACCTCCGTACTATCATCCAGCGTCACTTGACGGACGGCATAATCTCGAATGACGCATTATACACCATGTGTAATTCGTTCCCAATTTCAGTGAACCTGCCCCAGCAAAGATGGTCTATGTTTGACCATGTTCTGCGTACGGATGACAGGGCTGCGAATATCACTAGACAGGCGTTCACAGACAACCTTCTGATTTGCTGTACTCAGATCTAACATGAATAACGCCCTCAGAGGATGTCGCTGCACACACCAGCTAAACGCGCTACATACCAATCTGAAAGAGGAAGGACTGGGTACACTGGCGGCCAAGAGGAACCAGGGCGATCTATGAACTGTCACTGTGGACAAGAAGCAGTGCCCAAGGAAGACAGACTGATTGCAGCTGCATGGTGTTCTTCATACTATTGCAGCCACAGAACACAGTATATCATCATCAATGGAGGAATCCAGTTTTAGCTATTTCACGCCCATCTCTAGCTAAACTCCACACATGCACGCTCTGCAATTATTGTGATCCATCACTCCATACACTCTTTGAATCTCAGAAAAATATACCGGTAAGCTGTTGAATATTTTGAAACTAATTTGACTGGGTGCTGTTGCTACCTATGGCAGCAACTGCGCCCAATTAATTTAGTTTCAAGACATTCAACAGAATGTTTATTAAATAGTAAAGACATACAATTCGTACAACTCGTCGGCCCTATTAAGCTTTTGTGACGGATTATATTACGTCATTCATGACGTAACTGATTGTGAGATCAGCCTACATGTGACGTTGTTGATTATGACGGCATATGATTGACTAAGAGACTGGATTCCTCAATTGGTTGGCGGATGGTTAGGGTCCATGTTTAACATTACATGTGAATCGAGACACTCGCGTAGGCCAACAAAGTGGTCAGAGCAGAGCTAGATATGGGCGGTGTTTAGCTAAAATCGGACCGCTCCTTTAGATTAGACGAATCCCAGAAATGCACGTGGAGCAATAGGTAGACATGAAATCCTTGCAACATAGACCTACATAACGAAACTGTTCACTACAATTTGAGGAATATTTTTTCCAGCTTGGAATACACGCAGCACCCAGCGCACCATCCACCCCTCGCGCCACCGGTCACGTTGTCTGGCACTCCACAAGTATTCAACACACACCCATTCTATACTATGTAGGCTCCGTAATGGATTTAGCGACTTTATATATCTATTTGCTATCTCTCTGTCAGAACCTACTCCTTGTTCGTGTGGTGATGAATAAAAACATACTATCTGTTCCACTTCCGTCTTCTCAATCATCAAAATAATAGTCTCTCTTCAATGAACCTTTCCGGTTCACCCACCCATCGTATGACGTCATAATCAACTATGTGACGTGTGTGATGACGCCATAATCAATGACGTCATGGATGCCGTAAATAAGTACGTCACGAACGCATAATTGGTGGCGGACTAAGCGTTGTTGTACGAACTGTATGTCTTTACTATTTAATAAAGATGCTGTTAAATATTTTCAAACTATTCAACAGCTTGGCTGCATAGTTTGCTTGAAATCGATAGTCAGGGAGTTCCGGGATCGATCGGTCTCAACACGACCGAGTTGTGTGTGGAGCTTAGTTAATGCGGGGCATAGCTAAAACTGGAAATGTCCATTTGAGCTGCCGTTGAATGATATTTTTCCTAGGACACTACCTTTTAAGCATTGCCATCATTAATAATGTGGATGCGTACACGAATATAAAGTTACGATATCCAACATCGCAAGTCAATATATAGTCAACACTCGTCCCTTTAAATGGCATTCATCCTTTTAGTGGAACCTGTAAACTATCTGTTCAAATAATTGCGCGCTTTAACCCTTTCATTTCGAAGACGGCCAAAACCGGCGTCTGCAGTGGTCTTGAGGAATGTAGATTTGCAGACCAGGAGAAGACTATCTCTGAAAATGTTACCACTCGAATGACTCGATCTGTAACCGAGTCCGTCATTCCAGTGGTAAAATTTCAAAATTAGTTTTCTCTTGATTTGCAAATGGACATTTAGTGAGCAAATATTTTAATATTCTTCACCAAATTTAACAATTAAAGGGTTATTGTTTAATAATGCATCCATTTAAATAATAATAAATTCTGTTTGTACAAAAAAGATATCATTTATAACCTGTCAGAAAACACCGTTATGACTAATCATACACATAACCAATGACAAACACAGAGTCAACCAACGCCATTTGACATGTCATAACAAGCTAAGCATGGCCTTTTTCTGGTATCGTCAATATACCTTGTTTTGATTAGTATTTCACGCACGAACGAACGAACGAACGAACGCACTCACGCACGAACGCACACACGTACGTATGCACGTAAGCACGCATACACGAACGAATGAACACACACGCTCATGTATGCGCGCATGCACGAATGAATTCCCGCACGTATGTTCGCCCATACACGAACGAACGAACGAACGAACGAACGAACGAACGAACGAACGAACGAACGAACGCACGCACACACTCAAGCACGCGCGTGGTAGGATATATTCCGATACATACAGTTTTACTACGTTAAACAATAAGGCTGTGTTATATGAATTCCGGCGTAACATGTGTTAATGTACTCTGTTAGGTAATTACGTCCTGACTCGGCGTACAATGGACAGTCCATCAATATAACATTTACTGACCACTCACAATATAGTATAATAGTATAATAATGTCATTATAGGAAGGAACTGGGTATAACCAAAAAAGCGCCATGAGTCATACATATTGCAGATTAACTCCTAAGGGAGGGCGGGTCTACAATGCGCATTATGGCAGATTATTGTAATATGGTAGCCTAGGATATTACGATAATCTCATAACGCGTATTAACCCTTTAACTCTCAAAATAGTCTTCTCTTGGTCTGCAAATGGAGAATTCTCAAGACTATTGGCGAAGTCGTTTTTTGGTCATCTTGGGGGTCAAAGCGTTAATACATTCATTATCGGTCAGTTATAGCGCGATTGTCATGAAGTGAGTAGGCTATCTCTAGACAAAGCGAACGGCAAAGTATAGCTCCCAGCGTATTGTGCTAAGATATTACAAAAGCATAATTATGAAAAGATTTTATTCTATGTTTGCGAGAAAAGCTGGTAATGTGAGCATTATAGCGCTATTATTGTTCCATTTAGAAGAATTTTTATATTCAGGTAGACGCGAAATAAAAAAATAATTAATTAACTGATCTTTAGGCCAATTGTCCCGTTAAACCAGAAAACCAAATGCGAAAAATCATTTAAAAGGCTAGAACGATTCTCACGGATATTCAGAAGAGAATTTGACTGAAAGCTGTTGCTGCCGTTACCTATGACAAAAAATGATCCTGTTAAATTATCTTCAACATACGATAGGTGACAGAGAATTTGAAAATATATTGTATGAACGTTCTTGAAATATGAAAATGGGTTGACTGAGGTTTCCTGCTAGCTACTGTCATTCAACTCGTTTCTCAATTTGTTTCTAAATTGCGATTTTGATGAATCATCGTTATTTTCCAAAGCGTAACAAACTCATTACAATGCACCCTTTAACATCCACGCAGGCCAGAACACCTTCCTGTACTGGTCTTGTGAAATAAGCATTCGCAGATCAAGAGGCACATGTTTTTGAAGGTCTACCACTGAAATTGGTGTCTTGAACCCGAGTCACTAAATGCACTGGTCTGTTAAAAATTATAATTTTCTATGAGAGAATTGTAATTTTCATGAACAGATTTGAACACTACCGGATAAGATCATTCAAGTTACCACATTAGAAGTACATCGTGAGTATTTTGCCGTCTGGTGATGTCACAGCGATCAGAAATGTACCGTTCCAGTTTCAGCTATGCCCCGCCCACCTCTAGCTAAGCTCCACACACATCTCGCTCGTCCGTGTGTGGATCGATCGATCTCTGAACTCCCTGACTATCAATTTCCAGAAAACTATACAGGTAAGCTGTTAAATATTTTGAAAGTAATTTGACTGACTCCTATGACAACAACAGCGTCCAGTCAAATTACTTTCGTAATATTCAACAGCATGTTTATTAAATAGTAAAGACATACAATTCGTACAACCTGACGGACTATTAAACGTTTAAGACGGACTAAATCGAGTCACTCGTCACGTAATTGATTATGACGTGAGCCTACATGTGACGTAGTTGATAATGATGGCATATGATTGATCGATAAACTGGAATCCTCCATTGCTTCTGGACCTTTTGACCATCACAACGTTATGAGTCATCGAAAAGATTCCACCATCGATTCTAGCAAAAAAACCTAAATTACGAATCATAACCTCCAAAATTATATTAGAATAAAGAGTATGCATTATAGCGCTTGTTTTTAAAGTGATTAATTTGTGTCCACGGTCATTTTCACAGCCAGTGTTGGAAAGGTAATATATGCATTAGACTGGCTGCCGGCATATGAATGCTTAATATGAAGGGCAAAGTTTTCCAAACGTTCTCTCTCTCTCTCTCTGTCTCTCTCTCTCTCTCTCTCTCGCTCCCTCCCTCCATCCAGCCCTCACTCCCTCCCTCCCCCCTCTCTCTCTCCCCTCTCTCTCTCTCTCTCTCTCTCTCTCTCTCTCTCTCTCTCTCTCTCTCTCTCTCTCTCTCTCTCTCTCTCTCTAAGCTTACCATCGATCATATAACGTCATATTCAACTAAGTGACATGCAGCCTGACGTCATAATCATGACGTCATGAATGACTCGATATAGTCCGTCTCTAATGCTTAATAGTCCGAGCGTTGTACACATTGTATGGCTTTACTATTTAATAAACATTCTGTTGAATATTTTGAAACAAATTTGACTGTGCGCTGTTGCACCCGGTCAAATTAGTTTCAAACTATTTAACAGCTTACCTGTTATAGTTTTCTGGAAATTGATAGTCAGGGAGATCAAGAATCGATCGATCCCAACACGAGTGAGGGGGGAGTGGAGATTAGCTAGAGGTGGGCGGGGAATAGCGAAAACTGGAAAGGTCAACTTCCCAGCAACATTTGAGCAGGAAAATGGGTTATTAAAAAAAAATTAGAATAACGCGTTCTACATGAGCAAATCTTACAGATTCACTACTACAGGCATTGGACTTGATATAGCATGATCGTAGGCCCACTCCATTATCAACTTTATCCATGTTAATGCTTAGTTTATACTGAACACTTGAAGATCAGTTCAAATAATGAAAGTTTATGGCCAGCCCAGAGTAGGCTGCAGAAATGAACAGTGATAATTCAAATTACGGGGCCAGTATCGGGCAGAATTTACACATTATTAGTTCAATATCAGCCCAGTAAACTGCGTTATCAGCGATAGTAAAAATAATGATGAACTAGAGAAGATTTACTGAAGTAACTGTAAATCTGTGTTGCTTGACCATTAATCTTTAATCACTCATCTTTAACAACTCTCTTGAAGAAGGTGTACTACCAAACATCTGGAAATTGGAAAATGTGTGTTGTATATATAAGAATGGTTAAAAAACTGATCCAAATAACTACAGACCAATTAGCCTTACCTACTCCCTGTGCAAGGTCCTTGAGTCATTTGTTAGGGTCAGTATCGTAAACTATTTGGAAGAAGCAAACGTATTCTCTCAATGCCAGCACGGTTCCAGACATAACATATCATACACACCTCAACTGTTAGAGGATCTCGAACATATGGCAACTAAACTGGATGCGAAAAAAACTATTTATGCTGTATATCTGGATTTCTCCAAGGCTATGGATACAGTACCACATAAAAGACTCTAATCAAGATTGCAAAGCTACGG
Organism: Chaetoderma sp. LZ-2023a; assembly: GCA_034401795.1. Taxonomy (NCBI): domain Eukaryota; kingdom Metazoa; phylum Mollusca; class Caudofoveata; order Chaetodermatida; family Chaetodermatidae; genus Chaetoderma; species Chaetoderma sp. LZ-2023a. The sequence goes on from CM067364.1 coordinate 65,895,338, forward strand.
TATAGGAAATAAAGTAACCAAGTGGATAGAAGACTATTTAACCAATAGAAAACAAAGACGGTAGAATTAATGATACAACATCAGATTGGGCAGACGTAACCAGTGGCGTACCACAAGGAAGTGCTCTGGGGGCATGTCCGTTTTCTATTTCAAATAAATGATTTACCAATATCACCAACCTGCCACTGCAAAATATTTGCCGATGACATGAAAATATATGGAGACTCATCCACCAATGGCACCCAAGATGACATAGTCAAGGTATGCGGTTTGTCCCGGACATGGCGACTAGGGTTCAATATAAGTAAAACGCATGTCTTACATTTTGGCAGAAACAGTTCCCGAATGCAATGCTCTATGACAACTGGTTACTCACACATACAGCCAATATCTACGTCACAGCTAGAAAATGATTTGGGAGTGCATATCGACACAGACCTTTCCTTCGATACACGCATAAATAACATCGTATATAGGGCGAATAGTAGAGTAGGAATAATCAAAAGAACCTTTTCCTGTATAGACCCATCTACACTTAGTTTACTCTACAAATCTTTCGTAAGATCTATCCTTGAATACTGTAACTCAGCATGGTCGCTATTAAAAAGAGTACAGAGTCGGGCAACAAATTTATTACCACAAATTAGAGACTACAGATACATAGAAAGACTCAGAACCCTAAATCTAATATCATTGAAATAAAGAAGATTTCGAGGGATATATACAACATTGACAAAACCAGCTTTTTTGAACTCGCCACTAATACACACACTAAAGGACATAAGTTCAAGCTCAACATGAAACGCAGCACTAAGGATATTCGCAAGTATGTTTTCTCTAACAGAGTGGTACCCTATTGGAACTAACTACCAGCAACAGTTATAGAGGCATCAACGGTTGAATCATTCAAACTTTAACTAGACATGCATTTCAATGAGATACTTCATGATTTTGACAAAACATTATTTGCATGAAGAGACATTAGCGTAGAGAAGGAGACTCAGATAGCCGGGAACACAAAAATGAGACCAACCACGGCGGCCTCCAAAAGTCAACATGCTCACAAATGCTAGGCGCAGCAGTGTGTAACTATGAGTGTAGGCGGCACACCGCAGCTGACGCGAGGAACACCCATCAGCATCATAGCATTTCCACAAATCAGAGCAAAAGTTTTTAACCGAATGCCACTGATATACTGATGATTTTGAGGAGACTTAATTAAGCGACAACGGTCAAATCATTCAAGAACAAACTAGATATCTACTTCAAAGAAAGATCTTTTGAATTGGACTGAGCAAGTCATAGTATAATAAAATACACCGAGGCAATAACAAGCCAATGACGTATGCCTCGTGAAATGATGATGATGATGATGATGATGATGAGGATGATGATTAAAATTATTATAAGGCCTCTTCTAAGGCCACTGAACGTGTCTGGTGCTGAGCGAATAAAAACTATAGGTGTAATCACAGATCAAAGATCCATGCTTGAAATTCCCATATGTTTACATTAAAATGTCACCTTGACCCTAAGAATAAACTAAGGTGTATCTTCTATCATGCTCTTTGAAGTTGCGTGACGAAATGCAGGTAACTTATGCCAAACATGAAAATTGGACAGATCCAAAATAAAAGCACATGCACACGATTCCAGATTGGGTAGCAGAAGTTGACAAAGTTAAATTCAGCATACGTATGAACAGAAGCCTGCATCATACACTATATAAGCGCACGAAGCAGAGACTGCAAACTGTTGTTTTTGTTTGGGTCTTGGATATTTATCTAATCATTTATTTATTTGTAAAATAAAGTAAAGCAACTAATGACAATTAAATTCACCTTTTAATAAGAACATATTAATAGCACAGAACTAACAAGAACAAGCACAGATTGCAGACCCTCGGCTTTCCATTTGTCACATTGTAAAAAGATTTTCAGATTTTTAGGAGTGTGTCGGATCACACCCAAAGCTGTGGAATCCCGATGTATGATCACGCTCTCTTTTGTATTAAAATTTGATCCACTATCGGACCCGCAGTTTCAGAGATACCCATAGATCCAGGTTTTATCTGAGCCAATCCGGATCCGGGGGTCTTCTATCTGGATGAGCGGCAATGTCTTGGTGTCCACTTGTACGGCAAGTTCATTCGTTGAGTTAACCTTTGAGCCAAATATGATCACAGATTTTTAGATACTGCTCCGAACACACGTACGCACACATGCACGCTCGCACGCTCACACGCTCGCACACATGCACGAACGCACGCACGCACGCACTCAGGCACGCACACACGCAGACATAACCAATCGTAATACCCTCTTCCCCTTACTGGTCGAGGCTAATAACAATAATTTCTTCAATTTGAAGTTGTTCATTTTTAATTATTGGGATATACTAAACTTTAGACTAAGCTCACAATGATCATAACGACCGCTGATGATTTTAAAACGAGTTTCTTAACCCTTTAATGACCTAATTTTGTAAATGAATCAAATTATGTGCTTATTCTATGTCCACTTGCAGGCCAAGTAAAGACTATTTTAGAAAGGTTACCACTGGAATGCCTGGCTCGGTTACCGAGCCAGTCATTCCAGCGGAAAGTTTTCAAAGAATTGTCTTTACTTGGCCTGCAAATGGAATTCTTCAAGACCACTGCAGAGGCCGGTTTTGGCTAGCTCGCACCCCACAAGTACATAGAGTTTCAATAGGTTTCCATGTTCGGTAACTCTATTATGCGCCTGGATTCCTAATAGATGGGTGAATGGCTAGCTCTGCCCCGCCCATTTCTAGCTACGCTCTGCTCAAATCTCAGCCGTGTTGGAACCGATTTGAAACTTTGAATCCTGAATTCACAGAATCCCAATCCCATAGTAAATATACAAACTGTTAAATATTTTGAAACTAAATTTCATATGGCAGCAACAGCTTCCAGTCAAATTAGTTTCAAAGTATACATCAACATCTTTATTAAATTGTAGATTATCAACGACATACAATGCAGACAATTTTGTGATGAACGTTTCAACATTGAACTTGTCCATCCTGAGTGTGATGTTAGCTAACTACGGGTGCATTTGATTATGACGTCAGATATTTGAATGCCAGATCGGATCGATGTATGAGAATTGTTTCGCTGAATTCTGTTTGTTGTTCATTTTGAAATATCCAAAAACTTTACTTAAAGGTACATATTCACAGCAAAATGCATGAAAATAAAATTGTTTAAATCGTGTACATTTAGAGACTTAATTTGTGTATCTCAATGTAATGAAGTCAGCTAAATCCTAACATATGATGATTTCATTCCGTACAAATTATTATAAATTTTTTAATACGAAGTTGAATTTGGAACTCATGTCTCTAATTGAATTTCATAACTTAAAAAAACTAACTAATTTAGACGTAATGAAATCATTTTATGTTAAGATTTATTTACATTACATCGAGGTCCACAATTTAAGCCTCTAAAAGTATACAATTTTGACAATTCTATTTTCAAACATTTTGCTGTGAATTTGTACCTTTAATCATGTTACAAGACCACAAGATGCTGGGTCTTTAACTATCTCGCTACTGCAAGCCACCGAGCAGTAATTTCAATGAGCAAGAACTCTTTCCTATTTAAAAAAACAATTTCACTGAATGTTGTTGTTGGCTTAGCTACGAAAAACTTTCAGTCAAATTGTTTTCAAGATGTTTAGCAGGTTCAGGGATAATCCGCTTGGAATATATCGTCTGCAAAAACCTCAGCAGACATGCCGTTAAAATGCGTGGTTTAATGACTACCAGTCCTAATGAACCACAATCTCTGTGTAGCAGAAACACAGTACAGACAGGTCTGATTGTATATACAAATGTTAAACCGTACACGTTTATCAACTATACAATGGGTGAATAATTACACTTATTTGCATAAGAATAGAGTAAGTTAATACCAGGACATAAAACACAATGCATATTCCATGACAATATTGTATGTGAATGCTAACATCAGTCATCTCACGTGATCAGTAAGTAAAACATTTTAAATACATTGTCTATTACAATACACAATAAGAAATATACGTTTTATCAATCATTATTAAATTCTACGTGATCTGGTCAAATGGAGTAGAATCCATATGATCTATATGTGGTGTTTTAGTAAACATCTCTCTAACGATGCAGGTAAGCTAGTGACAAAGTCAGTCCACTATGGGACATTGCATAAATTATAGGATATTTGACTAATTTATAACCTGTTAAATTATCAAGTTATGCCAAAAGTTAGTATATGAAGTCCTCCCAAGACGTGTAATCTGAAAGGTGTTTCAATTTGGTTTCAAACTGCCAACTGAGGTAAGAGACCTGCTTTACATGTCGAGAAAACATGTTGAGAAATCGCAGAAATATCGCTTAGATGAATTGAAGACATTTTAGTCACTGTATGTCAATAATCTTATTGAAATGGAAGAAGTGGAAGAGAACCCCGTAGTAATGTTCTGGTTCGGCATTATGTACATGATTATGTACACGATTATGTACACGATTATGTACACGATTATGTACACGATTATGTACACGATTGAGATAATCTTATTGAATCTTCACAGTCTGCAAACCAATGAGAGGAATGGATTTAAAATCTCTCCCTCCGGCTAATGAAACAGAGAGTAACCACTCACATGAGGATCCAGAAATGTCTATGTACCCGAACAGAGACAAGTTTCCATCATTGACACAACGTTCCAAAACCAAAGGAAACAAGCAACCTACGTACTCAAATTTCTAATGATCAAATTTGTAACTTTCTCTCAAAACATAAATGCCAAGTTCATTTATTCACTGAGAAATTGTTGTGGCAATCTATCTGTCTCAACCCATACACGCCTTAACCCCTCTTGTGTCAACACCGCCTCAAAGCGCTCAAAATACTACTTGATATATCGGATATTTTACTCTTAGAAGACTTTTTTTTGTAAATTTACCACTGAATAATTTTTCGCCAGCGTGACCATTAAAGGGAGACTATTAAAGAAAATTTAAGTTTTTTCTTAGCAAGTGTCTATCTGTAGGCCGAGAGAAAAGTATTTAAAAAAAATTTACGACTAGAATGACTGGCTCGGTTACCGAGGCAGTCATTCTAGTGGTAAATATTCTAAAATACTCTTCTCTAGGCCTTTCAGATAACCATGTCTGAAGACCATTGCAAAGTTGTTTTTTGCCATCTTGACCATTAAACGGTTAAGTTGACACAGGAGTGGTTAAGGAATTTGAATGTGAACACTCTGACGCTGATGCCATCGTGTGAACACTCTGACGCTCATGCCATCGTGTGAACACTCTGACGCTGATGCCATCGTGTGAACACTCTGACACTGATGCCATCGTGTGAACACGCTGACGCTGATGCCATCGTGTGAACACTCTGACGCTGATGCCATCGTATGAACACTCTGACGTTGATGCCATCGTGTGAACACTCTGACGCTGATGCCATCGTATGAACACTCTGACGCTGATGCCATCGTATAAACACTCTGACGCTGATGCCATCGTGTGAACACTGACGCTCATGCCATCGTGTGAACACTCTGACGCTCATGCCATCGTGTGAACACTCTGACGCTGATGCCATCGTATGAACACTCTGACGCTGATGCCATCGTGTGAACACTCTGATGCTGATGCCATCGTGTGAACACTCTGACGCTGATGCCATCGTGTGAACACTCTGACCCTGATGCCATCGTGTGAACACTCTGACGCTGATGCCATCGTATGAACACTCTGACGCTGATGCCATCGTGTGAACACTCTGACGCTGATGCCATCGTGTGAACACTCTGACGCTCATGCCATCGTGTGAACACTCTGACGCTCATGCCATCGTGTGAACACTCTGACGCTGATGCCATCGTGTGAACACTGACCCTGATGCCATCGTGTGAACACTCTGACGCTGATGCCATCGTATGAACACTCTGACGCTGATGCCATCGTGTAAACACTCTGACGCTGATGCCATCGTGTGAACACTCTGACCCTGATGCCATCGTGTGAACACTCTGACGCTGATGCCATCGTATGAACACTCTGACGCTGATGCCATCGTATGAACACTCTGACGCTGATGCCATCGTGTGAACACTCTGACGCTGATGCCATCGTGTGAACACTCTGACGCTGATGCCATCGTGTGAACACTCTGACCCTGATGCCATCGTGTGAACACTCTGACGCTGATGCCATCGTGTGAACACTCTGACGCTGATGCCATCGTGTGAACACTCTGACGCTGATGCCATCGTGTAAACACTCCGACGCTGATGCGATCGTGTGAACACTCTGACGGTGATGCCATCGTAATGTTCATTTATTCTCAAATGAGGAAGGCTGGAACTAATGATGTCACGGGGTTGGTAGCGAGGATATGCATGTTGTGGTTTCCCTGTGTGTATGTTGCCCACGAATAGATGGGGGTGTTAGGATTGAAATATGAATGTTATTTACATTTTGGCTTCATGGTGAAAGGGTTAATTTTATTTTCTTATATAGAATTTTAATAAATAATATTATTATAATCGTCTTCCATAAGTTCCGTGATCAAATTAGGCTGCGTGCGTGCGTGCGTGCGTGCGTGCGTGCGTGCGTGCGTGCGTGCGTGTGTGTGTGTGTGTTTGGAACTACAAATTATGCACATGTGTAATAAAGGAATTAAGCGCCCAGTCAAAATTAATTTTAAAATATTCAACAGAATGTTTATTAAATAGTAAAGACATACAATAGATCCTTCCCACATTAGCGCATTTTGGGAAAATTCATTCCCCAGAATGCATCGCGCCACGTCCGGCTGGTAACCGCGATAGGCGACACGTGAACAGCATTACTTTTTATATGCATTTCTGTATTAGGTTTAACAGTTTTATAAAATTTAATTCAGTTGATTACAATTTTAAAACATCCCATATTGTCCACTTGAATTAATGAATCTAAGTCGAATGGTGTATTTTTTATACGCAAATAACTCAATGAAAACGTTATAAGAATATACACAAATATTACATTAATGTTTCGGCAATTGATGCGCTTTCCAATGATATATGATTTAAATAATATAATGATTTTAGTTTATCATAGGAACGGGTTAGATTGCGATGTATTTTAGTGCAAAAGTAACTCAATGCGGGTCAGCGGCTTGTTAGCAGCGGTACCAGCCAGCAGTTTTGCCCTGAGTTGTTGATTTAGGGGAATCCCGGCGTAATGACGTCAATGTCGGAAAGGTGTATTCGTACAACGTGTCGGACTATTAAGCGTTAAAGACGGACTTTATCGAGTCATTCATGCCAAAATTAATTATGACGTTATCCTGATCGTCACTTAGTTGATCTTTAGAGATTTCTGAATACATTGCTTGTTTCCTTGGTTTTGGAAGATTTGATAACAGGCAGCCAACTCGAACCTAAAAACAAATGACGGCACACCTCGCTGTATATAACAACATTCATATCTTGGCGATTTACACGCTTTGACACTCCTTAAACTCCGCATTACAGAATCAAGTCCAGATAAAATGCAGTTTTAGCAGACCTTTGAACAATGCGTTTTAATAAGCTTCAATCTGATCATGTGAATGAAGCTTATTATGGCGTGTTAGATAATGCGTCTTTCCAGGTTTAGCTATGCCCCGTCCACCTCTAGTTAAGCTCCACCCACACCTCGCTCGTGTTGGGATCGATCGATCTCTGAACTCCCTGACTATCAATTTCCAGAAAACTATACAGGTAAACTGTTGACTATTTTGAAACTAATTTGACTGCATGCTGTTGCTGCTCATAGCATGTTTATTAAATAGCAACGGCATTCAATCCATCCAACGTGTCGGACTATCAAGCGTTTAAGACGGACAAAATCGAATCATTGATGACGTCATGATTATGACGTCATCCTACACGTCACGTAGTTGATTATGGTGTTAAATGACGTCATATGATGGATGGATAAAACGAAAGGGTACATTCAACACGGATTTTATCAAGCTAAAAACAGCGGCGTGGCTTCTTCAAGAATTTATCTCGTATCAAAGGAGATCTCGCGAGATACGAATGAGATTTTATGGCAGGGTCTTCCACTAACTCACGCCTACTTTTACCCCTCACCACTCTCCATATTTGGAAAGCAGGTACGTGTACATCTAACGAGTACATATATGAACAACACACACACTATTGTTGATAACAGTTTATATATGAGTAAGTTTTCACGATAATACAATAGTCATCTGGCTATGTTCCTAAACCATAAATAACAAACTAATTTAATCAATATATTATGCTTTGAAAATAGACACATAATCTATTGGACACAAATGATATACGCAATGCGATGTTAATACTTGTCTACATTCGATTGCTAGTCATCTAGTAGTATATTGCGCGTGCCCTGTGGGGCCGGCTATTGTCCAGTCACCGGTCCAGGTCCATCTATGTTCAAGGCACTCGTTTAATGGACCTTTCCAGTTTATCCATCCATCATATGACGTCATAATCAACTACGTGACGTGTAGGATGAAGTCAGAATCAATGATGTCCTGAATGGCGTACATAAGTATGTCACGCATAATTGGTGACGGGCTAAGCGTTGTTGCTAGCGTTGTTGTACGATTTGTATGTCCTTAATATTTAATAAAGATGCTGTTGAATATTTTTAAACTAATTTAACTGACCGCTGTTGCTGCCGTAAGCAGCAACATCACCCAGTAAAATTAGTTAAAAAGTATTCAACAGCTTACCTGTTGAGTTTTCTGGAAATCGATTGCCACGGAGTTCAGGGATCGGTCGATCCCAAAACGAGCGATGTGTGCATGGAACTGATCTAGAGATGGGCGGGGAATAGCTAAAACTAGAAAAGGCCTATTCTGGTGGTCCAATGAGTGCCATCCATAGTCCAGACACTGGTCCAGTGAGGGTCATCTATAATCCAGACACTGGTTCAGGACAATCCACTGTCCAAGCATTTGTCTAATGACCATCATCTATTGTCCAGCCACGGGCCCGTGACCATGTATAATCCGGAATTTTTGACCCAGTGAGAGTTATTTATTGTCCAGAAACTGACCAAGTGACGGAAATCTATAGTCCAGACCGTGGGTAAATGTGATTTCCAGATGGGTAATAGCGCATCGATGGCAGAGTTACTACCGAGATGGTACTTGGTCACGATGAAGCATGTTTATGCTCGAAATCTTCCAAATATCATTGAAATAAATTCTAAATATACACTCGCTTTGAATGTTATTTTGGTTAATATACAGTAGCATGCGTGGCTCTCACAGCTTGTTCCTTATTAAGTTGTCCGTAGCTTAGGTATTACTAGGCTAAAATTCCTGAAACCCGTGTTCATTACAACAAAGGTAGCATGTGAGTCCCCATCCTGATTATGCCATAATAGACGTGATCAGATAGACCATGCACACTTCAAAGCACTCAAACATATATCAATTTATGGTTGATTGTCTGTACTATGCTTATCAATCAGGCTAATTAAATATGCGAGTCTCGTTGTAAGTATTCTAACACTTTGGCGTAATGTATCCACACGTGCAAGAAATAATTCGCTTACATTTTGTCAATTTACTTTTTCTTAAACAAACTCGATATTTGGTCATTCGCCTGATAATGCAGGCTACTGGGCCAGTACTGGAATACTGTGACCAATATGTCCCGGTAAGTGTCCAGTAACGCCCGGGTAACGTGTGTTTTCAGGGTCACCTGTGACACGGCAAAGCAAGTTTCAAAATACAAATTTCAGATATGATCGTATTTGCAAGCTATAGATCACCATTGATGAATTCACTTTTAGCTATGCCCCGCCCATTTCTAGATCAGCTATTCGATTGCTTTGCCCGTGTTGGTATCGATCGAACCATACATTCCTAGAATCCCCGTATCAAAGTAGCTATACAGTATACAGATAAGTTGTTGAATATTTTGAACCTAATTTGACTTGGTGCTGTTTCTGCCTATGCCACCAACAGCGCCGGTCAAATTAGTTTCAAGATATTCAACAGATTGTTTATTAAATAGTAAATCGATCAAAGACATCGTACACTTGACGGACTATTCCAACTTCATGACAGAGTATTTCTGTCAATTACGATTGCGACGTTAGACTACGTGTGACGTATTTGAGTATGACGTCAAATAATTGATCGACAGATCGGATTCATCAAATTCATCGACTGCAGAGAGCATTGACGTTACAATGTTCACATTTGCCACATTGCTGACATTTGTCACAGTGTCGACATCTGTCACATTGTCGACATTTGTCACAGTGCCGACATTTGTCACGGTGTCTACATGTGCCACTAAAAATTATTTGCATAAATCTATGTTGAGCAGCGACTTATGTGTTTAATCTGCTTTGCTGCCGGTTCCGAGAAGCAGAAAGTGAGTCTAGTGACGCGCTCATTCGTCTCCACAGTCCGATATGTAAGGTCGAAACAGTCCTTTAGAAGCCGATGTTGACTGAATAGTAGCGGCTGTGGTATAACATGTTTTCGTGGGTGGCTCTGGAGTTATTGGGCTCATTGGTCTAACAGGGCTGACGAGGCTCATTTTGTCCAGGTACAGCTTAGCCTCATTACCGCTGAAATTGTTATTTTGTATGTCCATTAACCTCTGTGACGGCGTCAACGGTGCAAATGGGTCAAAGTCAGCGGACGCATGTGCTGGGATACTGGCCATATCTGTTTGAATAATCGGCGGCGAGAGAGGAAGTACGAGTGACGACGTTGCCAGATCACCGGAAGCTGCTCTGTATAGTGGTGAAGGAGTAACCGGAAATGGAAGTGTATTTGGTAAGATTGGTGCAGTGAATATTGGTCTGAGAAGCGAGGCAGAATGTGGAGGTGGGGGAGGGGGCTGAGGTGGTGGAGCTAGTGCCGGTTGAGATGATCTATTCGATGACGTGATACTTCCGCTATCATATGGAAGCGGAAGTCTGATGGATCCCAAAGTGAGGTTACTACAGTAAGTTGATGTAGTTTGGATGTTGTAGGGGTGTGACGCGGCGGCTGCCGCGAGATACGCGTACATGTGTGGGTCCGGCATACCATATGGCCAAGTAAATGTCATACGCTGTCGTTTGTCCTTCATTCGACGATTTTGAAACCAAATCTGTAATTTAAACATAAACATTGTTAACATATTACAGCCGCTTCTAATTAAACTATTATATACAATTGGCAACCTCTCCCTGCCATATGTAACAGCAATCGTAATAGTTGATACCCACCCACCACATCATCACGGATGAATACACGAGTTTTGTCGCTAGGGCATAAGTACATGCGACTGATGCGTGTGAGCGCAGATCATGCTGCATACTGGGAAGCTATGGCTCTTTCTGGGACCATATCTTAATGAAACATTGTGGGACCATGCGCTAATGATACATTGTGGCACACCGACTTAGTCATATATTCTGGGACCATGTTTCAATAATGTATTGTGAGGATATCTTCTAACGATGTGGTCTTGGACCACAATGATACGTTCTTGGGCAATAGTGATACAGTGTAGGCTCATGTCTTTGTGATAAATTTTTGGACATTAATGATGCATTCTGGGATCAAGTCTCACTGGTACTGTCTGTTCCAATTTTACATTTAAGATGCATTCTGGGACCTTAACTTGATGATACGGTACGAGACCTCGATGATGCTTTATCGAACCACGCCTTAATAGTGCATTCTGAGAGCATGTTATAGCGATGCATTTTATGGCCATGCACTAATAATGCATTGTCGGACCACGTGTATTTGAGGCATTCGATTAGCACATTTTATGATGTATTCTGCAATCATATCTTAATGATGTATTCTGGGACGTTAATGATGTATTATGGGATCACGTCTCTATGATGCGTTCTGGGACGTTAATGATGTCTGTCTTCTTATCTCCACGATGCAACCTTGGTCGATGCCTTAATGGCACATTGTGTTGCCGTAATAATCTCTGTCGGCACCTTACTGATGCATTCTGGGATAACAGTTTTTCATTCTGGGACCACATTTTAATGATGCATGCTGGGACATCGATGACAGATTATTTGCTGATACCTTAATGGTGCTCTCTGGCAGACTGAGCTCAGTAGCTAGTTCACATCGTCGCGGTCTGGACACGTAGTTCTCTGTCCTGAACTCACCCTCCAGGTGTTGAAGCTGCTCTCGACTGAAAGCGGTTCTGTATCTGCGAGAATTCGGATCATCCACCACGTTGTCTGATGAGAGAAAACAACAAAAATAACCAAATAATGCGAGTAAAAATAAATGCACATATTAGTTGAATGAATCCTCAAACATGTTTATGATAAACATCGCATTTAGTCGCGTCGCGTCGACGTCGCGTCAGCGACGACGACGACGACGATGATCACGATGGTCAGCAGTATCAGTGCACCAGCTGGATACATTCAGAGTTGCCCTTATGCGTCCTTTTGCGCGTATCCGCATAAAAATGGCAGAGGGACGCATACAAATTAACCCTCTGCGTCCCAGAGGACGCACGAGGGACGCAGTGAAAAAGTGTAACGGAAACTGGTAACTTTGGTGTGTGCTTAATTATCTATTATATTATCATGTGTGTATATTTATTTGTGCATGTTTTTACTTTAAAAAATATACCTAATGTATTGCGTGTTCAATAAAAACGAACTTACTGCGTTGTTTAAGACTGATTTGTTGTATGTTTTCTTGCACAACTCAAAGTTGTTAATGCTCATAAATCAGATTCAACCACCACATTTAATTGTAAACACAATCCCCAAATCGTCCTTAGTATTCCATTTGATCTAATTTTTTTATAAGTAAAGAGTTTACAAGCCCGATGTTAGTCACCTTGTTCGGCCTACAAATTGCAAAAATACCCGCCATGTTTCTGTCTGTTGTGCTAATCGTCAGTATGACGTGTCAGTATTTGATTGGACAACGGCGGAATCGCCCTCTAGAGGAACTCACGCTTGAGAAATCCAATACAACTGTTCAAGCGTATACAAACGTGTCTGGGCGTCTTAACCCTTTCACAGCTCAGAACATTGGACAGATCACAACGTTGTTATCACTAATCTGCTGAATATTTTGAAATTAATTTGCGCATGCCTACTTGCCTAAAACAGCAACGACTTACAGACAAAATATTTTTTTCTATTTACTTATCAAAATATCTAAAAGGATGAAGGAATATATGGAAGATATTGTGATATATTTAACATTTGAATGGTCATTTGACGGATTAGCGGCGATGTCTTTGTATTGCTGTTTCAATAACGGTATCAATACGCGCTATAAGCCGTCTTTTATTTAGCAATAGCGGCTGATTTATTGACTGATGGATTAGTGTTTTATAATGTTTAGCAATACTCGATCGTTAGGTGTCCCCAATTTCTCAACTAAAAAGCTCATCCCAGCAGCGATGTTCAACGATATCATCGATCTACAGGTAGGCATACGTTAAAATATAGATTTTTTCCCAAACAGCGTGTAGCTCAAAGCTCTCCGATACAAGCGTCCTTATTGGATACACGCTAATGCGTTATCTATGCTTCAACCAATCAGCAATCGCGTTACATAGTTACTCCCTATGAATTAGACATATCCGGCTATTGGCTGATATATTTTCACTAATTACGCAGTTTAATCTGATTTATACAGATTATGTTTGATAAATTATTTTTTTGTCTGCTCTTAACCTATGTATTCCACTATATTTGGTCATTCCAGTTAAATTATAAAAAATACGCCCGCATTATATCGAAGTAGGTCAAGTCGTCCTTGAGCAAACTCGCCCCAGTCACTCGTAATTTTTCGATTCGTCCAAAGTCAAGTTAGGGTTTAATAGAAAAATTAATGCAGTGGTCTTTGCTAATTACTAATGTCGTGGTCTTTGGAAATGTTAATCATACAAGGTTGTCAATGTAGGTTGGTTGGTTTATCAGACAACAAACAAGTACAGTGCTTTAAGTTATTGTGTATTGACATGCAGTTCAAATGTTATTAGTTAAATATACAAGGGCCGCTTCAATAGATCAATTTTACCCACCATTGTAGATCGCAGAATACATATTTTTGAAAATTTATCACTGGAATGACTGGCACTGTTTTCAACATGTTTAATAAAGTGCTTTACAATTAGATCGATGTGTTGTGTTTATTTTAAGAAAAACACATGAGACCCCATATTTCAGATGAGGACCCCATGGGACCCCCAGATTTTACAGTGGGACCCCCAAATCTGAGGGTGTGGGGTCCTTGGGACCCCCAAAAATCAGATGTTGTGGGAAACACTGGATACATTTCCAGTTATAGAGGCATAAGGAGGATATAAATTAATTAATAGGATACGCTATCAATTTATATGGCTGGTGGAATACCGTTTCGAAAGATTTCTCGACAAAATTTCATATGTAATTGGAGATTTCTACGTCACCATCGTTATAAGACATTAAAAAATAAAACTTGTTGTTATCCTTCAAGGACGAGAAGTTGGTGAATGTATCTAGAGTACTAAAGAAGAAATGCCTGTCAATATCATAGGTCTGGCAGTAGTGAAGAAAATGTTTTCCATCTTCAATACTGCCAGTTTTGCAAATTTCCCAGATCCTCTGCTCAAATGGTTTTATTGGCCTATGGTTCCTGCCCAAATTCCACTTGAAGGCTATGTGCACTAATTCTAAGCAAAGGTGAATTCTTTGCGTTGTACAAAGTTGTGGGTACTAATCAAGTGATTTTCAAGTTTAAAATCTGATTTGAATAGTCCATATGAACACAATTTGGAATCACTATTGTAAAGATTGGCTTACCAGTGATTGACATATCTAGACCTGCATTGAATACTTCAATATCTTTGCGTCAGAATTAGGGAAACGGGAACCCTGACTATTCCAAATATGGGCCGAGGCTGTAATAAACATTCTGCTAGGCCGCAACAGCTTCGGTCAAATTAGTTTCAAAATATTCAGGTTTATTCATTCGGTGTTTGTTTTTATAGAATATTAGTGGCTCATACGAGCAATATCTTGAAGAGTATTTATATTTTATATAACTACAGTCACTACAGATTGTAAGATACACGAACTGACATATGACGGGGTGGATGTGGTGGGTGGGATGTCTGGGTAGTTGGGTGTGGGGTGGGGCAATATAAATGGCATCTGCAACAACGCCAAATACTATTGGATTCCAAAAAGTAACCTAAGCATCGGAACAGCGTCACCAATGTGAAATGCATACACAACTCTAGTAAGACCGATTGCTGAATATGCCAGTTCAGTCTGGGATCCGTATCATGAGGAGGACATCAACAGACTGGAAATGATACAACGACGTGGAACACGATATGCCAGTAACAGGCATCATCGTCGTTGTCGTCGTCGTTATTAGTATTATTTTTGTCATAATATATGGTGCCACTTTCGTCAGTTCCGTAATTGTATTGTGACGTCAACTAGCATGTGACATTGTTGTTGTCGCCGCAGTGTCGGTGTGATGGTTTACTCCCATGTACGAGTTGTTGACGGAGATATCATTAACTCAGTTTAATTTTCACTGCTCGTTACATTTCTCACGCGCTTGCACGTGAAGACGACCAGGATTTTGTACTTGTATGTAAGCGGTGGTGATCATGTTGGCGATGATAGGATGGTGGGGCTGGTGAGCGCGGCGAGTGGTGTGTCGGTGTGGGAAGGGGTGGTGGTGTGTCGGTGTGGGGTGGGTGGTTGAAATACGCGGCGGTTATATGAGGTCGTAAATGTATGATAGACCCTTGCACTGTTCTCCTTAAGAGGTAGTTAATTCTGGCCAATGAACGAAAGTTTGTGTCCACGTGAGAAAGGTAAATAGCAGCTTGACTTTAACGCCTGTTTGATGTTCCAATTATCTATCAACGTTGACCAGCGCCCAGTTCCCAGTGAACGTAAACACGGCTGGCATTGATATGGTCAAATGGACGGACTAGAGTGACATCTGCTACTGACCTTTCTTACACCATGATGCCAGCTAAACCTCTATTAAACAGTTACTTTAGAAATAACGACATGTTTAACTAACTCGAGGAACAAGGTTGTTCACTACCGATCAGTGCACGCGCACTCATCGATTCAATCACGAGGTAGCTCATTAAGACGGTTGGTCCTAGAACTGAATCACTGCGTTATGGGCCCACTAATGTGGGTGGCCGATTTATCAGGTATGCTTGTGTGGCTGTCGTAATGGATGAATCCAATCGGTCAGTTAAATATACTATGATGTCATAATCAAAATGCGTAATGAATGCTGTAAATAGGTCCTTGATGATTCTCCAATAGTCCGCCAGTTGTACGAATTGTGTGTCTTTACTATTTAATACATATGCTTTTGAATATTTTGAAACTAAAAACTGCCATAGTTACCAAACTACGGACAGGACAGCACCTTGTCAAATTAGTTTCAAAATATATTATCTGTATAGTTTACTGAAAATTGATAGTTAGTGAGTTCACGGATCGATCAGTCCCTACATGGGCGAAGCGTGGGTGAAGCTTAGCAAGAGATGGGCGGGGCATAGCTAAAACCTCCATTCAATCTGCATGATTGTATTTATAATTATCCACATGTTTTAAAAAAACGTCGGCGATATTGTAATCGCCTCCGTCCGTCTGTCCGTCCGTGCGTCACGCTATCTCATCCCAAATCATTGGGTGGAATTAAATCAAAGTGGGTATGTGGGTTACTCATATGATTCCGCTTCGCAAGCCGATATTTATATTTGGCTCCGCCGCAAGGGTGTGTGGCAGGGGCCAAAAGGTCAAATCAGTTGTAAAGCTGCTCCTCCCAAATCGTTAGACGGAACTGAACCAAATTTGATATCTGAGTTACCCAGATGATTGCGGAGTGCAAGAAGCCATTTAGATTTGGCTCCGCCACAGGGGGTGGTGAAGGGGTCAACAGGTCAAATTTCAAGCAGCGGAAATTGATTGCAATGCATCTCCTCCGAAACCGTTGTACATAATTCAACCAAATTTGGTCTGTGGGTTACCCATATCAATGTGGAGTAGATGAGCACATTTACATTTGGCTCCGCCGCCAGGGTGTGTGGGGTGGGCGTCAAAATATCAGAAAATTGATTGCAAGACAACTCCTCTTACACTATTGAACGGAATTCAACCAAATTTAGTATGTCAGTTACACATATCAATGGGGGAGTAGATGAACATATTTACATTTGGCCTCGCCCCCAGGGGATGGGGGATTGGGTCAAAAGGTCATGAAATTGATTGTAATGAAATTACAATTGATTGTAATCGTTAGACGGAACCTAACCAAAAATGTTACCCATATGATTACGGAGTGCAAAAGGCCATCTAGATTTGGCTCCGCCCCTAGGTGGCGGGAGAGGGGTCAAAAGGTCAAATTTTAACCTGCGGAAATTGATTTAACACATCTCCTCCGGAACCATTGGACAGAATTCAACGAAATGTGGTATGTGAGTTACCCATATCAATGTGCAGTGGATGAGCACATTTACATTTGACTCCGCGCTAGGGATGGGGGATGGTGTCAAAAGGTCATGAAATTGATTGTAATGCAACTCCTCTGAAATCGTTAGACGAAACTCAACCAAAAACGTTACCCATATGATTACGGAGTGCAAAAGGCCATCTAGAATTGGCTCCGCCCCTAGGTGGCGGGAGAGGGGTCAAAAGGTCAAATTTTAACCAGCGGAAATTGATTTAACACATCTCCTTCGGAACCTTTGGACAGAATTCAACCAAATGTGGTATGTGAGTGACGCATATCAATGTGCAGTGGATGAGCACATTTACATTTGACCCCGCCTTAGGAGTGGGGGATGGGGGCCAAAAGGTCATGAAATTGATTGTAATGCAACTCCTCTGAAATCGTTAGACGGAACTCAACCAAATTTGATATCTGAGTTACCCATATGATTGCGGAGTGCAAAAGGCCATCTAGATTTGGCTCCGCCCCTAGGTGGCGGGAAAGAGGTCAAAAGGTCAAACTTTAACCTGCGGAAATTGATTTAACACATCTCCGGAACCATTGGACGGAATTCAACCAAATCTGGTATGTGAGTTACCCATATCAATGTGCAGTGGATGAGCATATTTACATTTGGCCCCGCCACAAGGGGTGGGGGATGGGCTCAAAAGCTAATGAAATTGATTGTAATGCAACTCCTCTGACACTATTGCACGAAATTTGGTATGTGAGTTACCCATATGATTGCCGAGTACAAAATTAACGTTTACGTTTGGCTCCACCGTGTCAAAATTTCAAAGCGGTGAGCGTGGGGATTTGCAATGACGGGTCATCGACCGATCAATCTAGTTATATATAAATATAAATTTTTGCCGTGGAATGTAACTATTGATTATATAGATAATAAGAGGAATGGGTCATTGCACACCCTCGCCCTTCCGTCCGGAATTTTTGCAGAGTTTCCGGAGTTTTTTCCTTACGGAGCGAGGGTAAAATAGCTATTACAATGTAAAATGTAATTAACTACGTGTTAATTGCCGGATGATAGCACGGCCACTAGTAAATGGCACTCTTTGATGACATACTAGTTATTACTGGCGTCGTGTCCTGATCGTTAAAACGGGACAAAAAACGAATTAGTGATTGACCTTAATTAATTAATTAATTAATTAGTAAACCCAATCAAAGTGCTTCCAGGAGTCCCTGCTGGAATGCTTCAAGAGAGGCGGCACCCACTTTATTAGGAGCAGTATGTATACCAATCAATATTTATTGACAAATCCAACATGTGGGCATATGTTCAGTTACAGACAGTACATGATAAAATATATAATATAGTATAATATGATATGATACGATATGTATGTACAATATGTAGAAACTGGGTATGCACCCATTGATCCTGGGTATGCACCCATGGATCGTACGGGACAAAGACGGGGAGGCACTGGGTGGTACAGGACAAAGACAGAGAGCCACTGGATGGTATGGAGCAACGATAGGGAGGCACTAGGTTGTACGGGGCAGGTGGAGCTTAGCTAGTGATGGGCGGGACATAGCTAAAACTGGAAAGGTCCATTGATATACAACGACGGGGAGGCACTGGGTGGTACGAGACAAAGACAGGGAGGCACTGGGTTGTACCGGACAAAGAAAGGGAGGCACTGGGTTGGACGGGGGAGAGCCAGCGAGGCACTAGGTAGTACGGGACAATGACAGGGAGGTACTGGGTGGTACGAGGCAACGACAGGGGGCACTGGGTGGTAGGCGACAATGACAGGGAGGCACTGGGTGGTACAGGGCAGAGCCAGCGAGGCACTGGCTGGTACCGAACAAAGACAGGAAGGTACAGGAGGCACGTGGCAAAGCCAGGGAGGCACTGGGTGGTACGGGAAAGAAAAGGACGTCACAAGTTAAGCGAGAATTGAGTGATAGACAAAATCTATAGATAATGACGTAAAGCGCTGAGCGACGGAAAAAGACGTAAACTGATTGCTGCGTTCAAATTTGAACAGCTCGAGGATTAACCCTTCAAGTATTCCTAGAGTTTGTTCAAGATTTCAATTTTCTCACAGAAAACGTCCGTTTATAGTCCAAGAGTATACTATTTTTGAAAATTTACTACTGTAATGACTAGCACGGTTATCGATCCAGTCATTTCAGTGATACCATTAAAAAATGGGCTTCTCTTGGTCTGCAAATGGACATATCTCAAGACCAGTGCTGACGCCATTTTTTGCTGATATGAGTGTTAAAGGGTTAATTAAACAGAATGGATTACCATATCTCACAGATCGTAGGATGGATGAAGCTGATATGTCTGGCTGACAGACAGGTGCACATAGGTCAACGTAATAATCAAACTGTAACGAATGGTGCATAGTTTCTCAATCCAATTAACTGCCGAGAAATCAAGCGTATTATATTTGCCATTAAATCAGAAAGAATTATCGTTGCATCGGCGATATTATAGTAATCATACTATCATCGTCTATGCGTTTATGAATGCTCTAATCAGAGAATGGCGTCCAAATTGTAATTTGCTATGCGAATGTTAACTTTTATTGGTCTGAGATAATCTGTATTATCCTGGTGATTAAAAAGCTAAACTTATATAAGTATCGATAAAATCTAATTCGGGGTTGCAGTTAATAGTACAAATTAAAAGTGTAGTGAGCGATCGCGAGGGCGCTTTTCCATTTTTATTATTATTATTATTATTATTATTATTATTATTTTTATTATTATTATTATTATTATTATTATTATTATTATTATTATTATAGTGGTAGGGGTATCGGTAGTAGTAGTAGTAGTAGTAGTAGTAGTAGTAGTAGTAGTAGTAGTAGTAGTAGTAGTAGTAGTAGTAGTAGTAGTAGTAGTAGTAGTAGTAGTAGTCGTTGTCGTTGTCTGTTGTTGGCGTCATTATTATTGTTGTTGTTGTTGTTGTTGTTGTTGTTGTTGTTGTTGTTGTTGTTGTTGCTGCTGTTGTTGTTGTTGTTGTTGTTTATGATGATGAGCATAATGATGATGAGCATAATGATGATGATGTTGTTGTTGTTGTTGTTGATGATGATGTTGTTGTTGTTGTTGTTGTTGTTGTTTCTTTGATAACCTTAAAAATCTACATAGTTTGTTGAGGACTGGCCTGTTGCATATTCCAAATAAACCATGTGTCTTTTCTGTACTATTGTCTCTTGCATAGTATTCTGGGATAAATCGCTCTCTTTCATTTTAATATTTGCTACAGTAAAAAAGGAAGTGAATTTCATCTTCTATAACATTACATACATTTCATAATCTTTCATTCCGGTCGATGCCCGCCCATCTTTGCGACTCAATTGCCAGTTTGTGATTAAGTGTCCTGAAGTGACATACGCGTATAGCATCGCGCATGGCAGTAATTTTAAGTAGCTTTCAAACTGAAATTTGAATTTTAAAACTTTGTAAAACGTGAACCTAGTTGATTCGTGTAGCTGTCTCGTCAATTTGTCTAGGTATTGTTGTTCCAAGGCTTTCTTTGTTTGACTGACTACCTTATTTATGTTTATGTTTTCAGAGGTGAACACATGCCGCTGACCTGTTGCCTCTAGGATAGTTTTGATTGTATTACTCCAATTAACTTGTATCTGCCGTTGGGTAATGACGTCTAGACATAAATAATAAAGATTTGACGAGAGTTTCCCGTATCCTGCATTTACTATCCCTCCCCAAAACCTAACCATGTTACATTTTATTTGTACATCTAAGGGCATTTTCCCCAATTCCCCATAAACCATAACATTTGGCGTACTTTTCTTCAAGCCGAGTACACTTTTAAAGAATTTAATATGGCATGTTTCTATCTGAGTTGTATTCTCAAACCCCCATATTTCTGAGCCATAAAGTAGTATTGGTGCAATCATGGTATCAAATAGTATTATCTGCAAATCTATTGGTATATCATGTTGTTTGATTTGTGCTAATAATGAAAACATTGCTCGCGTTCCTTGTTTGCAGTTTGGTGTTTTACAGCTAGAGAAATCCCCGTTTGATTTTACCATGACCCCCAAATATAGGTATTCATTTACGATTTCGAGTAGCTGGCCAACTATGGTAAAGTTTGGGTGTTTCTTTAATTTCGTTTGGAAAGAATCATAACTTTTGTTTTTGTAGTATTTATTTCAAGCTTCCATTTAAGACAATAGTCATGAAATGCGCTGAGTGCTTGTTGCAAGGCTTCCGCTGATTCGGGCATTATAATAGTGTCATCTGCGTATAGTAAAATAATAAGAAAAATATATAGATTACAATTTTCGTCTACCAGTTTATTTAAACATGTTATGCCAACAATTCCATTTTCTTTCAGATATTCTTCCAAATCGTTTAAAAATATTGAAAATAAAAAAGGTGAAAGATATTCCCCTTGCCGTACACCAATGGTACTGATAATAAAATTTGAGTTTGTACGATTATGATAGACAAATGATTTTATATCGTTATACATATTGCATATAATTTTAAAACATTTTCCGGATATGCCGCTCGTAAGAAGCTTAGTCCATAGATCAACGCGCCAAACCTTATCAAACGCTTGCTTCAAGTCAACATATCAGCAATATAGCTTTTTCTTTTGTGCAAATAGTATTTCTTTAATGAGGTAGAGGGAGAGGATATTGTCTACGGCAGACCTATTTTTCCTAAATCCAGTTTGGGATTCAGAAATGATTTCGTGCTTTTCTGCAAATTTCTTTAGTCGTTAGTTAAGAATAGATGTGTAAATAATTTGCCCAAACAGCTTAATAATGTTATTGGACGGTAATTCGTTGGGTTTAGTGGATCTCCTTTATTTTTATAGATAGGTATTATTTTTCCCAGAAGCCAGTCAGTCGGTACAACCCCTGTGTCAAAAATGTGATTAAATAGCGTTTCGTATATAGGGAGCATGAGATCAACGGTGCTTTTAATATATTCATTAAAAATATTGTCATCCCCTGCTGCCTTCCCATTTGCGAGTTTAGTTGTTCGTTCCTTTATTTCTTCACTTGTGATTGGTACGTCCAGTTCAGCGCACTCAGTTATATTGTTGACTGGAATATCACTTTGATCTGTATCAGGTTCCACTGTATTTACATTTGCAAAGTGTTGAAATAAGGTTTCCAGTTCAATTTTCATGGTATTTTCTTCTTTATTTGATTGTTTATTGAACAATTTCCAGAAGGCCTTACTATCGCCTTTGTGCAAGCGACGTAAATCTGCATGCAGCTGATAACGCTTATTTTATGCATATGTTCTTATTATTCTTTTATAACTCTAAGTCTTCCATGTGAGCGTTTTTCAACAAGGGACCTTTTCATTTTTAGCTATGCCCCTCCCATCACTAGCTAAGCTCCACCCACACCTCGCTCATATTGGGATTGATCGATTCCCCAAATGCCCTAGCTATCAATTTCCTGAAAACTATACAGGGAAGCTGTTGAATATTTTGTAACTAATTTGACTGGGTGCTGTTGCTGCCTATGACAGTAACAGCGCCCAGTCAAATTAGTTTCAAAATATTCAACAGAATATTTATTAAATAGTAAAAGCAAACAATGTGTACAACAACGCATAGACCGTCTTCAAATATGCATTCGTGACGTACTTATCGACGTCATTCATGACCTCGTTCATTATGATGTCATTGTACACATCACAGAGTTCATTATGACGTCATATGATGGGTGGGTGGGTACTTTGGAAAGGTGAATTGCTGCCAAGCGGTTCTTTCGAATACTGACGTAATTTTCGAATTTCCATCTCAGTTTTCTTTAGTTTTCTGATCTTTATTCACCCAGACCTGTAGTTATTGCTAGTATTATTGTTATCAATGTTGTCGTCGTCGTCGTCGTCGTCGTTGTCGGTGGTGGTGGTGATGAGATCTTGGTGGTTACGTTCGTCGTTGTAACAACAACAACAACAACAACAACAACAACAACAACAACAACAACAACAATAATAATAATAATAATAATAATAGCAGCAGCAGCAGCAGCAGCAGCAACAGCAGCAGCAGCAGCAGCAGCAGCAGCACCATTGTTGTTGTTTATGTTGTTGTTGTTGTTTGTTTGTTTTATAGTTAACTTTCAGCTGTAGATGTAATTATATTCATATTGTTTGTCGGTTTATATATTTAAGCTGAAACATATCAATGGATAGTTGAAGAAGAGTATTTATTAAGAAAACTTCTAAAGAAAAAACAATACAGCAATAATATGAAGTTTACTTCGCGCAGAAACCGACATCTAATGGGAGATAAAAGGAGACAGATTTTGGGTGCATGTTATATTTAGGTTGTAGTATATATAGAGTGTTATATTCTCTTTTACGTCCTTTTGCGTGTATGAACGCATAAAATCTGCCCTGAGACGCATAAAGTTGGACCCCATGCGACCCAAGGGACGCACAGAAAATTGGGCACGAAAGTCGGCAGCATTATAGGGCGTCGCAAGTGTGTAATGTTTTTCCTGGAATTGTCTATGAAATGCCGCCATTTGTATTGGTCAGGATAATTATCGACAATTTTCGTCAATCGGTTCCCGGTTGAAGGCTATTTATTCTAAAGTAGTTAGTATCAGGAACAAGCTACAACTCGGTAATTTTCGTCAGTGATTCCGATAAATTTTGTTCCTCGCTTCGTGTAAAATCGAGAATCCGGAACTGGGAACTCGCTATGCTGAACGCGGAACTAGCGAACTACTCGGTAAGTCTCATCGCTAACTCAGAATTTGTCACACGATGTGTGTTGAAAGGACCGGTTAGAGTTAGAATAACATGGTTTTATCGTGACGACTATATAATTTACTGTTTGATAACGTCTAGATTACAGAGGATGTTTTATGCGTCGGCGAATGTGCCATTCTTTTGTTGAAGGTCATATATTTTCCCCGTAATCGCGCTATTATGGCAGACATCGCTGCCTTGGTGGTTTGTAAAAAGTAAAATGCGAAAGCAACCGTTTTTGAAAGATCACATATCATCGGGGAAGGGGTAGGCGGGTGGGTGGGTGTTTGCTTCCCTTAGCCCAATAATATGCGAAACTCTTATTTACATGTATTATTGAGTAGGAATAGACCAAAAAAGACGACATTCTATGGATTTTTCTACCGGCTGAAACGCGCGCGGTTTGAGAAAAATCGAGTTTTATTTTTATGGAAAAGGTTACATTGTAAAACAACTGTATCGATATTCAGCCACCTACCGAGCCGCTAACTGGCTATCCGCGCGGCTAAAACCGCGTCATGGAAATTAGCAAATGGGCAATGGTAGCCA
The DNA here is from genome assembly GCA_034401795.1 of Chaetoderma sp. LZ-2023a. Classification (NCBI taxonomy): domain Eukaryota; kingdom Metazoa; phylum Mollusca; class Caudofoveata; order Chaetodermatida; family Chaetodermatidae; genus Chaetoderma; species Chaetoderma sp. LZ-2023a. The sequence continues at coordinate 65,920,146 of CM067364.1, forward strand.
TCTGTATAGGATGATGGATCCTCAATGGATGTACATTTATCTATGCTCCGCCCATGTTTAGTTACGTTCCTGGGACGACCAGCTTTTCATGATTGTTTTGCCCGGAAAATTAGTTTGAATGATGCGATTTGCCCTTTTCCGACATAATGTGCGAGCGCGAGATTGGACTCTTCCAGTGCTTACATATCAATTTAAACTATAACTTCTCTATTACTAATTGCAAAGACATAAATATAATGTTTTGAAACGTGTTCCCGTTTGATCAGATTGCGGGTAACTAGCTTAACCGTGTCTAGTAAAGATTTCTCAACACAATTTTGTTGGGATAAGTGGATGAAAAAGGATCTAGATATTTGACATGATGTCCGGAAATCTAGAGGCCTGCTGGAAAATCCACATTTTTCGGATAAAGCCATATAAATGGTCGCCCTGACTTCTCCGCCCTGACTTTGCGCGTGTTGGGATCGATTCATATACTTTGAGTCCGGAATTTCCCGGCGTCCCAATTTCATGGTAAGTATACAAGCTTAACTGTTAAATATTTTAAAACTAATTTCACTAGGTGTTGTTGTTGTATTCAACAGAATGTTTATTAAATAATAAATACACACAATTCGTACAACTAACGGACTATTCAATGTTCATGACAGACCTTATTACGTCATTCAGAACGGACATTGATTGTGACGTCAGCCTACATATGATATAATCGATTATGACGTCATACGATTGTTCAATTGTTCAACAGTCCGAATTCATCCAAATTGTAGTATATGTAGTCTATATATATATATATATATATATACTCGTGTTAAAATAGAAATGGCTGAAATTAGTATTAGGCCTATATGACCTTTTGTGTGCAAACTTTTGGTAAATTGTCCGCAAATGTATATGTAGCGCAACAATATCGAATGTGCGCTGTTGGTCAACGGCGCAAGCCCAATAACGAATTTGATATCTGCGCGCCAGTTGACCAACGGCGCAGGGTACAATATCAAATTTGATATCGGCGCGCCCATTGGCCAACGGTGCAGAGGACCAATATCAAATTTAATATCCGCGCGCCTGTTGACTAAGGGCGCAGGGGACAATATCGAAATCGATGTATTTGGGACGATATGAAACAGTATCAAAGTACACAAATTTCTGTTTCTAATCGACCTTTATTAATGGCTGGCGAACACAATACATAACTAACTAAATAAAGAAAACGCCATAATTCTTAAGTTTGAATACTTTAATAAAACAATTCCGTATAACCATGAAATCAAATAGCACAATAGCACACGATGTTATATAATATTAAAGGGTGCATATTCACAACAAAATGCTTGAAAAGAACATTGTTATCAGATTTCAGATTTCAAATTCAGGTTTATTTATTAGTTATTACTCTCAGATCATACACGTGCTACATGGGGTATAAACATTATACAATTTATACAGTGGCAAGACAGTTTACATATTTTAATATATATCTCTATAGATTAACTGCTAACAATAAAAGGGGTAATCTAGATTTACTACAGTAATGTGATTGCTTCTTTTCAGGCAAGTTATTTTCATATTAACCATTTTTTAGTTTACAATTTCACTTTGTTTTCGGGTTGTTTTTTTACCTGCACGGGTTATGTTTGTTGGCCGTGTTTGTGCGACAGGTTTCCTCCTTTTTAGAAATGCGTAATAATTGCATTTATTGGTCGGCAAACTTTATATAGTAGTTTTTTGTTATTGCTAGTGAATAACTGGAAGAATTAAAAAATAATTTGGTCTCTTACGGTAGTATTTAGGTAGTGTTTATAATCGTAATCTATGAAAAATGTTGCAAATAAAAATGTAATGAAACTCATCTCAAATTTCGTTTATTGTCACATATACTGCATTTCCTTTCTTCTCTTAGTATTCCTTCCCACCTTCCGTTTTCTTTTGGCAATGAATGGTTACCGGTCCTATACCTAATGAACAATATTCTATTCCTATCATTAAGTCTAAGGAGGTATGGTTCCGTTTCCCAGTTAGTCTTAAAATGGTTATAGATGTTACCCTTCCCCGATTCCTGCATTTGGGCAAACAACGTTTGCTTAAACTGGTCCTCTATGTTTCTAGTAATTGCAGCTTCGATGATGTTGGTGCTATGGATCGTTTGTGTTTTGATGTAGCATCGAATGGTTTATTTCCTCTTAGCTGTAAACAGCGAACTTATCTAGAACAAATTGTTCCATGTGAATAATTAAGATGATTTTCAGACCGAAATGAGTACATGTCAACATTTACTGAGTAGATTTAATGGCGCCATGCTTAATTTTAAAAGCAACAATGACTTTCAAAGGTGTATACAACGTGGGCATCGATGTCGCTGCTACGTATTCTTTTGTTTCCACATTTTTATTGAAAATGAAACCAAGTCTGTATTCACTTCCAACAACTTTGGAACCTTCTGTAACTTTCGTTCACCGCGACTGCGATACAACTTTGTGTCACACCTGAGTAAACACCTTTAGGCAGACGGACATGCAATCAGAAACTTGTGTACTCCAATATTGGTCCTCTGCGCCGTTGACCAACTGGCGCGCCGATGTCAAATTAGATATTGGTCGCTGCGCCGTAGGCCAACGAGTGCGCCGATATCAAATCATGACTCACATAATCTCATACTAACCATTCAGGTGATAGATAGCCTACCATACACATTATCTATCCATGCCATTTTTAGCTTTTGATCATGCCGGCACCAAACATAATCAGGCGTTAGGCCCTATAGCTAAATGGTGATGTAATGCGCCAATATCGAATATCGTTCATCCCCAGGGACCAATATCGAATTAGATATCGGCGCACCCATTTGTCTATGGCGCATGTGACCAATATCAAATGTCGCTGACCAATGGGCGCGCCGATATCAAATTCGATATTGCTCCGTGCGCCGTTGAGCAATGTGCGCGTCAATATTTAATTTGATATTGGTCCCTGCGCCACTGGTCAACGGCGCAAATTCGATATTGTCGCATTACATTTCTACATTCCTGCAGCTTATGGAGTCTGTCAGGACTTACATTTCATCTAATCTTGACATTCAATCTTGACAAATCTAGATTTGTTGGATTTTGGAGGCTTAGTTTGTGTGGCTAGATGTAATGATGCGGGATGGGACTTGATATATGATGGTTCCGATGTGTTCGCTATTAACCTTTTCTCTGCCACTGGTGTGCCAGGGGCCAAGAGAGGATTATCATTACCACCGTGGCCGCAGTGTCAGCCAGGCTGTGTCAGAACACAGGAAGACCCGTTTTATAAATCGAAATTTCTGCCGCGCCGCCCTAATGATGACGGGTTGATTTATATAGTAGACTCTGTCATTTTCAGGCAGATTTGGCTGGCACGACACAAGAGAAGTTCGACTTATAAATCGGGCCGAAGACACCATCGACGCATTCTT
>CM067364.1:65926084-65928584 GCA_034401795.1 Chaetoderma sp. LZ-2023a
TAATAATGATGATATATAATAATAATAATAATAATAATAATAATAATAATAATAATAATAATACTGAGAATAATGTATAGCTGTGTACTGATTCCTACTCAATATAACTGTATGTAAATGTTCCCCATATGTCACATTGTGATCTGGGAGTAATAAAACAAACGTGAAACTTGGTATACCAGGCTGGGAATTGACATTCTTACCAAATGGAAAAGAGACATACACTGGTTGTGTTTTCTGTTTAACACATTGCGAATGCGCCAAATTTATAAAATATATTTAACGCAAACCTCTTGTTCATTTTCTTTTTTCACTATATAAGGTAATCAAATTGTAAATATAGATAATTGCATTTTTTGTCTTTTTATTTTGTCCAAACATAAATGAATAAATAAATAAATAAATAAATGGTAATTACTATTTCACAAATAATCTCATGCTCTCTCGTTACACTCTGATTAGCGGCGAGACTGTAGTAACTAATGAACGCAAAAAACTTGTTGTTTCGTTCAAAACCAATAATTGAATGTAATGAACTCGTGTCGCCTTTAAAAAGCGAAAACAAAGACATTGATTAAAATGCAAAACATATACTTATGGCTTATTCTACTCAGTCATTTAGTACGACCCGTTCTATTTAGAGAGCAGACGCACCCTCAAGGAAACACACACATGTTTGTATACATAGATGAACGCACACTCATATGAGCCGGCCCGCTCGCCGACCTGTCCGCCGGCCCATCCGCCAGCCCGCCCGCACGCGGATGTATGCATCTAAATGTTGGACATACGGACAGACAGGCAGACAGACAAGCAGCCTTATATTAGTAGCGAGTTGCAACTCAAAATAGGTATTCTAAAATTTATGTAGATCTACCAGCTATTGTCTCTTTAGGGTGAATTCACCTTTCCAGAGTACCCACCAATCATATGACGTCATAATGAACTGCGTGATGTATAGAATGCCATCATAATGAATGACGTCATGAATTACGTCGATAAGTACGTCACGAACGCATATTTGAAGACGGCCTATGCGTTGTTGTACACATTGTTTGCTTTTACTATTTAATACATATTATGTTGAATATTTTGAAACTAATTTGACTGGGCGCTGTTGCTGCCATAGGCAGCAACAGCACCCAATTAAATTAGTTACACATTATTCAACAGCTTCTCTGTATAGTTTCAGGAAATTGATAGCTAGGGCATTCGGGGATCGATCAATCCCAACACGGCGAGTTGTGGGTTGAGCTTAGCTAGTGATGGGCGAGGCATAGCTAAAAATGGAAAGGTCGATTGGCGAAACTGGCATGGGTTAATCAGACCAGTACAAATGGACTCTTCCAGTTTTAGCTATGCCCCACCCATCTCTCGTTAAGCTCCACCCACACTTCACCCGTGTTGAGATTGATCCATCCCCGAACGCCCTGCCCTGACTATCAATTTTCAGAAAACTGTACAGGTAAGCTGTTGAATATTTTGCAACTAATTTGCTGCAGCAACAACGCCCAGCCAAATTAGTTTCATAATATGTAACAGAATGTTTATTAAATAGTAAAGACATAGAATTCGTACAACAGCGCTTAGTCCGTCTTCAATTATGCGTCCGTGACGTACTTATCTACGTCATTCATGACGTCATTGATTAAGGCGGTATCCGACGCGTCATGTAGTTGATTATGACGTCATATGATGGATGGATAGACTGGAATGGTCCATTGTTATACAGTCCAGTGCAATAATAAGCTAGGAGGTTTCCAGAATAATAACAGAAACATGTTAGTTAATATATAACGAAATACACATTTTTGACCATAAATCTGGACTGAAGGTAGAATGACCAGATTTAGCGAACGCCTTCATATTACGACAGTTTACGATGGATTTGTGTTTGAGGTCAATGGGTCAACTTTATAGGTCACGGTGGTCACTAAGATCGTTGTCCAGACAGGAGCTATTAATGCGTGAGTCAGCATCTCCGTCGAGTGCATTCTAGTTCTGTATTTGGATACATGTTAAGCTATTTCTCAGCTGTACTAACTTAAACTGACCTGTTTTGACAAATGAGTTCAACAATTCTTCCTTATCTTCCGCCCCGTCATCTCCTTCCGCAGAATCAAGATGAGTATCCCGCTCCTGGAAATCCACGTCATATTCGTCATCAGACTGGCATGCGTCATCCGATAGATCCGCCCTCTCAGATTCATATGCGTGATCAGAGACGTGCGTATCCTCAGAAACGTACACGTCAACGTATTCATCCGGCAAGCATGTGCTTATCATGGGAGACTCCCTATCGCCACTAGGGGTGATGATGACCTTATCGTCGTCGTTGTTGTTTATTTCTCTGCTTGCTGCAAGAGAGTTTCGGTGGCCAGGCTCTGGTCCATGTGTCTCCTTTGAGCCTTCCTCCGTAGCTGGAGCTATGTCGACATCCATGCTCGTACATGCTTCACTGAAATACATACAAAGTTACATGACAAATGGCAGGATGTGA
>CM067364.1:65933584-66091084 GCA_034401795.1 Chaetoderma sp. LZ-2023a
CATTCAGGTCAATGGGGCCAGGTTGAGCCCTGCCAATTTTGCACCTTCGAAGAGGCGTCTTGCCAAATGATGGCATGCTCCAGTCAAACCTTTTGCGACATTTCACATAAATAAAATTATCTAGCGCCTGGCCTAACTATGTACGCGAGTTTGGACTTCGAACGTGTATTTCCGGGAATCTCAATTTCAAGGTATCTATGCTGGCACCAACAATCCCCAGTTAAATTAGCTTCAAATGTTCAAGCGAGTGTTTACTCAACACTATTCTATATTCGCCACTGATGCTTACAGCAGGCGTTTCTCCGTGTCTTGACATACCTACATCATTTGTTTGTAACGCCAGAGAACATGTCACCTATTTTGATTATGATGTCAGATGCTTGAGCGACGGATCAGATCCCTCTATTATTATAGTTGCTATCATGCGGTTGACGGACACTGCTGACTGAGGTGACAATGCACAGAGACGGATTAAGCCTATTTGGGACCTAGGAATAATTCACCTTTCAATCCATCATCTGACCTCGTGCGACGTCATAATCAGCTCAGCACGTGTATGATGGCGTCACAATCACTACGTCACAAAGGGTTCCGTATAGACCGTCATCAAAGATCAAAGAGTCTGACATATTGCTTGAATTGTATGTCTTTGTAATTCTTTGCTATTTAATAAAACATGCTGTTGAATATTTTGAAACTAATTTGACTAGGCACTGCTTACCCAGTCAAATTAGTTTCAAAATATTCAACAGCTTACCTGTGTATTTTTTTTGGAAATTGATAGTCAGATTGTTCAGAGGTCGATCGATCTTAACATGAGCGAGGTGTGGGTGGAGCGTAGCCAGTGATGGGCGGGGCATGGTTAAAACCGGAAAGGTCCATTGATTACTTATATCGGTTGCATCAAGGAAGGAACTACTACTACTACTACTACTACTACTACTACTACTACTACTACTACTACTACTACTACTACTACTACTACTACTACTACTACTACTAACTACTACTACTACTACTACTACTACTACTACTACTACTACTACTACTACTACTACTACTACTACTACTGTGCTATATCCTAGTGCCAGTGCGTCGTCAATGCCATGGTTCCTAGAACTAATGCTTCACAATAATAAAAAAAATTAAAATAAAAAAAATAAAAAATAAAAATAACCTACTACTACTACTACTACTACTACTACTACTACTACTACTACTACTACTACTACTACTACTACTACTACTACTACTACTACTACTACTGTGCTATATCCTAGTGCCAGTGCGTCGTCAATGCCATGGTTCCTAGAACTAATGCTTCACAATAATAAAAAAAATAAAAATAAAAAAAATAAAAAATAAAAATAAACTACTACTACTACTACTACTACTACTACTACTACTACTACTACTACTACTACTACGGCTGATGCTGCTGCTGCTGCTACACGAATTCTTTCAACCGTGCAAACCAAATATGATAAATTCGTTATGTATGTCTCAAAATTGTGTTGTATATTTAAAAACTAATATGAGTTGAAACTGGTGTAGCAGCTTACTGTAAAATCAGTTTCAAAATACTCAACAGCTTACGCACGCCATTACTATAAAAGTGATATACTGGGATTTTCAGCTTCAAACGGATAAATACGATAATTGGTTTTTTTATTATGGGATTCCTATTTTTCACCCCGTTACCCCTTATCGTAGTCCGCCCTGACAATACTTTGGCCGTTGTCGAATGACACCAGTTTGAATTATAGGTTTTCTAATTAGGGGGGCGGGGGGGCCTTACATTTTATTACCTTTCCATAGATCCGTGTTAGACTGAGACTAATTACAATCGATATTCAATAACCAGGTCAGTTCATGGGTATTGAAAAAATAAAGGATTATCTAATAATGGTTATATTTTATTAAGTAATTATTTACTTACCAACTATGGTACAGATGACGGGAGAGGTTCAGCACACACAGAAAGACACGCACAGGGACACACCACTGACCACACGATTCATAAACAGACATACAATGTATACCACATGAATCGTGTGGTCAGTTGTGTGTCCCTGTGTGTGTCTTTCTGTGTGTGCTGAACCTCTCCCGTCATCTGTACCATAGTTGGTAAGTAATTAATTACTTCATAAAGTATAACCATTATTAGATAATCCTTTATTTTTTCAATACACATGAACTGAGCTGGTTAATGAATATCGATTGTAATTAGTCTCAGTATATACTGAACGTGTTCTTACGGATTGGGTGCAACTGTTTGTCACCAAGGTTTGTGACTATGGACTGACTTCACATGTTTCTAATAGAACATGGGACGGCAGTCAGTTGGAATGTGGCGTTGGGCACGGTCACTTGTTGTTTTGGATAGTTGGTCCCACTCGGCGACTTGAATATCAAACTGTGGATTGTGGCCAACTGAGCAAACGAGCCAGAGACAGTGTCCCAGCGTAAGTTGTACATTAATAAAGTATTACCGTAACTTTAAAAACGCGTATGTGTATCTCACCAGCCAGATGAAAGATATTGATGTATAGGCAAACGAACGGTATTAGACACACTAAACTATATGCAATTAAGTCAATATTGATACTTACTTTGTGGCTAAACTCACGTTAAAACTTATACCAATGGTTCCAGAAATCGTTGTTGCATCGGGAATATCGTTAAGTCACCATGTTTGGAGATCCGTAGGCCAATGTATGTCACACGCGGAATCGTAGACCATACCTTTAATAATAGCACGAACAGGCTAATGTGGTATCCCACAAGCGTGACGAATAGATGGGATATGTTATTGAGAACCTCGAGACAATTGTAGCTTTAGGATGAAGAAGATAGTTAGTGAGCAGAGGATGCTGCCTAGACTTGATAGTTCTTCCAAATGGAGGCAGAGTGGCGCGGAAGCTAATTTTGCAATGAGTGATTTCTTTTCACCGGAAATGACAACTTTAGATTAACGGAGAAACTGGTAAGGTCCACACCTACAGCTACAAAACTGAAAAATAATCAGTTTTTATTAGCATAAGTTTCAGATTACACGTGTGGAAAACATATTCTAAATAATGTGATATCTCAGCCGAATAACATGTTTACGTACAATCGAACAAATTACTTAGCGCCTATAACTGGTGACCTACGCGTAATTCACACTTGTATAATTAGCCGCCTTATCGTGTTCATCCTACAGTTAAACACAAGTGATTATGATAATAATTATAAGCAGATTATAAACATATGTTTTATTTAATTTGTTCACTGTAGGCAATGAGTTGTGTGATAATTAGGTCTAGTGATTTAATGACCGTTGCCCGTTACGCTCTGTATGTTAGATGTCTCGACGTCTCGTCGATCCTTGCTGTTCGTTAAACTAAATACAGACAAATATGGTTAAAGCAGACACGCACTTTGTGAGCAAATGATGGCGATTTGTTAAGACGGGTGGTCGTAAGATCACGCGTCTTAAAGACTTACGATCATTTGGCCAAAAAACCATCTACCACAAAAAAGTAGGTGTGTTAAGCGACAACTTCTTATAGCAAGCACGTTTTAATTGTCCTAAAGGTAGACACAACTATAGACAGTTTTAATTTTAAATTGTTCGACTTCAGTCTTAAATTTATCATGAAACTGGATGGCCATCGTTTATAAAGGTTCAGTGGCGATCGATCGGCTCCTTTGAAGCCGACATTTTACTTTAATATTTGCAACCGTAATAGAGGAATCCAATCTTGCAGTCAAATATATGACGCCATAAGGAATTAGGCCATGTATAGTATGACGACAAAATCAATTACGTCATGAATGACATATCTAAGTCAGTCATAAACTATTAATAGTCCGACGAGTTGTACGAACTGTATGTCTTTAGTATTTAATAAACACTCTGTCATAGGCAGCAACAGAGCCCAGTCAAATTAGTTTCAAAATATTCAATAGTTTACTTGCATAGTTTTCTGGATATTGCGATTCAGGGAATTTACGGTTCGATCTATTCCAACATGGCGAACAAGTGGACGGAGCTTAGCTAGAAATAGGTGGGACATAGCTAAAACTGGATTCATCCATTATTTGGGCGTACGATGTTCTCACTGAAGAATAGACTCCCAAATAATGGCGGCTGCAAACATCAAAGTAAAATGTCAGCTTCAAATGAAGCGATCGTCATAAAACCTTTTTAAATATGTTCTTCTAATTTTAATGCCTTAGGATAACTTTAATCAGTCAATTTTACACAGAGATCACTCGCAATATAGAACACGCTCTACGATGATAACATATAATACTTTCTCAACGCTTAAATTCTCAAACTTGTTTTTTAACATTTAAATTTTCGCATAGAAAATGTCCATTTGCAGACCACGAGAACACTATTTTTGAAAATTTACCACTGGAATGACTGGCTCGGTTATCGAGCCAGTCATTCTAGTGATACATTTTCTAAAGTAGTCTTCTCTTGATCTGCAAATGGACATTTTTCAAGATCACTGCAGATGTCGTTTTTGGCTGATATGAGTGTTAAATGGTTAAGATCTTACGCGAGGTCAATGCCTATTGTCTAAAGAGAGTTAGGTCGTGTTCTAACTGGAGTGTTAATCAGGAATAACGCCATACTGAAGTATGTCTTTATTCCTGATTAACTTTCTAGTGAGAACGCGCCCTTAGTATCCTCCGAGATGGGTAAGGAATAGATGGTTTCTCGATTAACCTCACAAAGCGCCTATATTGGAATTTATTAGTATTTAATCACGGCATCTATGTGAAATCATACTTTATAACACTCGTTAAACAAGGCATCTAGGTCCTGTTCAAACGCACGTCCGAACGTCCCCGTGTAAGTTTCTACAAATAATTGCATGTAGGCCTAATTAAGGCGATTCGTCTATAAATCCTTATTTACTCTGACCCGTAAATATAGCGAGCAGTCATTCATTGTCTTACCATTGACTCGACAATATATCTTATCGTATATCAATGTACTTTTTATCCCAAAGCAAAATGACAAAGCAAAGTTAATGATTGATAACTTGTAGGTAAAGAATGAATATGTAAGCGAATTCTTGTAGCGTGCGATTAATTATTATAATTATTTACTGACGACTGTCGGATAGTGGTGGACATTTTGTTTTATTATGCGCTACTAATATTTAGTCACCAGTAATGGGTAGAAGACCGTCTAAAAACTGCCTTATCCTCTGTCCATCTGGCCAGCCAGTCGGACGCATAGGGTCTACAACAATAGACTTCGACAGTACAGCTTAGAAATAACTTAAAAGGGATCCCATGCGAGAATTAGATTTCAGTAAAAACTATAAAAATTAGTTTTATCATATTGTAGACTATAACTTAAAAAGAATTTTGACAAATCTTCATAAACTCTATATCAGTTAAAATTTTGCTTAATGTCCTGAAATTTGACACTCCATAAATTTCATACTATGACGTCATTGCGTGACTCGTGAACCACGTATATTCAAATTACTAATGCAGTTAGGTACCTACGAAGTTTCTAGTTTAACTTTATGATCAACAGCGGAATATTATTCACTGGATGACGTCATACCACAGCAATCATTCACGCGATGACGTCACTCCACGATTATCGTGGGAAATCGAAGAGAATGACATTCCGTGAAGAAATTTACAATTTAGGATTTCAAAAAATACGCAAATAATATAATATTATTTTAATTAAGTTGTACAAAAGCATCATTTGGCGGGCTTTGGCCATTCTTTATTTGTGTTCCCCTTTAACATATTTCCAAATCAATATCAGAACATGTTAGTTAGTAAGGATTGTTCTGTTGCATATTTTGAACATAATTGTATTGGAAGATCTTCCAATCTTCCGATCCAATTATGTTCAAAATATGCAACGGTACGTATTACTGTGTTTTGGAAACACGCATATGTGTAGGAAGGTGTCAAAAGTGGTGCTGATAGGTGGGGATGGGTGGGAGTGGTGTGGCAAAGAAAACGCAAATCGAGGTTAGGGTGGGGGTTCCGGGGGTCCTCTCCCGAGAGAATTTTGAAATGTAGATGTTCTAAGATGGCATCTCCTGCACTTTTAGTGGTAAATCTGAAATTTCAGGTTTCTCTCCCCCCCCCACCACCCCACCCAGATAAAAAAAGCATGATGTGACGTGCGTGCGTGCGTGCGTGTGGGCGCGCATTGGCCCGTTACATTTTTAGCTAAGCTCCACTCAAACCTCGCTCGTGTTGGAATCGATCGATCTCTGAACTCCCTGACTATTAATTTCCAGAAAACTATACAGGTAAGCTGTTGAATATTTTGAAACTAATTTGACTGGCTGCATATTTATTAAATAATAGAGACACACAGTTCTTACAACATGTCGGACTATTACGAGTTAAAGACGGGCCTGATAGAATCATTTATGACGCAATGATTATGACGTCATCATACACGCCACTTACATGAGTATGACGTCGTATGACGTCAAATCATCAATTGATACTCTGGAAAGGTGAATTGTTTCCCTCGCCCCTCTTCATACTTCTATGATATACTAAGTTATTCCTGAGATGTACTGTATCTAAGGAAATCTCGATCATTGTTATAAAGGTATATATTAAAACGCCAATTACAGTTGATGGTAGGCCTATATGAATAAAGTGTCGTTTATAAATATGACGTGTCCTACATTTAGGAGTAAAAACTGTCTAATGTGACAGTTCATCTGATTATAATAATAGAAAGCCACAAACAGTGATTCTTTTACTTGTTGTTTCTTAACCCGAGACCAAAAAGGCTAAAATACCAAAATCCTTTACGAGGCAATACATATTATGTTGAATATTCTGAATCTAGGTCGGCTGTGAGTTGTTGCTTCCGAGCAACAGTTTCCAGTCAATTTAGTTTCAAAATATTCAACATTTTACCTGTATAGAAATTGAGATTTTGTGAAATCTGGGATTAAATGGTTCATATTTATTGCGCTTGATTCTAATGGGATCCTAGGTATTGTCTTTAGCAATCTTTTGTTTTTCTACCTATATTAACTCGGATTGATTTCTATATTAAAAAGTCGTATTGTTTGTATTTATTGTTTGTAATTCAGCAAGATCTGCGTGAGCACGGCCACTGCGCGGATCATCAAACGATGGTCCCCAAAGACAGGTGGTAGCTTAATGCAACCTATTTGCTATAGTATATATGAGATTTGGCTCCGCGTAGTCGAGGTTCATTCGGACGGTTATATAATCACTCGCCGAAAAATACCGTCATATTTTGGCTTCAAAATTAGGGGTTATTTCTTAGAGAGACATTATCTCCAGGATATAAATAAATTAGGGAGTACTTAGGATTTTTATTGAAATATAACGGTCCTGGTGTATTATTGCTGCATACTAATTTTTATAGACAAATCACGGCCCCGTTACCCACTCACGGTAGTAATTTTGTTCTCTTCGAGAAAAGCGTGTGAGTTTTAGGCCGTGTTCTCACTAGAGAGGTAATCAGGAATAACGCCTAACTTCAGTACTACTACTACTACTACTACTACTACTACTACTACTACTACTACTACTACTACTACTACTACTACTACTACTACTACTACTACTGCTACTGCTACTACTACTACTACTACTACTACTACTACTACTACTACTACTACTACTACTACTACTACTACTACTACTACTACTACTACTACTACTACTACTACTACTACTACTACTACTACTACTACTACTACTACTACTACTAATAATAATAATTAGAGAACATTTACTGAATTAACCGTAAATCTGCGATATCTGGCCATGTCGAAATAGTATACGGTCTCTTCTAAGGCCATTGACCACGTCTGGTACTGATTGAATAAAATCTCAAGGTGTAGTCACAGGTCAATGATCCATGCTTTAAATTCCCATAGATTCACACTAACCGTGGCCCTAAGGATACAATAAGCACTCTTTTAACATGGTCTTTGAAGTTGCGTGATGAAAGGCAGGTAACTTATGCCAAACGTGAAAATTGGATAGTTTTAACCTTGAATGACCTTGACCCCAAAGGTAGATATTAAAATTTTCATTGCAAATTCTTTAGATCTCTCAATGTTTGAGAATTTGGCTGGCTTGAAGAGAATCGGAAGAAAACTCTAGGACAAAACACTGTTCAAATATTTCTCCCATAAGTTTACTATAAGTATATGTGGCACGGAAAAGGTGATTTCTCGAAAACTGTTGGGTGGATCAACTTTAAATTTTACACCAGCTAAAATCACTGCAACACCTAGAAGTTTACAAAAATTCAAGTTGATGAGAGCCCAACAAGATTTTGGCGGCCTTTCTGAAAAGAAATATTTTCTAAAGGAAAGAGAAAAATTTTCCACCGTTTTTCATCCCGAGTTCATTTCTGCAAAAAACGAAAACTGGTACTTTTGACCTAGTCTGGTCGCCATTTTGAAATAAAACCCACCATTTTTCCCAAGAATTTTTAATCATGAGTTGATTCTTTGGCAAAAAACGGAAACTGGTATTTTTGACCAAAGTTTTCACATGGCGGATATGTTGAAAACATTTTTTATTTGCCAAAAGAGCCCTCCGTTAGTAACATAACAAGCAAGGATAGTAGTGATCCTATCAAACCTGTATGTGTAGTCGCAGTTCAAAGATCCATCCTGAAATTACCATTCATTCATTATAGGGGAAATTCTCCATGCATTGGCGTTCATAGGTCTGGCGGCCATTAAAAAAAAATGCATTGAAAAAAGCTTCAGTGGTAACATCAGCACCAAGTATGGTAGTGATCCGATCAGAACTCTAGCTGTACTGGATGTTTAAAGATCCATATTGAGAATCCCCTTACATGTCCTATGGGATAACTTTGCCCGCTAAAAGGCGGGTAGCTCGAAATTCCTTGGTGGAATCCGACAAAAAGCACAAGCACACGATCAAAACTCTAGGTGTAGTCGCAGATTAAAGATGCAACCTGAAACTCTCAGTCATTCCCTATGGGGAAATATTTCATGCGCTGGCGTTCAAAGGTCTGTCGGCCATTTTGGAAAAAAATGTCGAAAAAATATTCTTCAATGGTAACATCCTAACCATGTATGGTAGTGGTACGATTAAAACTCCAGGCGGACCGCAGTTCAAATATCCATCCTAAAATTCCCCATGCATTTCGTATGGAGGAATATTCCATGTATTATGGGACAAAGGTCAAATGTCAAGGTCAGCTTTTAGGTGGGCAGACATCTTCAGGACACCAAGGGTTGTATCCTATCCAAGTATGGTTATGCTCCGATCAAAATTCTAGGTGTACTCGCAGTTCATATATCCATCCTGAAAGTTCCCATTCGTTCCCATATTGCAATGCGGTCAAAGGTCAAAGTCACCTTTGAAGTTGGAAGAGATCTTCAGGACCTCAAGGGTAACAGCTTAACCAAGTATGGTAATGATCCGCTTAAAACTGTGCGTGGAGTCATAGCTAAAATATCAATATTTAATTATAATCTGAACGCCCAAAGGGTATCCTTCCACCTTGTATACTTTTAGAGGCTTAAATTGTTTGACTAGAATTAATAAAACGAAATAAATCTTAGAATATGCTGGTTTCATTCCATTTAAATCAATATAATTTTTTAAGTAGTAAAATTGAAATAGAGACACGAGTCCCCCCCCCCAATTCAAATTCACAACTAAAAAAATTATATTGATTTATACTGGCATGTAATGAAATCATCATATGTTAAGATTTATTTCGTTTCATTACTTCTAACCCCACAGTTTAAGCCTCTAAATATATACAATTTAAACAATTTTATTCTCAGTAATTTGCTGTGCATATGCGAAAATCTAAATATTTGTTTATTGAATGTATATTTGCGGTACAGTGAAGGCAAGACTGGAGAGGCTGATTTGACCGGCCTCGCCATGGAAGGGTTATAAATGGCTAAGGATATAGTGCTTGGTATATCTATAAATTTATTATAAGGACCAATGGCCACTAAGCTTCTCCCGTGGATAAATGTTGACATTTTATCATAGATTCTTATATATGCCGCCATTCACTCTCCAAGAAGATGCAAACAAATGGATGAAACCAGTTTTAGCTATGCCCCGCCCACCTCTCTATAAGCTCCACCCACGCTTCTCCTGTGTTGGGATCGATCGATTCCTGTACTCCCTGAAATCCCAATTTCCAGAAAACTATACAGGTATACTGTTGAATATTTTGCAACTAATTCTAACAGTGCCCAGTCAAATTTGTAATAATCAAAGACAATTATATTACAAAAGAATACTGGGTAGGCCTGCTTCCAAAATTATTTATATCTAAGAGGCATTGTCTTATGAATGATAATGACGAATACAATCAGCTTAATGAAGATAGCGAAAGAAAAGTGGCAGTGGCACGAAATCGAGACAGCATTTTAATCACAAATTAAAAAAACCGATAGTAAAATAAGGCACAGGTTAATTACTGGCACATATTTAATTACATATTTAATTAACTTTGTTAGTACTGAATTCATAACATTCGTGTATTAGAACTGTTGCTATACACACTGCTAACTCTTGCTATTCCCGCTGTTAGCCGTTGCTATATACGACATCTTTACAACAGAAGCATACTGCATCTTTACGACAGAAACGGCCTGCAGCAACATACTTGTCCTCAACGTCCAGCACAATTCATGACATAATATTATCATCCCTTTCTCTGAGTATGATCGTGTATTTGTCTCATCTCGTTGGCACGACTTAAACCCAGATAGTTATTATTATTGTTTTACAATAAATAAGCGTATTGCTATTTACTTTTTACAACAATTCTCATTACTGTTTTCTGTTAATTTCTATCTAATTGTATGTTCTCATTTGGTAAGCCCACGCCCGTTTTAATGGGTTTTTTTCTGAAGACGTACATCATCACTCAAAATACACATGTGCGCAGATCAAGCACGTATGCACGCACGCACACACGCACACACGCACGCACACACGTGCCCATACACACGCACATACGTATTTAACGTTATTTCTGTAAATTTGCGTCGCTAACTTTGGTGCTGTAACATTGATTCTGTTACTTTGTCTCTGGAACTTTCTTTCTTGTCACATTGTTTTGATAACTTCGTTTATGTAACTTTGTTTTTGTAATTTATTTCTGAAAGTTTGTATATATAACATGTTCATGGTATCGTTGTCTCAGTAACTGTGTTTCTGTAACATTGCTAATCTAACCTTCCTTCTCTAACTTTGTTTGTGTAACTGTGTTTCCATAACATTGCAATCTAACCTTACTTCTCTAACTTTGTTTGTGTAACTGTGTTTCCATAACATTGTGAATCTAACCTTCCTTCTCTAACTTTGTTTGTGTAACTGTGTTTCCATAACATTGCTAATCTAACCTTCCTTCTCTAACTTTGTTTGTGTAACTGTGTTTCCATAACATTGTGAATCTAACCTTCCTTCTCTAACTTTGTCCTTCTCTAACTTTGTTTCTGTAACTGTGTTTCCATAACATTGCTAATCTAACCTTCCTTCTCTAACTTTGTTTGTGTAACTGTGTTTCTATAACATTACTAATCTGACCTTCCTTCTGTAACTTTGTTTGTGTAACTGTGTTTCCATAACATTGCTAAACTAACCTTCCTTCTCTAAATTTGTTTGTGTAACTGTGTTTCCATAACATTGTGAATGTAACCTTCCTTCTCTAACTTTGTCCTTCTCTAACTTTGTTTCTGTAACTGTGTTTCCATAACATTGTGAATCTAACCTTCCTTCTCTAACTTTGTTTCTGTAACTGTGTTTCCATAACATTGCTAATCTAACCTTCCTTCTTTAACTTTGTTTGTGTAACTGTGTTTCTATAACATTACTAATCTGACCTTCCTTCTGTAACTTTGTTTGTGTAACTGTGTTTCCATAACATTGCTAATCTAACCTTCCTTCTCTAACTTTGTTTGTGTAACTGTGTTTCCATAACATTGTGAATCTAACCTTCCTTCTCTAACTTTGTCCTTCTCTAACTTTGTTTGTGTAACTGTGTTTCCATAACATTGTGAATCTAACCTTCCTTCTCTAACTTTGTTTCTGTAACTGTGTTTCCATAACATTGCTAATCTAACCTTCCTTCTCTAACTTTGTTTGTGTAACTGTGTTTCCATAACATTGTGACACTAACCTTCCTTCTCTAACTTTGTTTGTGTAACTGTGTTTCCATAACATTGCTAATCTAACCTTCCTTCTCTAACTTTGTTTGTGTAACTGTGTTTCCATAACATTGCTAATCTAACCTTCCTTCTCTAACTTTGCTTCTGTAACTGTGTTTCCATAACATTGCTAATCTAACCTTCCTTCTCTAACTTTGTTTCTGTAACTGTGTTTCCATAACATTGCTAATCTAACCTTCCTTCTCTAACTTTGTTTGTGTAACTGTGTTTCTATAACATTACTAATCTGACCTTCCTTCTGTAACTTTGTTTGTGTAACTGTGTTTCCATAACATTGCTAAACTAACCTTCCTTCTCTAAATTTGTTTGTGTAACTGTGTTTCCATAACATTGTGAATGTAACCTTCCTTCTCTAACTTTGTCCTTCTCTAACTTTGTTTCTGTAACTGTGTTTCCATAACATTGTGAATCTAACCTTCCTTCTCTAACTTTGTTTCTGTAACTGTGTTTCCATAACATTGCTAATCTAACCTTCCTTCTTTAACTTTGTTTGTGTAACTGTGTTTCTATAACATTACTAATCTGACCTTCCTTCTGTAACTTTGTTTGTGTAACTGTGTTTCCATAACATTGCTAATCTAACCTTCCTTCTCTAACTTTGTTTGTGTAACTGTGTTTCCATAACATTGTGAATCTAACCTTCCTTCTCTAACTTTGTCCTTCTCTAACTTTGTTTCTGTAACTGTGTTTCCATAACATTGTGAATCTAACCTTCCTTCTCTAACTTTGTTTGTGTAACTGTGTTTCCATAACATTGTGAATCTAACCTTCCTTCTCTAACTTTGTTTCTGTAACTGTGTTTCCATAACATTGCTAATCTAACCTTCCTTCTCTAACTTTGTTTGTGTAACTGTGTTTCCATAACATTGTGACACTAACCTTGCTTCTCTAACTTTGTTTGTGTAACTGTGTTTCCATAACATTGCTAATATAACCTTCCTTCTCTAACTTTGTTTGTGTAACTGTGTTTCCATAATATTGTGAATCTGACCTTCCTTCTCTAACATTGTTTGTGTAACTGTGTTTCTATAACATTGCTAATCTAACCTTCCTTCTCTAACTTTGTTTGTGTAACTGTGTTTCCATAACATTGTGAATCTAACCTTCCTTCTCTAACTTTGTTTGTGTAACCGTGTTTCCATAATATTGCTAATCTACCCTTCCTTCTCCAACTTTGTTTCTGTAACTGTGTTTCTATAACATTGGTAATCTAACCTTCCTCCTCTAACTTTCTCCTTCTCTAACTTTGTCCTTCTCTAACTTTGTTTGTGTAACTGTGTTTCCATCGCATTGCTAATCTAACCTTCCTTCTCTAACTTTGTTTCTGTAACTGGGTTTCCTTAACATTGCTAATCTAACCTTCCTTCTCTAACTTTGTTTGTGTAACTATGTTTCCACAACATTGCTAATATGACCTTCCTTCTCTAGGGTTGTTTGTGTAACTGTGTTTCCATAACATTGCTAATCTAACCTTCCTTCTCTAACTTTGTTTGTGTAACTGTGTTTCCATAACATTGCTAATCTAACCTTCCTTCTCTAACTTTGCTTCTGTAACTGTGTTTCCATAACATTGCTAATCTAACCTTCCTTCTCTAACTTTGTTTCTGTAACTGTGTTTCCATAACATTGTGAATCTAACCTTCCTTCTCCAACTTTGTTTCTGTAACTGTGTTTCCATAACATTGCTAATCTCTCCTTCCTTCTCTAACATTGTTTGTGTAACTGTGTTTTTATAACATTGGTAATCTAACCTTCCTCCTCTAAATTTGTCCTTCTCTAACTTTGTCCTTCTCTAACTTTGTTTGTGTAACTGTGTTTCCATAACATTGTGAATCTAACCTTCCGTCTCTAACTTTGTTTCTGTAACTGTGTTTCCATAACATTGTGAATCTAACCTTCCTTCTCTAACTTTGTTTCTGTAACTGTGTTTCCATAACATTGCTAATCTAACCTTCCTTCTCTAACATTGTTTGTGTAACTGTGTTTCCATAACATTGCTAATCTAACCTTCCTTCTCGAACTTTGTTTGTGAAACTGTGTTTCCATAACATTGCTAATCTAACCTTCCTTCTCTAACTTTGTTTCTGTAACTGGGTTTCCATAACATTGCTAATCTGACCTTCCTTCTCTAACTTTGTTTCTGTAACTGTGTTTCCATAACATTGCTAATCTAACCTTCCTTCTCTAACTTTGTTTCTGTAACTGTGTTTCCATAACATTGCTAATCTAACCTTCCTTCTCTAACTTTGTTTCTGTAACTGGGTTTCCATAACATTGCTAATCTAACCTTCCTTCTCTAACTTTGTTTGTGTAACTGTGTTTCCATAACATTGCTAATCTAACCTTACTTCTCTAACTTTGTTTGTGTAACTGTGTTTCCATAACATTGTGAATCTAACCTTCCTTCTCTAACTTTGTTTGTGTAACTGTGTTTCCATAACATTGCTAATCTAACCTTCCTTCTCTAACTTTGTTTGTGTAACTGTGTTTCCATAACATTGTGAATCTAACCTTCCTTCTCTAACTTTGTCCTTCTCTAACTTTGTTTCTGTAACTGTGTTTCCATAACATTGCTAATCTAACCTTCCTTCTCTAACTTTGTTTGTGTAACTGTGTTTCTATAACATTACTAATCTGACCTTCCTTCTGTAACTTTGTTTGTGTAACTGTGTTTCCATAACATTGCTAATCTAACCTTCCTTCTCTAAATTTGTTTGTGTAACTGTGTTTCCATAACATTGTGAATGTAACCTTCCTTCTCTAACTTTGTCCTTCTCTAACTTTGTTTCTGTAACTGTGTTTCCATAACATTGTGAATCTAACCTTCCTTCTCTAACTTTGTTTCTGTAACTGTGTTTCCATAACATTGCTAATCTAACCTTCCTTCTTTAACTTTGTTTGTGTAACTGTGTTTCTATAACATTACTAATCTGACCTTCCTTCTGTAACTTTGTTTGTGTAACTGTGTTTCCATAACATTGCTAATCTAACCTTCCTTCTCTAACTTTGTTTGTGTAACTGTGTTTCCATAACATTGTGAATCTAACCTTCCTTCTCTAACTTTGTCCTTCTCTAACTTTGTTTGTGTAACTGTGTTTCCATAACATTGTGAATCTAACCTTCCTTCTCTAACTTTGTTTCTGTAACTGTGTTTCCATAACATTGCTAATCTAACCTTCCTTCTCTAACTTTGTTTGTGTAACTGTGTTTCCATAACATTGTGACACTAACCTTCCTTCTCTAACTTTGTTTGTGTAACTGTGTTTCCATAACATTGCTAATCTAACCTTCCTTCTCTAACTTTGTTTGTGTAACTGTGTTTCCATAATATTGTGAATCTGACCTTCCTTCTCTAACATTGTTTGTGTAACTGTGTTTCTATAACATTGCTAATCTAACCTTCCTTCTCTAACTTTGTTTGTGTAACTGTGTTTCCATAACATTGTGAATCTAACCTTCCTTCTCTAACTTTGTTTGTGTAACCGTGTTTCCATAATATTGCTAATCTACCCTTCCTTCTCCAACTTTGTTTCTGTAACTGTGTTTCTATAACATTGGTAATCTAACCTTCCTCCTCTAACTTTCTCCTTCTCTAACTTTGTCCTTCTCTAACTTTGTTTGTGTAACTGTGTTTCCATCGCATTGCTAATCTAACCTTCCTTCTCTAACTTTGTTTCTGTAACTGGGTTTCCTTAACATTGCTAATCTAACCTTCCTTCTCTAACTTTGTTTGTGTAACTATGTTTCCACAACATTGCTAATATGACCTTCCTTCTCTAGGGTTGTTTGTGTAACTGTGTTTCCATAACATTGCTAATCTAACCTTCCTTCTCTAACTTTGTTGGTGTAACTGTGTTTCTATAACATTGCTAATCTAACCTTCCTTCTCCAACTTTGTTTCGTAACTGTGTTTCTATAACATTGGTAATCTAACCTTCCTCCTCTAACTTTGTCCTTCTCTAACTGTGTCCTTCTCTAACTTTGTTTGTGTAACTGTGTTTCCATAACATTGCTAATCTAACCTTCCTTCTCTAACTTTGCTTCTGTAACTGTGTTTCCATAACATTGCTAATCTAACCTTCCTTCTCTAACTTTGTTTCTGTAACTGTGTTTCCATAACATTGTGAATCTAACCTTCCTTCTCCAACTTTGTTTCTGTAACTGTGTTTCCATAACATTGCTAATCTCTCCTTCCTTCTCTAACATTGTTTGTGTAACTGTGTTTTTATAACATTGGTAATCTAACCTTCCTCCTCTAAATTTGTCCTTCTCTAACTTTGTCCTTCTCTAACTTTGTTTGTGTAACTGTGTTTCCATAACATTGTGAATCTAACCTTCCGTCTCTAACTTTGTTTCTGTAACTGTGTTTCCATAACATTGTGAATCTAACCTTCCTTCTCTAACTTTGTTTCTGTAACTGTGTTTCCATAACATTGCTAATCTAACCTTCCTTCTCTAACATTGTTTGTGTAACTGTGTTTCCATAACATTGCTAATCTAACATTCCTTCTCTAACTTTATCCTTCTCTAATGTTGTTTGTGTAACTGTGCTTCCATAACATTTCTAATCTAACCTTCCTTCTCGAACTTTGTTTGTGAAACTGTGTTTCCATAACATTGCTAATCTAACCTTCCTTCTCTAACTTTGTTTGTGTAACTGTGTTTCTATAACATTACTAATCTGACCTTCCTTCTGTAACTTTGTTTGTGTAACTGTGTTTCCATAACATTGCTAAACTAACCTTCCTTCTCTAAATTTGTTTGTGTAACTGTGTTTCCATAACATTGTGAATGTAACCTTCCTTCTCTAACTTTGTCCTTCTCTAACTTTGTTTCTGTAACTGTGTTTCCATAACATTGTGAATCTAACCTTCCTTCTCTAACTTTGTTTCTGTAACTGTGTTTCCATAACATTGCTAATCTAACCTTCCTTCTTTAACTTTGTTTGTGTAACTGTGTTTCTATAACATTACTAATCTGACCTTCCTTCTGTAACTTTGTTTGTGTAACTGTGTTTCCATAACATTGCTAATCTAACCTTCCTTCTCTAACTTTGTTTGTGTAACTGTGTTTCCATAACATTGTGAATCTAACCTTCCTTCTCTAACTTTGTCCTTCTCTAACTTTGTTTCTGTAACTGTGTTTCCATAACATTGTGAATCTAACCTTCCTTCTCTAACTTTGTTTGTGTAACTGTGTTTCCATAACATTGTGAATCTAACCTTCCTTCTCTAACTTTGTTTCTGTAACTGTGTTTCCATAACATTGCTAATCTAACCTTCCTTCTCTAACTTTGTTTGTGTAACTGTGTTTCCATAACATTGTGACACTAACCTTCCTTCTCTAACTTTGTTTGTGTAACTGTGTTTCCATAACATTGCTAATCTAACCTTCCTTCTCTAACTTTGTTTGTGTAACTGTGTTTCCATAATATTGTGAATCTGACCTTCCTTCTCTAACATTGTTTGTGTAACTGTGTTTCTATAACATTGCTAATCTAACCTTCCTTCTCTAACTTTGTTTGTGTAACTGTGTTTCCATAACATTGTGAATCTAACCTTCCTTCTCCAACTTTGTTTCTGTAACTGTGTCCTTCTCTAACTTTGTTTGTGTAACTGTGTTTCCATAACATTGCTAATCTAACCTTCCTTCTCTAACTTTGCTTCTGTAACTGTGTTTCCATAACATTGCTAATCTAACCTTCCTTCTCTAACTTTGTTTCTGTAACTGTGTTTCCATAACATTGTGAATCTAACCTTCCTTCTCCAACTTTGTTTCTGTAACTGTGTTTCCATAACATTGCTAATCTCTCCTTCCTTCTCTAACATTGTTTGTGTAACTGTGTTTTTATAACATTGGTAATCTAACCTTCCTCCTCTAAATTTGTCCTTCTCTAACTTTGTCCTTCTCTAACTTTGTTTGTGTAACTGTGTTTCCATAACATTGTGAATCTAACCTTCCGTCTCTAACTTTGTTTCTGTAACTGTGTTTCCATAACATTGTGAATCTAACCTTCCTTCTCTAACTTTGTTTCTGTAACTGTGTTTCCATAACATTGCTAATCTAACCTTCCTTCTCTAACATTGTTTGTGTAACTGTGTTTCCATAACATTGCTAATCTAACATTCCTTCTCTAACTTTATCCTTCTCTAATGTTGTTTGTGTAACTGTGCTTCCATAACATTTCTAATCTAACCTTCCTTCTCGAACTTTGTTTGTGAAACTGTGTTTCCATAACATTGCTAATCTAACCTTCCTTCTCTAACTTTGTTTGTGTAACTGTGTTTCTATAACATTACTAATCTGACCTTCCTTCTGTAACTTTGTTTGTGTAACTGTGTTTCCATAACATTGCTAAACTAACCTTCCTTCTCTAAATTTGTTTGTGTAACTGTGTTTCCATAACATTGTGAATGTAACCTTCCTTCTCTAACTTTGTCCTTCTCTAACTTTGTTTCTGTAACTGTGTTTCCATAACATTGTGAATCTAACCTTCCTTCTCTAACTTTGTTTCTGTAACTGTGTTTCCATAACATTGCTAATCTAACCTTCCTTCTTTAACTTTGTTTGTGTAACTGTGTTTCTATAACATTACTAATCTGACCTTCCTTCTGTAACTTTGTTTGTGTAACTGTGTTTCCATAACATTGCTAATCTAACCTTCCTTCTCTAACTTTGTTTGTGTAACTGTGTTTCCATAACATTGTGAATCTAACCTTCCTTCTCTAACTTTGTCCTTCTCTAACTTTGTTTCTGTAACTGTGTTTCCATAACATTGTGAATCTAACCTTCCTTCTCTAACTTTGTTTGTGTAACTGTGTTTCCATAACATTGTGAATCTAACCTTCCTTCTCTAACTTTGTTTCTGTAACTGGGTTTCCTTAACATTGCTAATCTAACCTTCCTTCTCTAACTTTGTTTGTGTAACTGTGTTTCCATAACATTGTGACACTAACCTTCCTTCTCTAACTTTGTTTGTGTAACTGTGTTTCCATAACATTGCTAATCTAACCTTCCTTCTTTAACTTTGTTTGTGTAACTGTGTTTCCATAATATTGTGAATCTGACCTTCCTTCTCTAACATTGTTTGTGTAACTGTGTTTCTATAACATTGCTAATCTAACCTTCCTTCTCTAACTTTGTTTGTGTAACTGTGTTTCCATAACATTGTGAATCTAACCTTCCTTCTCTAACTTTGTTTGTGTAACCGTGTTTCCATAATATTGCTAATCTACCCTTCCTTCTCCAACTTTGTTTCTGTAACTGTGTTTCTATAACATTGGTAATCTAACCTTCCTCCTCTAACTTTCTCCTTCTCTAACTTTGTCCTTCTCTAACTTTGTTTGTGTAACTGTGTTTCCATCGCATTGCTAATCTAACCTTCCTTCTCTAACTTTGTTTCTGTAACTGGGTTTCCTTAACATTGCTAATCTAACCTTCTTTCTCTAACTTTGTTTGTGTAACTATGTTTCCACAACATTGCTAATATGACCTTCCTTCTCTAGGGTTGTTTGTGTAACTGTGTTTCCATAACATTGCTAATCTAACCTTCCTTCTCTAACTTTGTTGGTGTAACTGTGTTTCTATAACATTGGTAATCTAACCTTCCTCCTCTAACTTTGTCCTTCTCTAACTTTGTCCTTCTCTAACTTTGTTTGTGTAACTGTGTTTCCATAACATTGCTAATCTAACCTTCCTTCTCTAACTTTGCTTCTGTAACTGTGTTTCCATAACATTGCTAATCTAACCTTCCTTCTCTAACTTTGCTTCTGTAACTGTGTTTCCATAACATTGCTAATCTAACCTTCCTTCTCTAACTTTGTTTCTGTAACTGTGTTTCCATAACATTGTGAATCTAACCTTCCTTCTCCAACTTTGTTTCTGTAACTGTGTTTCCATAACATTGCTAATCTCTCCTTCCTTCTCTAACATTGTTTGTGTAACTGTGTTTTTATAACATTGGTAATCTAACCTTCCTCCTCTAAATTTGTCCTTCTCTAACTTTGTCCTTCTCTAACTTTGTTTGTGTAACTGTGTTTCCATAACATTGTGAATCTAACCTTCCGTCTCTAACTTTGTTTCTGTAACTGTGTTTCCATAACATTGTGAATCTAACCTTCCTTCTCTAACTTTGTTTCTGTAACTGTGTTTCCATAACATTGCTAATCTAACCTTCCTTCTCTAACATTGTTTGTGTAACTGTGTCTCCATAACATTGCTAATCTAACATTCCTTCTCTAACTTTATCCTTCTCTAATGTTGTTTGTGTAACTGTGCTTCCATAACATTTCTAATCTAACCTTCCTTCTCGAACTTTGTTTGTGAAACTGTGTTTCCATAACATTGCTAATCTAACCTTCCTTCTCTAACTTTGTTTCTGTAACTGGGTTTCCATAACATTGCTAATCTGACCTTCCTTCTCTAACTTTGTTTCTGTAACTGTGTTTCCATAACATTGCTAATCTAACCTTCCTTCTCTAACTTTGTTTCTGTAACTGTGTTTCCATAACATTGCTAATCTAACCTTCCTTCTCTAACTTTGTTTCTGTAACTGTGTTTCCATAACATTGTGAATCTAACCTTCCTTCTCTAACTTTGTTTCTGTAACTGTGTTTCCATAACATTGTGAATCTAACCTTCCTTCTCGAACTTTGTTTCTGTAACTGGGTTTCCATAACATTGCTAATCTGACCTTCATTCTCTAGCGTTGTTTGTGTAACTGTGTTTCCATAACATTGTGAATCTAACCTTCCTTCTCTAACTTTGTTTGTGTAACTGTGTTTCCATAACATTGCTAATCTAACCTTTCTTCTCTAACTTTGTTTGTGTAACTGTGTTTCCATAACATTGCTAATCTAACCTTCCTTCTCTAACTTTGTTTGTATAACTGTGTTTTCATAACATTGCTAATCTAACCTTTCTTCTCTAACTTTGTTTCAGTAACTGTGTTTCCATAACATTGTGAATCTAACCTTCCTTCTCTAGCTTTGTTTGTGTAACTGTGTTTCTATAACATTGCTAATCTAACCTTCCTTCTCTAACTTTGTTTCTGTAACTGTGTTTCCATAACATTGCTAACCTAACCTTTCTTCTCTAACTTTGTTTCTGTAACTGTGTTTCCATAACATTGCTAATCTAACCTTCCTTCTCTAAATTGTTTCTCTAACTGTGTTTCCATAACATTGCTAATCTAACCTTCCTTCTCTAACTTTGTTTGTATAACTGTGTTTTCATAACATTGCTAATCTGACCTTCCTTCTCTAGCTTTGTTTCTGTAACTGTCTTTCCATAACATTGCTAATCTAACCTTCCTTCTCTAACTTTGTGTGTGTAACTTTGTTTCCTTAACATTGCTAATCTAACCTTCCTACTCTAACTTTGTTTGTGTAACTGTGTTTCCATAACATTGAGAATCTAACCATCCTTCTCGAACTTTGTTTCTATAACATTGGTAATCTAACCTTCCTTCTCTAACTTTGTTTCTGTAACTGTGTGTCCATAACATTGTGAATCTAACCTTCCTTCACTAAATTTCTCCTTCTCTAGCTTTGTCCTTCACTAATTTTGATTGTGAAACTGTGCTACTATAACATTGCTAATCTAACCTTCCTTCTCTGACTTTGTCCTTCTCTAACTTTGTCCTTCTCTAACTTTGATTGTGCAACTGTGTTTCTATAACATTGCTAATCTAACCTACCTTCCCTAACTTTGTTTGTGTAACTGTGTTTCTATAACATTGCTAATCTAACCTATCTTTTCTAGCTTTGTTTGTGTAACTGTGTTTCCATAACATTGCTAATCTGTCCTTCATTCTCTAGCGTAGTTTGTGTAACTGTGTGTCTATAGCATTGCTAATCTAACCTATCTTTTCTAGCTGTGTTGTTGTAACTGTGTTTCCATAACATTGTGAATCTAACCGTCCTTCTCTAACTTTGTTTCTGTAACTGTGTTTCCATAACATTGTGAATCTAACCTTCCTTCCCTAACTTTCTTTGTGTAACTGTGCTTCCATAACATTTCTAATCTAACCTTCCTTCTCTAACTTTGTTTCTGTAACCGTGTTTCCATAACATTGCTAATCTAACCTTCCTACTCTAACTTTGTTTGTGTAACTGTGTTTCCATAACATTGAGAATCTAACCATCCTTCTCGAACTTTGTTTCTATAACATTGGTAATCTAACCTTCCTTCTCTAACTTTGTTTCTGTAACTGTGTTTCCATAACATTGTGAATCTAACCTTCCTTCACTAAATTTCTCCTTCTCTAGCTTTGTCCTTCACTAATTTTGATTGTGAAACTGTGCTTCTATAACATTGCTAATCTAACCTTCCTTCTCTGACTTTGTCCTTCTCTAACTTTGTCCTTCTCTAACTTTGATTGTGCAACTGTGTTTCTATAACATTGCTAATCTAACCTACCTTCCCTAACTTTGTTTGTGTAACTGTGTTTCTATAACATTGCTAATCTAACC
Source organism: Chaetoderma sp. LZ-2023a (assembly GCA_034401795.1). Classification (NCBI taxonomy): domain Eukaryota; kingdom Metazoa; phylum Mollusca; class Caudofoveata; order Chaetodermatida; family Chaetodermatidae; genus Chaetoderma; species Chaetoderma sp. LZ-2023a. The sequence continues at coordinate 65,956,281 of CM067364.1, forward strand.
TATCTTTTCTAGCTTTGTTTGTGTAACTGTGTTTCCATAACATTGCTAATCTGTCCTTCATTCTCTAGCGTAGTTTGTGTAACTGTGTGTCTATAGCATTGCTAATCTAACCTATCTTTTCTAGCTGTGTTGTTGTAACTGTGTTTCCATAACATTGTGAATCTAACCGTCCTTCTCTAACTTTGTTTCTGTAACTGTGTTTCCATAACATTGTGAATCTAACCTTCCTTCCCTAACTTTCTTTGTGTAACTGTGCTTCCATAACATTTCTAATCTAACCTTCCTTCTCTAACTTTGTTTCTGTAACCGTGTTTCCATAACATTGCTAATCTAACCTTCCTCCTCTAACTTTGTTTGTGTAACTGTGTTTCCATAACATTGCTAATCTAACCTTCCTTCTCTAACTTTGTTTCTGTAACTGTGTTTCTATAACATTGCTAATCTACCCTTCCTTCTCTAACTTTGTTTGTGTAACTGTGTTTCTATAACATTGCTAATCTGACCTTCCTTCTCTAGCGTTGTTTCTGTAACTGTGTTTCCAAAACATTGTGAATCTAACCTTCATTCTCTAACTTTGTTTGTGTAACGGTGTTTCTATAACTTTGGGAATCTAACCTTCCATCCCTAACTTTGTTTGTGTAACTGTGTTTCTATAACATTGCTAATCTGACCTTCCTTCTCTAGCGTTGTTTCTGTAACTGTGTTTCCTTAACATTGCTAATCTAACCTTCCTTCTCCAACTTTGTTTGTGTGACTGTGTTTACATAACATTGTGAATCTAACCTTCCTTCTCTAACTTTGTTTCTGTAACTGTGTTTCTATAACATTGCTAATCTAACTTTCCTTCTCTAACGTTGTTTCTGTAACTGTGTTTCCATAACATTGCTAATCTAACCTTCCTTCTCCAACTTTGTTTGTGTAACTGTGTTTACATAGCATTGTGAATCTAACCTTCCTTCTCTAACATTGATTTTGTATCTGTGTTTCTATAACATTGCTAATCTAACCTTCCTTCTCTAACTTTGTTTCTGTAACTGTGTTTCCATAACATTGTGAATCTAACCTTCCTTCTCTAACGTTGTTTCTGTAACTGTGTTTCCATAACATTGCTAATCTAACCTTCCTTCTCTAACTTTGTTTCTGTAACTGTGTTTCTATAACATTGCTTATCTAACCTTCCTTCTCTAACTTTGTTTCTGTAACTGTGTTTCTATAACATTGCTAATCTAACCTTCCTTCTCTAACTTTGTTCCTGTAACTTTGTTTCTATAACATTGCTAATCTAACCTTCCTTCTCTAACTTTGTTTCTGTAACTGTGTTTCCATAACATTGCTAATCTAACCGTCCTTCTCTAACGTTGTTTCTGTAACTGTGTTTCCATAACATTGCTAATCTAACCTTCCTTCTCCAACTTTGTTTGTGTAACTGTGTTTCCATGACATTGCTAATCTGACCTTCCTTCTCTAGCGTTGTTTCTGTAACTGTGTTTCCATAACATTGCTAATCTAACCTTCCTTCTCGAACTTTGTTTGTGTGATTGTGTTTACATAACATTGGGAATCTAACCTTCCTTCCCTAACTTTGTTTGTGTAACTGTGTTTCTATAACATTGCTAATCTGACCTTCCTTCTCTAGCGTTGTTTCTGTAACTGTGTTTCCATAACATTGCTAATCTAACCTTCCTTCTCCAACTTTGTTTGTGTGATTGTGTTTACATAACATTGTGAATCTAACCTTCCTTCTCTAACTTTGTTTCTGTAACTGTGTTTCCATAACATTGTGAATCTAACCTTCCTTCTCTAACGTTGTTTCTGTAACTGTGTTTCCATAACATTGCTAATCTAACCTTCCTTCTCTAACTTTGTTTCTGTAACTGTGTTTCCATAACATTGCTTATCTAACCTTCCTTCTCTAACTTTGTTTCTGTAACTGTGTTTCTATAACATTGCTAATCTAACCTTCCTTCTCTAACTTTGTTCCTGTAACTTTGTTTCTATAACATTGCTAATCTAACCTTCCTTCTCTAACTTTGTTTCTGTAACTGTGTTTCCATAACATTGCTAAACTAACCGTCCTTCTCTAACGTTGTTTCTGTAACTGTGTTTCCATAACATTGCTAATCTAACCTTCCTTCTCTAACTTTGCCCTTCTCTAAATTTGTCCTTGTCTAACTTTGTCCTTCTCTAACATTGATTGTGTATCTGTGTTTCTATAACATTGCTAATCTGACCTTCCTTCTCTAGCGTTGTTTCTGTAACTCTGTTTCCATAACATTGGGAATCTAACCTTCCTTCCCTAACTTTGTTTGTGTAACTGTCTTTCTATAACATTGCTAATCTGACCTTCCTTCTCTAACTTTGTTTCTGTAACCGTGTTTCCATAACATTGCTAATCTAACCTTCCTCCTCTAACTTTGTTTGTGTAACTGTGTTTCCATAACATTGCTAATCTAACCTTCCTTCTCTAACTTTGTTTCTGTAACTGTGTTTCTATAACATTGCTAATCTACCCTTCCTTCTCTAACTTTGTTTGTGTAACTGTGTTTCTATAACATTGCTAATCTGACCTTCCTTCTCTAGCGTTGTTTCTGTAACTGTGTTTCCAAAACATTGTGAATCTAACCTTCATTCTCTAACTTTGTTTGTGTAACGGTGTTTCTATAACTTTGGGAATCTAACCTTCCATCCCTAACTTTGTTTGTGTAACTGTGTTTCTATAACATTGCTAATCTGACCTTCCTTCTCTAGCGTTGTTTCTGTAACTGTGTTTCCTTAACATTGCTAATCTAACCTTCCTTCTCCAACTTTGTTTGTGTGACTGTGTTTACATAACATTGTGAATCTAACCTTCCTTCTCTAACTTTGTTTCTGTAACTGTGTTTCTATAACATTGCTAATCTAACTTTCCTTCTCTAACGTTGTTTCTGTAACTGTGTTTCCATAACATTGCTAATCTAACCTTCCTTCTCCAACTTTGTTTGTGTAACTGTGTTTACATAGCATTGTGAATCTAACCTTCCTTCTCTAACATTGATTTTGTATCTGTGTTTCTATAACATTGCTAATCTAACCTTCCTTCTCTAACTTTGTTTCTGTAACTGTGTTTCCATAACATTGTGAATCTAACCTTCCTTCTCTAACGTTGTTTCTGTAACTGTGTTTCCATAACATTGCTAATCTAACCTTCCTTCTCTAACTTTGTTTCTGTAACTGTGTTTCTATAACATTGCTTATCTAACCTTCCTTCTCTAACTTTGTTTCTGTAACTGTGTTTCTATAACATTGCTAATCTAACCTTCCTTCTCTAACTTTGTTCCTGTAACTTTGTTTCTATAACATTGCTAATCTAACCGTCCTTCTCTAACGTTGTTTCTGTAACTGTGTTTCCATAACATTGCTAATCTAACCTTCCTTCTCTAACTTTGCCCTTCTCTAAATTTGTCCTTGTCTAACTTTGTCCTTCTCTAACTTTGATTGTGTATCTGTGTTTCTATAACATTGCTAATCTGACCTTCCTTCTCTAGCATTGTTTCTGTAACTCTGTTTCCATAACATTGGGAATCTAACCTTCCTTCCCTAACTTTGTTTGTGTAACTGTCTTTCTATAACATTGCTAATCTGACCTTCCTTCTCTAGCGTTGTTTCTGTAACTGTGTTTCCATAACATTGCTAATCTAACCTTCCTTCTCCAACTTTGTTTGTGTGATTGTGTTTACATAACATTGTGAATCTAACCTTCCTTCTCTAACTTTGTTTCTGTAACTGTGTTTCTATAACATTGCTAATCTAACCTTCCTTCTCTAACGTTGTTTCGGTAACTGTGTTTCCATAACATTGCTAATCTAACCTTCCTTCTCTAATTTTCCCCTTCTCTAACTTTGTTCTTGTCTAACTTTGTCCTTCTCTAACTTTGATTATGTATCTGTGTTTCTATAACATTGCTAATCTAACCTTCCTTCTATAGTTTTGTTTGTGTAACTGTGTTCCCATAACAACGCTAATCTAACCTTCCTTCTCTAACTTTGTTTGTGTAACTGTGTTTCCATAGGATTGTGAATCTAACCTTCCTTCTCTAACTTTGTTTGTGTAACTATGTTTCCATAACATTGCTAATCTAACCTTCCTTCCCCAACATTGTTTCTGTAACTGTGTTTCTATAACATTGGTAATCTAACCTTCCCCCTCTAACTTTGTCCTTCTCTAACTTTGATTGTGTATCTGTGTTTCTATAACATTGCTAATCTAACCTTCCTTCTCTAGTTTTGTTTGTGTAACTGTGTTCCCATAACAACGCTAATCTAACCTTCCTTCTCTAACTTTGTTTGTGAAACTGTGTTTCCATAAGATTGTGAATCTAACCTTCCTTCTCTAACTTTGTTTGTGTAACTGTGTTTCCATATCATTGCTAATCTAACCTTCCTTCTCCAACTTTGTTTCTGTAACTGGGTTTCCATAACATTGCTAATCTAACCTTCCTTCTCTAACTTTGTTTGTGTAACTGTGTTCCCATAACAACGCTAATCTGACCTTCCTTCTCTAGCGTTATTTGTGTAACTGTGTTTCCATAACATTGCTAATCTAACCTTCCTTCTCTAACTTTGTTTGTGTAACTGTGTTTCCATAACATTGCTAATCTAACCTTCCTTCTCCAACTCTGTTTCTGTAACTGTGTTTCCATAACATTGCTAATCTAACCTTCCTTCTCAAACTTTCTTTGTGTAAATGTGTTTCCCTAACATTGTGAATCTAAACTTCCTTCTCCAACTTTGTTTCTGTAACTGTGTTTCCATAACATTGCTAATCTAACCTTCCTTCTCTAACTTTGTTTGTGTTATTGTGTTTCCATAACATTGCTAATCTAACCTTCCTTCTCCAACTTTGTTTCTGTAACTGTGTTTCTTTAACATTGGTAATCTAACCTTCCTCCTCTAAATTTGTCCTTCTCTAACTTTGTCCTTCTCTAACTTTGTTTGTGTAAATGTGTTTCCATAACCTTGCTAAACTAACCTTCCTTCTCTAACTTTGTTTGTGTAACTGTGTTTCCATAACATTGCTAATCTAACCTTCCTTCTCTCACTTTGTTTCTGTAACTGTGTTTCCATAACATTGCTAATCTAACCCTCCTTCTCTAACTTTGTTTGTGTAACTGTGTTTCCATAACATTGCTAATCTAACCTTCCTTCTCAAACTTTCTTTGTGTAACTGTGTTTCCATAACATTGCTAATCTAACCTTCCTTCTCTAACTTTGTTTGTGTAACTGTGTTTCCATAACATTGCTAAACTAACCTTCCTTCTCTAACTTTGTTTGTGTAACTGTGTTTCCATAACATTGCTAATCTAACCTTCCTTCTCTCACTTTGTTTCTGTAACTGTGTTTCCATAACATTGCTAATCTGACCTTCCTTTTCTAGCGTTGTTTGTGTAACTGTGTTTCCATAACATTGCTATTCTAACCTTCCTTCTCTAACTTTGTTTGTGTAACTGTGTTTCCATGACATTGCTAATCTAACCTTCCTTCTCTAACTTGGTTTGTGTAACTGTGTTTCCATAACATTCCTAATCTAACCATCCTTCTCAAACTTTGTTTTTGTAACTGTGTTTCCATAACATTGTGAATCTAACCTTCCTTCTCTAACTTTGTTTCTGTAACTGTGTTTCCATAACATTGTGAATCTAACCTTCCTTCTCCAACTTTGTTTCTGTAACTGTGTTTCTATAACATTGGTAATCTAACCTACCTCCTCTAACTTTGTCCTTCTCTAACTTTGTCCTTCTCTAACTTTGTTTGTGTAACTGTGTTTCTATAACATTGCTAATCTGACCTTCCTTCTCTAGCGTTGTTTCTGTAACTGTGTTTCTATAACATTGCTAATCTAACTTTCCTTCTCTAACGTTGTTTCTGTAACTGTGTTTCCATAACATTGCTAATCTAACCTTCCTTCTCCAACTTTGTTTGTGTAACTGTGTTTACATAGCATTGTGAATCTAACCTTCCTTCTCTAACATTGATTTTGTATCTGTGTTTCTATAACATTGCTAATCTAACCTTCCTTCTCTAACTTTGTTTCTGTAACTGTGTTTCCATAACATTGTGAATCTAACCTTCCTTCTCTAACGTTGTTTCTGTAACTGTGTTTCCATAACATTGCTAATCTAACCTTCCTTCTCTAACTTTGTTTCTGTAACTGTGTTTCTATAACATTGCTTATCTAACCTTCCTTCTCTAACTTTGTTTCTGTAACTGTGTTTCTATAACATTGCTAATCTAACCTTCCTTCTCTAACTTTGTTCCTGTAACTTTGTTTCTATAACATTGCTAATCTAACCTTCCTTCTCTAACTTTGTTTCTGTAACTGTGTTTCCATAACATTTCTAATCTAACCGTCCTTCTCTAACGTTGTTTCTGTAACTGTGTTTCCATAACATTGCTAATCTAACCTTCCTTCTCTAACTTTGCCCTTCTCTAAATTTGTCCTTGTCTAACTTCGTCCTTCTCTAACTTTGATTGTGTATCTGTGTTTCTATAACATTGCTAATCTGACCTTCCTTCTCTAGCGTTGTTTCTGTAACTCTGTTTCCATAACATTGGGAATCTAACCTTCCTTCCCTAACTTTGTTTGTGTAACTGTCTTTCTATAACATTGCTAATCTGACCTTCCTTCTCTAGCGTTGTTTCTGTAACTGTGTTTCCATAACATTGCTAATCTAACCTTCCTTCTCCAACTTTGTTTGTGTGATTGTGTTTACATAACATTGTGAATCTAACCTTCCTTCTCTAACTTTGTTTCTGTAACTGTGTTTCTATAACATTGCTAATCTAACCTTCCTTCTCTAACGTTGTTTCGGTATCTGTGTTTCCATAACATTGCTAATCTAACCTTCCTTCTCTAATTTTCCCCTTCTCTAACTTTGTTCTTGTCTAACTTTGTCCTTCTCTAACTTTGATTATGTATCTGTGTTTCTATAACATTGCTAATCTAACCTTCCTTCTATAGTTTTGTTTGTGTAACTGTATTCCCATAACAACGCTAATCTAACCTTCCTTCTCTAACTTTGTTTGTGTAACTGTGTTTCCATAGGATTGTGAATCTAACCTTCCTTCTCTAACTTTGTTTGTGTAACTATGTTTCCATAACATTGCTAATCTAACCTTCCTTCCCCAACATTGTTTCTGTAACTGTGTTTCTATAACATTGGTAATCTAACCTTCCCCCTCTAACTTTGTCCTTCTCTAACTTTGATTGTGTATCTGTGTTTCTATAACATTGCTAATCTAACCTTCCTTCTCTGGTTTTGTTTGTGTAACTGTGTTCCCATAACAACGCTAATCTAACCTTCCTTCTCTAACTTTGTTTGTGAAACTGTGTTTCCATAAGATTGTGAATCTAACCTTCCTTCTCTAACTTTGTTTGTGTAACTGTGTTTCCATAACATTGCTAATCTAACCTTCCTTCTCCAACTCTGTTTCTGTAACTGTGTTTCCATAACATTGCTAATCTAACCTTCCTTCTCAAACTTTCTTTGTGTAAATGTGTTTCCCTAACATTGTGAATCTAAACTTCCTTCTCCAACTTTGTTTCTGTAACTGTGTTTCCATAACATTGCTAATCTAACCTTCCTTCTCTAACTTTGTTTGTGTTATTGTGTTTCCATAACATTGCTAATCTAACCTTCCTTCTCCAACTTTGTTTCTGTAACTGTGTTTCTTTAACATTGGTAATCTAACCTTCCTCCTCTAAATTTGTCCTTCTCTAACTTTGTCCTTCTCTAACTTTGTTTGTGTAAATGTGTTTCCATAACCTTGCTAAACTAACCTTCCTTCTCTAACTTTGTTTGTGTAACTGTGTTTCCATAACATTGCTAATCTAACCTTCCTTCTCTCACTTTGTTTCTGTAACTGTGTTTCCATAACATTGCTAATCTAACCCTCCTTCTCTAACTTTGTTTGTGTAACGGTGTTTCCATAACATTGCTAATCTGACCTTCCTTTTCTAGCGTTGTTTGTGTAACTGTGTTTCCATAACATTGCTAATCTAACCTTCCTTCTCTAACTTTGTTTGTGTAACTGTGTTTCCATGACATTGCTAATCTAACCTTCCTTCTCTAACTTTGTTTGTGTAACTGTGTTTCCATAACATTCCTAATCTAACCATCCTTCTCAAACTTTGTTTTTGTAACTGTGTTTCCATAACATTGTGAATCTAACCTTCCTTCTCTAACTTTGTTTCTGTAACTGTGTTTCCATAACATTGTGAATCTAACCTTCCTTCTCCAACTTTGTTTCTGTAACTGTGTTTCCATAACATTGCTAATCTAACCTTCCTTCTCTAACTTTGTTTGTGTAACTGTGTTTCCATAACATTGCAAATCTAACCTTCCTTCTCCAACTTTGTTTCTGTAACTGTGTTTCTATAACATTGGTAATCTAACCTACCTCCTCTAACTTTGTCCTTCTCTAACTTTGTCCTTCTCTAACTTTGTTTGTGTAACTGTGTTTCCATAACCTTGCTAATCTAACCTTCCTTCTCTAACTTTGTTTCTGTAACTGTGTTTCCATATCATTGCTAATCTAACCTTCCTTCTCTAACTTTGTTTGTGTAACTTTGTTTCCATAACATTGCTAATCTACCCTTCCTTCTCCAACTTTGTTTGTGTAACTGTGTTTCCATAACATTGCTAATCTGACCTTCCTTTTCTAGCGTTGTTTGTGTAACTGTGTTTCCATAACATTGCTAATCTAACCTTCCTTCTCTAACTTTGTTTGTGTAACTGTGTTTCCATGACATTGCTAATCTAACCTTCCTTCTCTAACTTTGTTTGTGTAACTGTGTTTCCATGACATTGCTAATCTAACCTTCCTTCTCTAACTTTGTTTGTGTAACTGTGTTTCCATAACATTCCTAATCTAACCATCCTTCTCAAACTTTGTTTTTGTAACTGTGTTTCCATAACATTGTGAATCTAACCTTCCTTCTCTAACTTTGTTTCTGTAACTGTGTTTCCATAACATTGTGAATCTAACCTTCCTTCTCCAACTTTGTTTCTGTAACTGTGTTTCCATCACATTGCTAATCTAACCTTCCTTCTCTAACTTTGTTTGTGTAACTGTGTTTCCATAACATTGCAAATCTAACCTTCCTTCTCCAACTTTGTTTCTGTAACTGTGTTTCTATAACATTGGTAATCTAACCTACCTCCTCTAACTTTGTCCTTCTCTAACTTTGTCCTTCTCTAACTTTGTTTGTGTAACTGTGTTTCCATAACCTTGCTAATCTAACCTTCCTTCTCTAACTTTGTTTCTGTAACTGTGTTTCCATATCATTGCTAATCTAACCTTCCTTCTCTAACTTTGTTTGTGTAACTGTGTTTCCATAACATTGCTAATCTACCCTTCCTTCTCCAACTTTGTTTCTGTAACTGTGTTTCTATAACATTGGTAATCTAACCTTCCTCCTCTAACTTTGTCCTTCTCTAACTTTGTCCTTCTCTAACTTTGTTTGTGTAACTGTGTTTCCATAACATTGCTAATCTAACCTTCCTTCTCTAACTTTGTTTGTGTAACTGTGTTTCCATAACATTGCTAATCCGACCTTCCTTCTCTAACTTTGTTTGTGTAACTGTGTTTCCATAACATTGCTAATCTAACCTTCCTTCTCTAACTTTGTTTGTGTAACTGTGTTTCCATAACATTGCTAATCTAACCTTCCTTCTCAAACTTTCTTTGTGTAACTGTGTTTCCATAACATTGTGAATCTAACCTTCCTTCTCTAACTTTGTTCCTGTTACTGTGTTTCCCTAACATTGTGAATCTAAACTTCCTTCTCCAACTTTGTTTCTGTAACTGTGTTTCCATAACATTGCTAATCTAACCTTCCTTCTCTAACTTTGTTTGTGTAATTGTGTTTCCATAACTTTGCTAATCTAACCTTCCTTCTCCAACTTTGTTTCTGTAACTGTGTTTCTATAACATTGGTAATCTAACCTTCCTCCTCTAAATTTGTCCTTCTCTAACTTTGTCCTTCTCTAACTTTGTTTGTGTAACTGTGTTTCCATAACCTTGCTAATCTAACCTTCCTTCTCTAACTTTGTTTGTGTAACTGTGTTTCCATAACATTGCTAATCTAACCTTCCTTCTCTAACTTTGTTTGTGTAACTGTGTTTCCATAACATTGCTAATCTGACCTTCCTTTTCTAGCGTTGTTTGTGTAACTGTGTTTCCATAACATTGCTAATCTAACCTTCCTTCTCTAACTTTGTTTGTGTAACTGTGTTTCCATAACATTGCTAATCTTACCTTCCTTCTCTAACTTTGTTTGTCTAACTGTGTTTCCATAACATTGCTAATCTAACCTTCCTTCTCTTACTTTGTTTCTGTAACGGTGTTTCCATAACATTGTGAATCTAACCTTCCTTCTCCAACTTTGTTTCTGTAACTGTGTTTCCATAACATTGCTAATCTAACCTTCCTTCTCTAACTTTGTTTCTGTAACTGTGTTTCCATAACATTGTGAATCTAACCTTCCTTCTCTAACTTTGTTTGTGTAACTGTGTTTCCATAACATTGCTAATCTTACCTTCCTTCTCTAACTTTGTTTGTCTAACTGTGTTTCCATAACATTGTGAATCTAACCTTCCTTCTCAAACTTTGTTTCTGTAGCTGTGTTTCCATAACATTGCTAATCTACCCTTCCTTCTCTAACATTGTTTCTGTAACTGTGTTTCCATAACATTGTGAATCTACCCTTCCTTCTCTAACTTTGTTTGTGTAACTGTGTTTCCATAACATTGCTAATCTAACCTTCCTTCTCTTACTTTGTTTGTGTAACTGTGTTTCCATGACATTGCTAATCTAACCTTCCTTCTCTAACTTTGTTTGTGTAACTGTGTTTCCATAACATTGCTAATCTAACCTTCCTTCTCTTACTTTGTTTCTGTAACGGTGTTTCCATAACATTGTGAATCTAACCTTCCTTCTCTAACTTTGTTTCTGTAACTGTGTTTCCATAACATTGCTAATCTGACCTTCCTTCTCTAACTTTGTTTCTGTAACTGTGTTTCCATAACATTGCTAATCTTACCTTCCTTCTCTAACTTTGTTTGTCTAACTGTGTTTCCATAGCATTGTGAATCTAACCTTCCTTCTCTAACTTTGTTTCTGTAGCTGTGTTTCCATAACATTGCTAATCTACCCTTCCTTCTCTAACATTGTTTCTGTAACTGTGTTTCCATAACATTGTGAATCTAACCTTCCTTCTCTAACTTTGTCCTTCTCTAACTTTGTCCTTCTCTAACTTTGATTGTGTAACTGTGTTTCTATATCGTTGCTAATCTAACATTCCTTCTCTAACTTTGTTTCTGTAATTGTGTTTCCATAACATTGCTAATCTAACCTTCCTTCTCTAACTTTGTTTCTGTAACTGTGTTTCCATAACATTGCTAATCTAACCTTCCTTCTCTAACTTTATTTCTGTAACTGTGTTTCCATAACATTGCTAATCTACCCTTCCTTCTATAACTTTGTCCTTCTCTAACTTTGATTGTGTAACTGTGTTTCTATAACATTGCTAATCTAACCTTCCTTCTCTAACTTTGTCCTTCTCTAACTTTGTCCTTCTCTAACTTTGATTGTGTAACTGTGTTTCCATAACATTGCTAATCTAACCTTCCTTCTCTAGCGTTGTTTGTGTAACTGTGTTTCCATATCATTGCTAACCTAACCTTCCTTCTCTAACTTTGTTTCTGTAACTGTGTTTCCATAACATTGTGAATCTATCCTTCCTTCTCTAACTTTGTTTGTGTAACTGTGTTTCCATAACATTGTGAATCTAACCTTCCTTCTCTAACTTTGTGTGTGTAAATTTTTTTCCATAACATTGCTAATCTAACCTTCCTTCTCTAGCGTTGTTTGTGTAACTGTGTTTCCTTAACATTGCTAATCTAGCCTTCCTTCTCTAGCGTTGTTTATGTAACTGTGTTTCCCTAACATTGCTAACCTAATCTTCCTTCTCTAACTTTGTTTCGGTAACTGTGTTTCCATAACATTGCTAATCTAACCTTCCTTCTCTAATTTTCCCCTTCTCTAACTTTGTTCTTGTCTAACTTTGTCCTTCTCTAACTTTGATTATGTATCTGTGTTTCTATAACATTGCTAATCTAACCTTCCTTCTATAGTTTTGTTTGTGTAACTGTATTCCCATAACAACGCTAATCTAACCTTCCTTCTCTAACTTTGTTTGTGTAACTGTGTTTCCATAGGATTGTGAATCTAACCTTCCTTCTCTAACTTTGTTTGTGTAACTATGTTTCCATAACATTGCTAATCTAACCTTCCTTCCCCAACATTGTTTCTGTAACTGTGTTTCTATAACGTTGGTAATCTAACCTTCCCCCTCTAACTTTGTCCTTCTCTAACTTTGATTGTGTATCTGTGTTTCTATAACATTGCTAATCTAACCTTCCTTCTCTGGTTTTGTTTGTGTAACTGTGTTCCCATAACAACGCTAATCTAACCTTCCTTCTCTAACTTTGTTTGTGAAACTGTGTTTCCATAAGATTGTGAATCTAACCTTCCTTCTCTAACTTTGTTTGTGTAACTGTGTTTCCATATCATTGCTAATCTAACCTTCCTTCTCCAACTTTGTTTCTGTAACTGGGTTTCCATAACATTGCTAATCTAACCTTCCTTCTCTAACTTTGTTTGTGTAACTGTGTTCCCATAACAACGCTAATCTGACCTTCCTTCTCTAGCGTTATTTGTGTAACTGTGTTTCCATAACATTGCTAATCTAACATTCCTTCTCTAACTTTGTTTGTGTAACTGTGTTTCCATAACATTGCTAATCTAACCTTCCTTCTCCAACTCTGTTTCTGTAACTGTGTTTCCATAACATTGCTAATCTAACCTTCCTTCTCAAACTTTCTTTGTGTAAATGTGTTTCCCTAACATTGTGAATCTAAACTTCCTTCTCCAACTTTGTTTCTGTAACTGTGTTTCCATAACATTGCTAATCTAACCTTCCTTCTCTAACTTTGTTTGTGTTATTGTGTTTCCATAACATTGCTAATCTAACCTTCCTTCTCCAACTTTGTTTCTGTAACTGTGTTTCTTTAACATTGGTAATCTAACCTTCCTCCTCTAAATTTGTCCTTCTCTAACTTTGTCCTTCTCTAACTTTGTTTGTGTAAATGTGTTTCCATAACCTTGCTAAACTAACCTTCCTTCTCTAACTTTGTTTGTGTAACTGTGTTTCCATAACATTGCTAAACTAACCTTCCTTCTCTAACTTTGTTTGTGTAACTGTGTTTCCATAACATTGCTAATCTAACCTTCCTTCTCTCACTTTGTTTCTGTAACTGTGTTTCCATAACATTGCTAATCTGACCTTCCTTTTCTAGCGTTGTTTGTGTAACTGTGTTTCCATAACATTGCTAATCTAACCTTCCTTCTCTAACTTTGTTTGTGTAACTGTGTTTCCATGACATTGCTAATCTAACCTTCCTTCTCTAACTTTGTTTGTGTAACTGTGTTTCCATAACATTCCTAATCTAACCATCCTTCTCAAACTTTGTTTTTGTAACTGTGTTTCCATAACATTGTGAATCTAACCTTCCTTCTCTAACTTTGTTTCTGTAACTGTGTTTCCATAACATTGTGAATCTAACCTTCCTTCTCCAACTTTGTTTCTGTAACTGTGTTTCCATAACATTGCTAATCTAACCTTCCTTCTCTAACTTTGTTTGTGTAACTGTGTTTCCATAACATTCCTAATCTAACCATCCTTCTCAAACTTTGTTTTTGTAACTGTGTTTCCATAACATTGTGAATCTAACCTTCCTTCTCTAACTTTGTTTCTGTAACTGTGTTTCCATAACATTGTGAATCTAACCTTCCTTCTCCAACTTTGTTTCTGTAGCTGTGTTTCCATAACATTGCTAATCTAACCTTCCTTCTCTAACTTTGTTTGTGTAAATGTGTTTCCATAACCTTGCTAAACTAACCTTCCTTCTCTAACTTTGTTTGTGTAACTGTGTTTCCATAACATTGCTAATCTAACCTTCCTTCTCTCACTTTGTTTCTGTAACTGTGTTTCCATAACATTGCTAATCTGACCTTCCTTTTCTAGCGTTGTTTGTGTAACTGTGTTTCCATAACATTGCTAATCTAACCTTCCTTCTCTAACTTTGTTTGTGTAACTGTGTTTCCATGACATTGCTAATCTAACCTTCCTTCTCTAACTTTGTTTGTGTAACTGTGTTTCCATAACATTCCTAATCTAACCATCCTTCTCAAACTTTGTTTTTGTAACTGTGTTTCCATAACATTGTGAATCTAACCTTCCTTCTCTAACTTTGTTTCTGTAACTGTGTTTCCATAACATTGTGAATCTAACCTTCCTTCTCCAACTTTGTTTCTGTAACTGTGTTTCCATAACATTGCTAATCTAACCTTCCTTCTCTAACTTTGTTTGTGTAACTGTGTTTCCATAACATTGCAAATCTAACCTTCCTTCTCCAACTTTGTTTCTGTAACTGTGTTTCTATAACATTGGTAATCTAACCTACCTCCTCTAACTTTGTCCTTCTCTAACTTTGTCCTTCTCTAACTTTGTTTGTGTAACTGTGTTTCCATAACCTTGCTAATCTAACCTTCCTTCTCTAACTTTGTTTCTGTAACTGTGTTTCCATATCATTGCTAATCTAACCTTCCTTCTCTAACTTTGTTTGTGTAACTGTGTTTCCATAACATTGCTAATCTACCCTTCCTTCTCCAACTTTGTTTGTGTAACTGTGTTTCCATAACATTGCTAATCTGACCTTCCTTTTCTAGCGTTGTTTGTGTAACTGTGTTTCCATAACAATGCTAATCTAACCTTCCTTCTCTAACTTTGTTTGTGTAACTGTGTTTCCATGACATTGCTAATCTAACCTTCCTTCTCTAACTTTGTTTGTGTACCTGTGTTTCCATAACATTCCTAATCTAACCATCCTTCTCAAACTTTGTTTTTGTAACTGTGTTTCCATAACATTGTGAATCTAACCTTCCTTCTCTAACTTTGTTTCTGTAACTGTGTTTCCATAACATTGTGAATCTAACCTTCCTTCTCCAACTTTGTTTCTGTAACTGTGTTTCCATCACATTGCTAATCTAACCTTCCTTCTCTAACTTTGTTTGTGTAACTGTGTTTCCATAACATTGCAAATCTAACCTTCCTTCTCCAACTTTGTTTCTGTAACTGTGTTTCTATAACATTGGTAATCTAACCTACCTCCTCTAACTTTGTCCTTCTCTAACTTTGTCCTTCTCTAACTTTGTTTGTGTAACTGTGTTTCCATAACCTTGCTAATCTAACCTTCCTTCTCTAACTTTGTTTCTGTAACTGTGTTTCCATATCATTGCTAATCTAACCTTCCTTCTCTAACTTTGTTTGTGTAACTGTGTTTCCATAACATTGCTAATCTACCCTTCCTTCTCCAACTTTGTTTCTGTAACTGTGTTTCTATAACATTGGTAATCTAACCTTCCTCCTCTAACTTTGTCCTTCTCTAACTTTGTCCTTCTCTAACTTTGTTTGTGTAACTGTGTTTCCATAACATTGCTAATCTAACCTTCCTTCTCTAACTTTGTTTGTGTAACTGTGTTTCCATAACATTGCTAATCCGACCTTCCTTCTCTAACTTTGTTTGTGTAACTGTGTTTCCATAACATTGCTAATCTAACCTTCCTTCTCTAACTTTGTTTGTGTAACTGTGTTTCCATAACATTGCTAATCTAACCTTCCTTCTCAAACTTTCTTTGTGTAACTGTGTTTCCATAACATTGTGAATCTAACCTTCCTTCTCTAACTTTGTTCCTGTTACTGTGTTTCCCTAACATTGTGAATCTAAACTTCCTTCTCCAACTTTGTTTCTGTAACTGTGTTTCCATAACATTGCTAATCTAACCTTCCTTCTCTAACTTTGTTTGTGTAATTGTGTTTCCATAACTTTGCTAATCTAACCTTCCTTCTCCAACTTTGTTTCTGTAACTGTGTTTCTATAACATTGGTAATCTAACCTTCCTCCTCTAAATTTGTCCTTCTCTAACTTTGTCCTTCTCTAACTTTGTTTGTGTAACTGTGTTTCCATAACCTTGCTAATCTAACCTTCCTTCTCTAACTTTGTTTGTGTAACTGTGTTTCCATAACATTGCTAATCTAACCTTCCTTCTCTAACTTTGTTTGTGTAACTGTGTTTCCATAACATTGCTAATCTGACCTTCCTTTTCTAGCGTTGTTTGTGTAACTGTGTTTCCATAACATTGCTAATCTAACCTTCCTTCTCTAACTTTGTTTGTGTAACTGTGTTTCCATAACATTGCTAATCTTACCTTCCTTCTCTAACTTTGTTTGTCTAACTGTGTTTCCATAACATTGCTAATCTAACCTTCCTTCTCTTACTTTGTTTCTGTAACGGTGTTTCCATAACATTGTGAATCTAACCTTCCTTCTCCAACTTTGTTTCTGTAACTGTGTTTCCATAACATTGCTAATCTAACCTTCCTTCTCTAACTTTGTTTCTGTAACTGTGTTTCCATAACATTGTGAATCTAACCTTCCTTCTCTAACTTTGTTTGTGTAACTGTGTTTCCATAACATTGCTAATCTTACCTTCCTTCTCTAACTTTGTTTGTCTAACTGTGTTTCCATAACATTGTGAATCAAACCTTCCTTCTCAAACTTTGTTTCTGTAGCTGTGTTTCCATAACATTGCTAATCTACCCTTCCTTCTCTAACATTGTTTCTGTAACTGTGTTTCCATAACATTGTGAATCTACCCTTCCTTCTCTAACTTTGTTTGTGTAACTGTGTTTCCATAACATTGCTAATCTAACCTTCCTTCTCTTACTTTGTTTGTGTAACTGTGTTTCCATGACATTGCTAATCTAACCTTCCTTCTCTAACTTTGTTTGTGTAACTGTGTTTCCATAACATTGCTAATCTAACCTTCCTTCTCTTACTTTGTTTCTGTAACGGTGTTTCCATAACATTGTGAATCTAACCTTCCTTCTCCAACTTTGTTTCTGTAACTGTGTTTCCATAACATTGCTAATCTGACCTTCCTTCTCTAACTTTGTTTCTGTAACTGTGTTTCCATAACATTGCTAATCTTACCTTCCTTCTCTAACTTTGTTTGTCTAACTGTGTTTCCATAGCATTGTGAATCTAACCTTCCTTCTCTAACTTTGTTTCTGTAGCTGTGTTTCCATAACATTGCTAATCTACCCTTCCTTCTCTAACATTGTTTCTGTAACTGTGTTTCCATAACATTGTGAATCTAACCTTCCTTCTCTAACTTTGTCCTTCTCTAACTTTGTCCTTCTCTAACTTTGATTGTGTAACTGTGTTTCTATATCGTTGCTAATCTAACATTCCTTCTCTAACTTTGTTTCTGTAATTGTGTTTCCATAACATTGCTAATCTAACCTTCCTTCTCTAACTTTGTTTCTGTAACTGTGTTTCCATAACATTGCTAATCTAACCTTCCTTCTCTAACTTTATTTCTGTAACTGTGTTTCCATAACATTGCTAATCTACCCTTCCTTCTATAACTTTGTCCTTCTCTAACTTTGATTGTGTAACTGTGTTTCTATAACATTGCTAATCTAACCTTCCTTCTCTAACTTTGTCCTTCTCTAACTTTGTCCTTCTCTAACTTTGATTGTGTAACTGTGTTTCCATAACATTGCTAATCTAACCTTCCTTCTCTAGCGTTGTTTGTGTAACTGTGTTTCCATATCATTGCTAACCTAACCTTCCTTCTCTAACTTTGTTTCTGTAACTGTGTTTCCATAACATTGTGAATCTATCCTTCCTTCTCTAACTTTGTTTGTGTAACTGTGTTTCCATAACATTGTGAATCTAACCTTCCTTCTCTAACTTTGTGTGTGTAAATTTTTTTCCATAACATTGCTAATCTAACCTTCCTTCTCTAGCGTTGTTTGTGTAACTGTGTTTCCTTAACATTGCTAATCTAGCCTTCCTTCTCTAGCGTTGTTTATGTAACTGTGTTTCCCTAACATTGCTAACCTAATCTTCCTTCTCTAACTTTGTTTCTGTAACTGTGTTTCCATAACATTGTGAATCTAACCTTCCTTCTCTAGCTTTGTTTGTGTAACTGTGTTTCCATAACATTGTGAAACTAACCTTCCTTCTCTAACTTTGTGTGTGTAACTGTGTTTCCATAACATTACTAATCTAACCTTCCTTCTCTAACTTTGTTTGTGTAACTGTGTTTCCATAACTTTGCTAATCTAACCTTCCTTCTCCAACTTTGTTTCTGTAACTGTGTTTCTATAACATTGGTAATCTAACCTTCCTCCTCTAAATTTGTCCTTCTCTAACTTTGTCCTTCTCTAACTTTGTTTGTGTAACTGTGTTTCCATAACCTTGCTAATCTAACCTTCCTTCTCTAACTTTGTTTGTGTAACTGTGTTTCCATAACATTGCTAATCTAACCTTCCTTCTCTAACTTTGTTTGTGTAACTGTGTTTCCATAACATTGCTAATCTGACCTTCCTTTTCTAGCGTTGTTTGTGTAACTGTGTGTCCATAACATTGCTAATCTAACCTTCCTTCTCTAACTTTGTTTGTGTAACTGTGTTTCCATAACATTGCTAATCTTACCTTCCTTCTCTAACTTTGTTTGTCTAACTGTGTTTCCATAACATTGCTAATCTAACCTTCCTTCTCTTACTTTGTTTCTGTAACGGTGTTTCCATAACATTGTGAATCTAACCTTCCTTCTCCAACTTTGTTTCTGTAACTGTGTTTCCATAACATTGCTAATCTAACCTTCCTTCTCTAACTTTGTTTCTGTAACTGTGTTTCCATAACATTGTGAATCTAACCTTCCTTCTCTAACTTTGTTTGTGTAACTGTGTTTCCATAACATTGCTAATCTTACCTTCCTTCTCTAACTTTGTTTGTCTAACTGTGTTTCCATAACATTGTGAATCTAACCTTCCTTCTCTAACTTTGTTTCTGTAGCTGTGTTTCCATAACATTGCTAATCTACCCTTCCTTCTCTAACATTGTTTCTGTAACTGTGTTTCCATAACATTGTGAATCTATCCTTCCTTCTCTAACTTTGTTTGTGTAACTGTGTTTCCATAACATTGTGAATCTAACCTTCCTTCTCTAACTTTGTGTGTGTAAATTTTTTTCCATAACATTGCTAATCTAACCTTCCTTCTCTAGCGTTGTTTGTGTAACTGTGTTTCCTTAACATTGCTAATCTAGCCTTCCTTCTCTAGCGTTGTTTATGTAACTGTGTTTCCCTAACATTGCTAACCTAATCTTCCTTCTCTAACTTTGTTTCTGTAACTGTGTTTCCATAACATTGTGAATCTAACCTTCCTTCTCTAGCTTTGTTTGTGTAACTGTGTTTCCATAACATTGTGAAACTAACCTTCCTTCTCTAACTTTGTGTGTGTAACTGTGTTTCCATAACATTACTAATCTAACCTTTCTTCTCTAACTTTGTTTGTGTAACTGTGTTTCCATAACTTTGCTAATCTAACCTTCCTTCTCCAACTTTGTTTCTGTAACTGTGTTTCTATAACATTGGTAATCTAACCTTCCTCCTCTAAATTTGTCCTTCTCTAACTTTGTCCTTCTCTAACTTTGTTTGTGTAACTGTGTTTCCATAACCTTGCTAATCTAACCTTCCTTCTCTAACTTTGTTTGTGTAACTGTGTTTCCATAACATTGCTAATCTAACCTTCCTTCTCTAACTTTGTTTGTGTAACTGTGTTTCCATAACATTGCTAATCTGACCTTCCTTTTCTAGCGTTGTTTGTGTAACTGTGTTTCCATAACATTGCTAATCTAACCTTCCTTCTCTAACTTTGTTTGTGTAACTGTGTTTCCATAACATTGCTAATCTTACCTTCCTTCTCTAACTTTGTTTGTCTAACTGTGTTTCCATAACATTGCTAATCTAACCTTCCTTCTCTTACTTTGTTTCTGTAACGGTGTTTCCATAACATTGTGAATCTAACCTTCCTTCTCCAACTTTGTTTCTGTAACTGTGTTTCCATAACATTGCTAATCTAACCTTCCTTCTCTAACTTTGTTTCTGTAACTGTGTTTCCATAACATTGTGAATCTAACCTTCCTTCTCTAACTTTGTATGTGTAACTGTGTTTCCATAACATTGCTAATCTTACCTTCCTTCTCTAACTTTGTTTGTCTAACTGTGTTTCCATAACATTGTGAATCTAACCTTCCTTCTCTAACTTTGTTTCTGTAGCTGTGTTTCCATAACATTGCTAATCTACCCTTCCTTCTCTAACATTGTTTCTGTAACTGTGTTTCCATAACATTGTGAATCTACCCTTCTTTCTCTAACTTTGTTTGTGTAACTGTGTTTCCATAACATTGCTAATCTAACCTTCCTTCTCTTACTTTGTTTGTGTAACTGTGTTTCCATAACATTGCTAATCTAACCTTCCTTCTCTAACTTTGTTTGTGTAACTGTGTTTCCATAACATTGCTAATCTAACCTTCCTTCTCTTACTTTGTTTCTGTAACGGTGTTTCCATAACATTGTGAATCTAACCTTCCTTCTCCAACTTTGTTTCTGTAACTGTGTTTCCATAACATTGCTAATCTGACCTTCCTTCTCTACCTTTGTTTCTGTAACTGTGTTTCCATAACATTGTGAATCTAACCTTCCTTCTCTAACTTTGTTTGTGTAACTGTGTTTCCATAACATTGCTAATCTTACCTTCCTTCTCTAACTTTGTTTGTCTAACTGTGTTTCCATAGCATTGTGAATCTAACCTTCCTTCTCTAACTTTGTTTCTGTAGCTGTGTTTCCATAACATTGCTAATCTACCCTTCCTTCTCTAACATTGTTTCTGTAACTGTGTTTCCATAACATTGTGAATCTAACCTTCCTTCTCTAACTTTGTCCTTCTCTAACTTTGTCCTTCTCTAACTTTGATTGTGTAACTGTGTTTCTATATCGTTGCTAATCTAACATTCCTTCTCTAACTTTGTTTCTGTAATTGTGTTTCCATAACAGTGCTAATCTAACCTTCCTTCTCTAACTTTGTTTCTGTAACTGTGTTTCCATAACATTGCTAATCTAACCTTCCTTCTCTAACTTTATTTCTGTAACTGTGTTTCCATAACATTGCTAATCTACCCTTCCTTCTATAACTTTGTCCTTCTCTAACTTTGATTGTGTAACTGTGTTTCTATAACATTGCTAATCTAACCTTCCTTCTCTAACTTTGTCCTTCTCTAACTTTGTCCTTCTCTAACTTTGATTGTGTAACTGTGTTTCCATAACATTGCTAATCTAACCTTCCTTCTCTAGCGTTGTTTGTGTAACTGTGTTTCCATATCATTGCTAACCTAACCTTCCTTCTCTAACTTTGTTTCTGTAACTGTGTTTCCATAACATTGTGAATCTATCCTTCCTTCTCTAACTTTGTTTGTGTAACTGTGTTTCCATAACATTGTGAATCTAACCTTCCTTCTCTAACTTTGTGTGTGTAAATTTTTTTCCATAACATTGCTAATCTAACCTTCCTTCTCTAGCGTTGTTTGTGTAACTGTGTTTCCTTAACATTGCTAATCTAGCCTTGCTTCTCTAGCGTTGTTTATGTAACTGTGTTTCCCTAACATTGCTAACCTAATCTTCCTTCTCTAACTTTGTTTCTGTAACTGTGTTTCCATAACATTGTGAATCTAACCTTCCTTCTCTAGCTTTGTTTGTGTAACTGTGTTTCCATAACATTGTGAAACAAACCTTCCTTCTCTAACTTTGTGTGTGTAACTGTGTTTCCATAACATTACTAATCTAACCTTCCTTCTCCAACTTTGTCTTTCTCTAACTTTGTTTGTGTAACTGTGTTTCCATAACATTGCCAATCTAACCTTCCTTCTCCAACTTTGTTTGTGTGACTGAATTTCCATAACATTGTGAATCTACCCTTCCTTCTCTAACTTTGTTTGTGTATCTGTGTTTCTATAACATTGCAAATCTAACCTTCCTTCTCTAGTTTTGTTTGTGTAACTGTGTTCCCATAACAACGCTAATCTAACCCTCCTTCTCTAACTTTGTTTCTGTAACTGTGTTTCTATAACATTGGTAATCTAACCTTCCTTCTCTAGCTTTGTTTCTGTAACTGTGTTTCCATAACATTGCTAATCTAACCTTCCTTCTCTAACTTTGTTTCTGTAACTGTGTTTCCATAACATTGCTAATCTAACCTTTCTTCTCTAACTTTGTTTCTGTGACTGTGTTTCCATAACATTGTGAATCTAACCTTCCTTCTCTAACTTTGTTTCTGTAACTGTGTTTCCATAACATTGCTAATCTAACCTTTCTTCTCTAACTTTGTTTCTGTGACTGTGTTTCCACAATATTGCTAATCTAACCTTCCTTCTCTAACTTTGTCCTTCTCTAACTTTGTTCTTCTCTAACTTTGATTGTGTAACTGTGTTTCTATAACATTGCTAATCTAACCTTCCTTCTCTAACTTTGTCCTTCTCTAACTTTGTTCTTCTCTAACTTTGATTGTGTAACTGTGTTTCTATAACATTGCTAATCTAACCTTCCTTTTCTAGCTTTTTTGTGTAACTGTGTTTCCATAACATTGCTAATCTAACCTTCCTTCTCTAACTTTGTTTGTGTAACTAAGTTTCCATAACATTTCTAATCTAACCTTCCTTCTCAAACCTTGTTTGTGTAACTGTGTTTCTATAACATTTCTAATCTAACCTTCCTTCTCCAACTTTGCTTCTGAAAGTTTGTTTCTGCACATTTACTTTTATAACATTGTTTCTGTACCTTTGTCTCTGTAACTTTGTTTCTGAAACATTTTTGCTATAGCGTCTTTCTTTATGTTTTGTATAATTTCCTCAGTTATTCGTTTATGTACGCTTGTTCCAGTAGCTTTGTTTCTATACATTTGCTTCTCTAACTAATGTATATGTAACTTCGTATCTTTGAATCGTTATGTAATTTTGTATCTTTAGCTTCGTTTCTGTAGTTTCATTTATATAACTTTGCTTGTGTAATTCGCTTATGTAACTTTGATTTTGTAACTTTGCTTCTACCATTCTGTTTCTGTAACTTTCCTTCTATAACCTTGTTTCTGCAACTTTGTTTTATAAGTTTTTCTCTGCAACTTTGCTTCTCTCAACTTACTTCTGTGACATTTTTCTGCAATATTGTTTCTGCAACTATTTTCCCCTATAACATTTCTATAACTGTTTCTATAATTTTGTTTCTGTAGCTTTGTTTCTGTATCTCTGTTTCTGTAGCTTTGCTTGTGTAGCTTTGCTTCTGTAGATTTGTTTCTGTGGATTTGTTTCTGTAACTTTGTACCTGCAACTTTGTTTCTGTAGATTTGTTTCTGTAACTTTGTTTCAATAACTCTGTTTCTGTAGCTTTGTTTATGTAGCCTTTTTCTGTAGACTTGTTTCTATAGATTGTGTACCTTTATTTCTGTGGATTTGTTTCTGTACATTTGTTTCTGTAGCTTTGTTTCTGTAACTTTGTTTCTGTAGCTTTGTTTCTGTAGCTTTGTTTCTGTAGCTTTGTTTCTGTAGCTTTGTTTCTGTAACTTTGTTTCTGTAGCTTTGTTTCTGTATCTTTGTTTCTGTAGCTTTGTTTCCGTAACTTTGTTTCCGTGGCTTTGTTTCTGTAGCTTTGTTTCTGTAGCTTTGTTTCTGTAGCTTTGTTTCTGTAACTTTGTTTCTGTAGTTTGTTTCTATAACTTTGTTTCTGTAGCTTTGTTTCTGTAACTTTGTTTCTGTAGCTTTGTTTCTGTAACTTTGTATCTGTAGCTTTGTTTCTGTAACTTTGTTTCTGTAACTTTGTTTCTGTAGCTTTGTTTCTGTAGCTTTGTTTCTGTAACTTTGTTTCTATAGCTTTGTTTCTGTAGCTTTGTTTCTGTAACTTTGTTTCTGTAGCTTTGTTTCTGTAGCTTTGTTTCGGTAGCTTTGTTTCTGTAACTTTGTTTCTGTAGCTTTGTTTCTGTAACTTTGTTTCTGTAGCTTTGTTTCTGTAACTTTGTTTCTGTAGCTTTGTTTCTGTAGCTTTGTTTCTGTAACTTTGTTTCTGTAGCTTTGTTTCTGTAACTTTGTTTCTGTAGCTTTGTTTCTGTAGCTTTGTTTCTGTAACTTTGTTTCTGTAGCTTTGTTTCTGTAGCTTTGTTTCTGTAACTTTGTTTCTGTAGCTTTGTTTCTGTAACTTTGTTTCTGTAGCTTTGTTTCTGTACCTTTGTTTCTGTAACTTTGTTTCTGTAGCTTTGTTTCTGTAGCTTTGTTTCTGTAGCTTTGTTTCTATAACTTTGTTTCTGTAACTTTGTTTCTGTAGCTTTGTTTCTGTAGCTTTGTTTCTGTAGCTTTGTTTCTGTAGCTTTGTTTCTGTAGCTTTGTTTCTGTAGCTTTGTTTCTGTAGCTTTGTTTCTGTAGCTTTGTTTCTGTAGCTTTGTTTCTGTAGCTTTGTTTCTGTAACTTTGTTTCTGTAACTTTGTTTCTGTAGCTTTGTTTCTGTAACTTTGTTTCTGTAGCTTTGTTTCTGTAGCTTTGTTTCTGTAGCTTTGTTTCTGTAGTTTTGTTTCTGTAGCTTTGTTTCTGTAACTTTGTTTCTGTGGATTTGTTTCTGTAGCTTTGTTTCTGTAGCTTTGTTTCTGTAGCTTTGTTTCTGTAACTGTGTTTCTGTAGCTTTGTTTATGTAACTTTGTTTCTGTAGGTTTGTTTCAATAACTTTGTTTCTGTAGCTTTGTTTCTGTAACTTTGTTTCTGTAGCTTTGTTTCTGTAGCTTTGTTTCTGTAGCTTTGTTTCTGTAGCTTTGTTTCTGTAAGTTTGTTTCTGTAGCTTTGTTTCTGTAGCTTTGTTTCTGTAACTTTGTTTCTGTAGCTTTGTTTCTGTAACTTTGTTTCTGTAACTTTGTTTCTGTATCTTTGTTTCTGTAGCTTTGTTTCTGTAGCTTTGTTTCTGTAGCTTTGTTTCTGTAGCTTTGTTTCTGTAACTTTGTTTCTGTAACTTTGTTTCTGTAGCTTTGTTTCTGTAACTTTGTTTCTGTAGCTTTGTTTCTGTAGCTTTGTTTCTGTAGCTTTGTTTCTGTAGGTTTGTTTCTGTAACTTTGTTTCTGTGGATTTGTTTCTGTAGCTTTGTTTCTGTAGCTGTGTTTCTGTAACTTTGTTTCTGTAGCTTTGTTTCTGTAACTTTGTTTCTGTAGCTTTGTTTCTGTAGCTTTGTTTCTGTAGCTTTGTTTCTGTAACTTTGTTTCTGTAGCATTGTTTCTGTAACTTTGTTTCTGTAACTTTGTTTCTGTAACTTTGTTTCTGTAGCTTTGTTTCTGTAACTTTGTTTCTGTAGCTTTGTTTCTGTAGCTTTGTTTCTGTAGCTTTGTTTCTGTAACTTTGTTTCTGTAGCTTTGTTTCTATAACTTTGTTTCTGTAGCTTTGTTTCTGTAACTTTGTTTCTGTAGCTTTGTTTCTGTAGCTTTGTTTCTGTAACTTTGTTTCGGTAGCTTTGTTTCTGTAGCTTTGTTTCTGTAACTTTGTTTCTGTAGCTTTGTTTCTGTAACTTTGTTTCTGTAGCTTTGTTTCTATAACTTTGTTTCTGTAGCTTTGTTTCTGTAACTTTGTTTCTATAACTTTGTTTCTGTAGCTTTGTTTCTGTAACTTTGTTTCTGTAGCTTTGTTTCTGTAGCTTTGTTTCTGTAGCTATGTTTCTGTAACTTTATTTCTGTAGCTTTGTTTCTATAACTTTGTTTCTGTAGCTTTGTTTCTGTAACTTTGTTTCTGTAGCTTTGTTTCTGTAACTTTGTTTCTATAACTTTGTTTCTGTAGCTTTGTTTCTGTAACTTTGTTTCTGTAGCTTTGTTTCTGTAGCTTTGTTTCTGTAACTTTGTTTCTGTAGCTTTGTTTCTGTAACTTTGTTTCTGTAGCTTTGTTTCTGTAACTTT
Organism: Chaetoderma sp. LZ-2023a; assembly: GCA_034401795.1. Taxonomy (NCBI): domain Eukaryota; kingdom Metazoa; phylum Mollusca; class Caudofoveata; order Chaetodermatida; family Chaetodermatidae; genus Chaetoderma; species Chaetoderma sp. LZ-2023a. Next base: position 65,982,257 of record CM067364.1, read on the forward strand.
GTTTCTGTAGCTTTGTTTCTGTACCTTTGTTTCTGTAACTTTGTTTCTGTAGCTTTGTTTCTGTAGCTTTGTTTCTGTAGCTTTGTTTCTATAACTTTGTTTCTGTAACTTTGTTTCTGTAGCTTTGTTTCTGTAGCTTTGTTTCTGTAGCTTTGTTTCTGTAGCTTTGTTTCTGTAGCTTTGTTTCTGTAGCTTTGTTTCTGTAGCTTTGTTTCTGTAGCTTTGTTTCTGGAGCTTTGTTTCTGTAACTTTGTTTCTGTAACTTTGTTTCTGTAGCTTTGTTTCTGTAACTTTGTTTCTGTAGCTTTGTTTCTGTAGCTTTGTTTCTGTAGCTTTGTTTCTGTAGTTTTGTTTCTGTAGCTTTGTTTCTGTAACTTTGTTTCTGTGGATTTGTTTCTGTAGCTTTGTTTCTGTAGCTTTGTTTCTGTAGCTTTGTTTCTGTAACTGTGTTTCTGTAGCTTTGTTTATGTAACTTTGTTTATGTAGGTTTGTTTCAATAACTTTGTTTCTGTAGCTTTGTTTCTGTAACTTTGTTTCTGTAGCTTTGTTTCTGTAGCTTTGTTTCTGTAGCTTTGTTTCTGTAGCTTTGTTTCTGTAACTTTGTTTCTGTAGCTTTGTTTCTGTAGCTTTGTTTCTGTAACTTTGTTTCTGTAGCTTTGTTTCTGTAACTTTGTTTCTGTAACTTTGTTTCTGTATCTTTGTTTCTGTAGCTTTGTTTCTGTAGCTTTGTTTCTGTAGCTTTGTTTCTGTAGCTTTGTTTCTGTAACTTTGTTTCTGTAACTTTGTTTCTGTAGCTTTGTTTCTGTAACTTTGTTTCTGTAGCTTTGTTTCTGTAGCTTTGTTTCTGTAGCTTTGTTTCTGTAGGTTTGTTTCTGTAACTTTGTTTCTGTGGATTTGTTTCTGTAGCTTTGTTTCTGTAGCTTTGTTTCTGTAACTTTGTTTCTGTAGCTTTGTTTCTGTAACTTTGTTTCTGTAGCTTTGTTTCTGTAGCTTTGTTTCTGTAGCTTTGTTTCTGTAACTTTGTTTCTGTAGCATTGTTTCTGTAACTTTGTTTCTGTAACTTTGTTTCTGTAACTTTGTTTCTGTAGCTTTGTTTCTGTAACTTTGTTTCTGTAGCTTTGTTTCTGTAGCTTTGTTTCTGTAGCTTTGTTTCTGTAACTTTGTTTCTGTAGCTTTGTTTCTATAACTTTGTTTCTGTAGCTTTGTTTCTGTAACTTTGTTTCTGTAGCTTTGTTTCTGTAGCTTTGTTTCTATAACTTTGTTTCGGTAGCTTTGTTTCTGTAGCTTTGTTTCTGTAACTTTGTTTCTGTAGCTTTGTTTCTGTAACTTTGTTTCTGTAGCTTTGTTTCTATAACTTTGTTTCTGTAGCTTTGTTTCTGTAACTTTGTTTCTATAACTTTGTTTCTGTAGCTTTGTTTCTGTAACTTTGTTTCTGTAGCTTTGTTTCTGTAGCTTTGTTTCTGTAGCTATGTTTCTGTAACTTTGTTTCTGTAGCTTTGTTTCTATAACTTTGTTTCTGTAGCTTTGTTTCTGTAACTTTGTTTCTGTAGCTTTGTTTCTGTAACTTTGTTTCTATAACTTTGTTTCTGTAGCTTTGTTTCTGTAACTTTGTTTCTGTAGCTTTGTTTCTGTAGCTTTGTTTCTGTAACTTTGTTTCTGTAGCGTTGTTTCTGTAACTTTGTTTCTGTAGCTTTGTTTCTGTAGCTTTGTTTCTGTAGCTTTGTTTCTGTAGCTTTGTTTCTGTAGCTTTGTTTCTGTAGCTTTGTTTCTGTAGCTTTGTTTCTGTAGCTTTGTTTCTGTAACTTTGTTTCTGTAACTTTGTTGCTGTAGCTTTGTTTCTGTAACTTTGTTTCTGTAGCTTTGTTTCTGTAGCTTTGTTTCTGTAACTTTGTTTCTGTAGCTTTGTTTCTGTAACTTTGTTTCTGTAGCTTTGTTTCTGTAGCTTTGTTTCTGTAACTTTGTTTCTGTAGCTTTGTTTCTGTAGCTTTGTTTCTGTAGCTTTGTTTCTGTAACTTTGTTTCTGTAACTTTGTTTCTGTAGCTTTGTTTCTGTAGCTTTGTTTCTGTAGCTTTGTTTCTGTAGCTTTGTTTCTGTAGCTTTGTTTCTGTAGCTTTGTTTCTGTAGCTTTGTTTCTGTAGCTTTGTTTCTGTAGCTTTGTTTCTGTAGCTTTGTTTCTGTAGCTTTGTTTCTGTAGCTTTGTTTCTGTAACTTTGTTTCTGTAACTTTGTTTCTGTAGCTTTGTTTCTGTAGCTTTGTTTCTGTAGCTTTGTTTCTGTAGCTTTGTTTCTGTAGCTTTGTTTCTGTAACTTTGTTTCTGTAGCTTTGTTTCTGTAGCTTTGTTTCTGTAACTTTGTTTCTGTAGCTTTGTTTCTGTAGCTTTGTTTCTGTAGCTTTGTTTCTGTAAATTTGTTTCTGTGGATTTGTTTCTGTAGCTTTGTTTCTGTAGCTTTGTTTCTGTAACTTTGTTTCTGTAGCTTTGTTTCTGTAACTTTGTTTCTGTAGCTTTGTTTCTAAAACTTTGTTTCTGTAGCTTTGTTTCTGTAACTTTGTTTCTGTAGCTTTGTTTCTGTAGCTTTGTTTCTGTAGCTTTGTTTCTGTAACTTTGTTTCTGTAGCGTTGTTTCTGTAGCTTTGTTTCTGTAGCTTTGTTTCTGTAGCTTTGTTTCTGTAGCTTTGTTTCTGTAGCTTTGTTTCTGTGGCTTTGTTTCTGTAACTTTGTTTCTGTAACTTTGTTTCTGTAGCTTTGTTTCTGTAGCTTTGTCTCTGTAACTTTGTTTCTGTAACTTTGTTTCTGTAGCTTTGTTTCTGTAACTTTGTTTCTGTAGCTTTGCTTCTGTAGCTTGGTTTCTGTAACTTTGTTTCTGTAGCTTTGTTTCTGTAACTTTGTTTCTGTAACTTTGTTTCTGTAGCTTTGTTTCTGTAACTTTGTTTCTGTAGCTTTGTTTCTGTAGCTTTGTTTCTGTAACTTTGTTTCTGTAGCTTTGTTTCTGTAACTTTGTTTCTGTAGCTTTGTTTCTGTAGCTTTGTTTCTGTAGCTTTGTTTCTGTAGCTTTGTTTCTGTAGCTTTGTTTCTGTAGCTTTGTTTCTGTAACTTTGTTTCTGTAACTTTGTTTCTGTAGCTTTGTTTCTGTAACTTTGTTTCTGTAGCTTTGTTTCTGTAGCTTTGTTTCGGTAACTTTGTTTCTGTAGCTTTGTTTCTGTAGCTTTGTTTCTGTAGCTTTGTTTCTGTAGCTTTGTTTCGGTAACTTTGTTTCTGTAGCTTTGTTTCTGTAGCTTTGTTTCTGTAACTTTGTTTCTGTGGCTTTGTTTCTATAACTTTGTTTCTGTAGCTTTGTTTCTGTAACTTTGTTTCTGTAGCTTTGTTTCTGTAGCTTTGTTTCTGTAAATTTGTTTCTGTAGCTTTGTTTCTGTAGCTTTGTTTCTGTAGCTTTGTTTCTGTAGCTTTGTTTCTGTAAATTTGTTTCTGTGGATTTGTTTCTGTAGCTTTGTTTCGGTAGCTTTGTTTCTGTAACTTTGTTTCTGTAGCTTTGTTTCTGTAACTTTGTTTCTGTAGCTTTGTTTCTATAACTTTGTTTCTGTAGTTTTGTTTCTGTAACTTTGTTTCTGTAGCTTTGTTTCTGTAGCTTTGTTTCTGTAGCTTTGTTTCTGTAGCTTTGTTTCTGTAACTTTGTTTCTGTAGCTTTGTTTCTGTAGCTTTGTTTCGGTAACTTTGTTTCTGTATCTTTGTTTCTGTAGCTTTGTTTCTGTAGCTTTGTTTCTGTAGCTTTGTTTCTGTAGCTTTGTTTCTGTAGCTTTGTTTCTGTAGCTTTGTTTCTGTAACTTTGTTTCTGTAGCTTTGTTTCTGTAACTTTGTTTCTGTAGCTTTGTTTCTGTAGCTTTGTATCTGTAGCTTTGTTTCTGTAGCTTTGTTTCTGTAGCTTTGTTTCTGTAGCTTTGTTTCTGTAGCTTTGTTTCTGTAGCTTTGTTTCTGTAACTTTGTTTCTGTAACTTTGTTTCTGTAGCTTTGTTACTGTAACTTTGTTTCTGTAGCTTTGCTTCTGTAGCTTTGTTTCTGTAACTTTGTTTCTGTAGCTTTGTTTCTGTAACTTTGTTTCTGTAGCTTTGTTTCTGTAGCTTTGTTTCTGTAACTTTGTTTCTGTAGCTTTGTTTCTGTAGCTTTGTTTCTGTAACTTTGTTTCTGTAGCTTTGTTTCTGTAACTTTGTTTCTGTAGCTTTGTTTCTGTAGCTTTGTTTCTGTAGCTTTGTTTCTGTAGCTTTGTTTCTGTAGCTTTGTTTCTGTAGCTTTGTTTCTGTAACTTTGTTTCTGTAACTTTGTTTCTGTAGCTTTGTTTCTGTAACTTTGTTTCTGTAGCTTTGTTTCTGTAGCTTTGTTTCTGTAGCTTTGTTTATGTAACTTTGTTTCTGTAACTTTGTTTCTGTAGCTTTGTTTCTGTAACTTTGTTTCTGTAGCTTTGTTTCTGTAGCTTTGTTTCTGTAGCTTTGTTTCTGTAGCTTTGTTTCTGTAACTTTGTTTCTGTGGATTTGTTTCTGTAGCTTGGTTTCTGTAGCTTTGTTTCTGTAACTTTGTTTCTGTAGCTTTGTTTCTGTAACTTTGTTTCTGTAGCTTTGTTTCTGTAGCTTTGTTTCTGTAGCTTTGTTTCTGTAACTTTGTTTCTGTAGCATTGTTTCTGTAACTTTGTTTCTGTAACTTTGTTTCTGTAACTTTGTTTCTGTAGCTTTGTTTCTGTAACTTTGTTTCTGTAGCTTTGTTTCTGTAGCTTTGTTTCTGTAGCTTTGTTTCTGTAACTTTGTTTCTGTGGCTTTGTTTCTATAAGTTTGTTTCTGTAGCTTTGTTTCTGTAACTTTGTTTCTGTAGCTTGGTTTCTGTAGCTTTGTTTCTGTAAATTTGTTTCTGTAGCTGTGTTTCTGTAGCTTTGTTTCTGTAACTTTGTTTCTGTAGCTTTGTTTCTGTAACTTTGTTTCTGTAGCTTTGTTTCTGTAGATTTGTTTCTGTAGCTTTGTTTCTGTAGCTTTGTTTCTGTAGCTTTGTTTCTGTAGCTTTGTTTCTGTAGCTTTGTTTCTGTAACTTTGTTTCTGTAACTTTGTTTCTGTAGCTTTGTTTCTGTAACTTTGTTTCTGTAGCTTTGTTTCTGTAGCTTTGTTTCTGTAACTTTGTTTCTGTAGCTTTGTTTCTGTAACTTTGTTTCTGTAGCTTTGTTTCTGTAACGTTGTATCTGTAGCTTTGTTTCTGTAGATTTGTTTCTGTAACTTTGTTTCTGTAGCTTTGTTTCTGTAACTTTGTTTCTGTAGCTTTGTTTCTGTAGCTTTGTTTCTGTAGCTTTGTTTCTGTAGCTTTGTTTCTGTAGCTTGTTTCTGTAGCTTTGTTTCTGTAGCTTTGTTTCTGTAACTTTATTTCTGTAACTTTGTTTCTGTAGCTTTGTTTCTGTAGCTTTGTTTCTGTAACTTTGTTTCTGTAGCTTTGTTTCTGTAACTTTGTTTCTGTAGCTTTGTTTCTGTAGCTTTGTTTCTGTAACTTTGTTTCTGTAGCTTTGTTTCTGTAACTTTGTTTCTGTAGCTTTGTTTCTGTAGCTTTGTTTCTGTAGCTTTGTTTCTGTAGCTTTGTTTCTGTAGCTTTGTTTCTGTAACTTTGTTCCTGTAACTTTGTTTCTGTAGCTTTGTTTCTATAACTTTGTTTCTGTAGCTTTGTTTCTGTAGCTTTGTTTCTGTAGCTTTGTTTCTATAACTTTGTTTCTGTAGCTTTGTTTCTGTAGCTTTGTTTCTGTAGCTTTGTTTCTGTATCTTTGTTTCTGTATCTTTGTTTCTATAACTTTGTTTCTGTAGCTTTGTTTCTGTAGCTTTGTTTCTGTAACTTTGTTTCTGTAGCTTTGTTTCTGTAGCTTTGTTTCTGTAGCTTTGTTTCTGTAACTTTGTTTCTGTAGCGTTGTTTCTGTAGCTTTGTTTCTGTAGCTTTGTTTCTGTAGCTTTGTTTCTGTAGCTTTGTTTCTGTAGCTTTGTTTCTGTAGCTTTGTTTCTGTAACTTTGTTTCTGTAACTTTGTTTCTGTAGCTTTGTTTCTGTAGCTTTGTTTCTGTAGCTTTGTCTCTGTAACTTTGTTTCTGTAACTTTGTTTCTGTAGCTTTGTTTCTGTAACTTTGTTTCTGTAGCTTTGCTTCTGTAGCTTTGTTTCTGTAACTTTGTTTCTGTAGCTTTGTTTCTGTAACTTTGTTTCTGTAGCTTTGTTTCTGTAGCTTTGTGTCTGTAACTTTGTTTCTGTAGCTTTGTTTCTGTAGCTTTGTTTCTGTAACTTTGTTTCTGTAGCTTTGTTTCTGTAACTTTGTTTCTGTAGCTTTGTTTCTGTAGCTTTGTTTCTGTAGCTTTGTTTCTGTAGCTTTGTTTCTGTAGCTTTATTTCTGTAGCTTTGTTTCTGTAACTTTGTTTCTGTAACTTTGTTTCTGTAGCTTTGTTTCTGTAACTTTGTTTCTGTAGCTTTGTTTCTGTAGCTTTGTTTCGGTAACTTTGTTTCTGTAGCTTTGTTTCTGTAGCTTTGTTTCTGTAGCTTTGTTTCGGTAACTTTGTTTCTGTAGCTTTGTTTCTGTAGCTTTGTTTCTGTAGCTTTGTTTCTGTAGCTTTGTTTCGGTAACTTTGTTTCTGTAGCTTTGTTTCTGTAGCTTTGTTTCTGTAACTTTGTTTCTGTGGCTTTGTTTCTATAACTTTGTTTCTGTAGCTTTGTTTCTGTAACTTTGTTTCTGTAGCTTTGTTTCTGTAGCTTTGTTTCTGTAAATTTGTTTCTGTAGCTTTGTTTCTGTAGCTTTCTTTCTGTAGCTTTGTTTCTGTAGCTTTGTTTCTGTAAATTTGTTTCTGTGGATTTGTTTCTGTAGCTTTGTTTCTGTAGCTTTGTTTCTGTAACTTTGTTTCTGTAGCTTTGTTTCTGTAACTTTGTTTCTGTAGCTTTGTTTCTATAACTTTGTTTCTGTAGTTTTGTTTCTGTAACTTTGTTTCTGTAGCTTTGTTTCTGTAGCTTTGTTTCTGTAGCTTTGTTTCTGTAGCTTTGTTTCTGTATCTTTGTTTCTGTAGCTTTGTTTCTGTAGCTTTGTTTCGGTAACTTTGTTTCTGTAGCTTTGTTTCTGTAGCTTTGTTTCTGTAGCTTTGTTTCTGTAGCTTTGTTTCTGTAGCTTTGTTTCTGTAGCTTTGTTTCTGTAACTTTGTTTCTGTAGCTTTGTTTCTGTAACTTTGTTTCTGTAGCTTTGTTTCTGTAGCTTTGTATCTGTAGCTTTGTTTCTGTAGCTTTGTTTCTGTAGATTTGTTTCTGTAGCTTTGTTTCTGTAGCTTTGTTTCTGTAGCTTTGTTTCTGTAACTTTGTTTCTGTAACTTTGTTTCTGTAGCTTTGTTTCTGTAACTTTGTTTCTGTAGCTTTGTTTCTGTAACTTTGTTTCTGTAGCTTTGTTTCTGTAGCTTTGTTTCTGTAACTTTGTTTCTGTAGCTTTGTTTCTGTAGCTTTGTTTCTGTAACTTTGTTTCTGTAGCTTTGTTTCTGTAACTTTGTTTCTGTAGCTTTGTTTCTGTAGCTTTGTTTCTGTAGCTTTGTTTCTGTAGCTTTGTTTCTGTAGCTTTGTTTCTGTAGCTTTGTTTCTGTAACTTTGTTTCTGTAACTTTGTTTCTGTAGCTTTGTTTCTGTAACTTTGTTTCTGTAGCTTTGTTTCTGTAGCTTTGTTTCTGTAGCTTTGTTTCTGTAGCTTTGTTTCTGTAGCTTTGTTTCTGTAGCTTTGTTTCTGTAACTTTGTTTCTGTAGCTTTGTTTCTGTAGCTTTGTTTCTGTAGCTTTGTTTCTGTAACTTTGTTTCTGTAGCGTTGTTTCTGTAGCTTTGTTTCTGTAGCTTTGTTTCTGTAGCTTTGTTTCTGTAGCTTTGTTTCTGTAGCTTTGTTTCTGTAGCTTTGTTTCTGTAACTTTGTTTCTGTAACTTTGTTTCTGTAGCTTTGTTTCTGTAGCTTTGTTTCTGTAGCTTTGTCTCTGTAACTTTGTTTCTGTAACTTTGTTTCTGTAGCTTTGTTTCTGTAACTTTGTTTCTGTAGCTTTGCTTCTGTAGCTTTGTTTCTGTAACTTTGTTTCTGTAGCTTTGTTTCTGTAACTTTGTTTCTGTAGCTTTGTTTCTGTAGCTTTGTGTCTGTAACTTTGTTTCTGTAGCTTTGTTTCTGTAGCTTTGTTTCTGTAACTTTGTTTCTGTAGCTTTATTTCTGTAACTTTGTTTCTGTAGCTTTGTTTCTGTAGCTTTGTTTCTGTAGCTTTGTTTCTGTAGCTTTGTTTCTGTAGCTTTATTTCTGTAGCTTTGTTTCTGTAACTTTGTTTCTGTAACTTTGTTTCTGTAGCTTTGTTTCTGTAACTTTGTTTCTGTAGCTTTGTTTCTGTAGCTTTGTTTCGGTAACTTTGTTTCTGTAGCTTTGTTTCTGTAGCTTTGTTTCTGTAGCTTTGTTTCGGTAACTTTGTTTCTGTAGCTTTGTTTCTGTAGCTTTGTTTCTGTAGCTTTGTTTCTGTAGCTTTGTTTCGGTAACTTTGTTTCTGTAGCTTTGTTTCTGTAGCTTTGTTTCTGTAACTTTGTTTCTGTGGCTTTGTTTCTATAACTTTGTTTCTGTAGCTTTGTTTCTGTAACTTTGTTTCTGTAGCTTTGTTTCTGTAGCTTTGTTTCTGTAAATTTGTTTCTGTAGCTTTGTTTCTGTAGCTTTCTTTCTGTAGCTTTGTTTCTGTAGCTTTGTTTCTGTAAATTTGTTTCTGTGGATTTGTTTCTGTAGCTTTGTTTCTGTAGCTTTGTTTCTGTAACTTTGTTTCTGTAGCTTTGTTTCTGTAACTTTGTTTCTGTAGCTTTGTTTCTATAACTTTGTTTCTGTAGTTTTGTTTCTGTAACTTTGTTTCTGTAGCTTTGTTTCTGTAGCTTTGTTTCTGTAGCTTTGTTTCTGTAGCTTTGTTTCTGTATCTTTGTTTCTGTAGCTTTGTTTCTGTAGCTTTGTTTCGGTAACTTTGTTTCTGTAGCTTTGTTTCTGTAGCTTTGTTTCTGTAGCTTTGTTTCTGTAGCTTTGTTTCTGTAGCTTTGTTTCTGTAGCTTTGTTTCTGTAACTTTGTTTCTGTAGCTTTGTTTCTGTAACTTTGTTTCTGTAGCTTTGTTTCTGTAGCTTTGTATCTGTAGCTTTGTTTCTGTAGCTTTGTTTCTGTAGATTTGTTTCTGTAGCTTTGTTTCTGTAGCTTTGTTTCTGTAGCTTTGTTTCTGTAACTTTGTTTCTGTAACTTTGTTTCTGTAGCTTTGTTTCTGTAACTTTGTTTCTGTAGCTTTGTTTCTGTAACTTTGTTTCTGTAGCTTTGTTTCTGTAGCTTTGTTTCTGTAACTTTGTTTCTGTAGCTTTGTTTCTGTAGCTTTGTTTCTGTAACTTTGTTTCTGTAGCTTTGTTTCTGTAACTTTGTTTCTGTAGCTTTGTTTCTGTAGCTTTGTTTCTGTAGCTTTGTTTCTGTAGCTTTGTTTCTGTAGCTTTGTTTCTGTAGCTTTGTTTCTGTAACTTTGTTTCTGTAACTTTGTTTCTGTAGCTTTGTTTCTGTAACTTTGTTTCTGTAGCTTTGTTTCTGTAGCTTTGTTTCTGTAGCTTTGTTTCTGTAGCTTTGTTTCTGTAGCTTTGTTTCTGTAGCTTTGTTTCTGTAACTTTGTTTCTGTAACTTTGTTTCTGTAGCTTTGTTTCTGTAACTTTGTTTCTGTAGCTTTGTTTCTGTAACTTTGTTTCTGTAGCTTTGTTTCTGTAGCTTTGTTTCTGTAACTTTGTTTCTGTAGCTTTGTTTCTGTAGCTTTGTTTCTGTAACTTTGTTTCTGTAGCTTTGTTTCTGTAACTTTGTTTCTGTAGCTTTGTTTCTGTAGCTTTGTTTCTGTAGCTTTGTTTCTGTAGCTTTGTTTCTGTAGCTTTGTTTCTGTAGCTTTGTTTCTGTAACTTTGTTTCTGTAACTTTGTTTCTGTAGCTTTGTTTCTGTAACTTTGTTTCTGTAGCTTTGTTTCTGTAGCTTTGTTTCTGTAGCTTTGTTTATGTAACTTTGTTTCTGTAACTTTGTTACTGTAGCTTTGTTTCTGTAACTTTGTTTCTGTAGCTTTGTTTCTGTAGCTTTGTTTCTGTAGCTTTGTTTCTGTAGCTTTGTTTCTGTAACTTTGTTTCTGTGGATTTGTTTCTGTAGCTTTGTTTCTGTAGCTTTGTTTCTGTAACTTTGTTTCTGTAGCTTTGTTTCTGTAACTTTGTTTCTGTAGCTTTGTTTCTGTAGCTTTGTTTCTGTAGCTTTGTTTCTGTAACTTTGTTTCTGTAGCATTGTTTCTGTAACTTTGTTTCTGTAACTTTGTTTCTGTAACTTTGTTTCTGTAGCTTTGTTTCTGTAACTTTGTTTCTGTAGCTTTGTTTCTGTAGCTTTGTTTCTGTAGCTTTGTTTCTGTAACTTTGTTTCTGTGGCTTTGTTTCTATAACTTTGTTTCTGTAGCTTTGTTTCTGTAACTTTGTTTCTGTAGCTTGGTTTCTGTAGCTTTGTTTCTGTAAATTTGTTTCTGTAGCTGTGTTTCTGTAGCTTTGTTTCTGTAACTTTGTTTCTGTAGCTTTGTTTCTGTAACTTTGTTTCTGTAGCTTTGTTTCTGTAGATTTGTTTCTGTAGCTTTGTTTCTGTAGCTTTGTTTCTGTAGCTTTGTTTCTGTAGCTTTGTTTCTGTAGCTTTGTTTCTGTAACTTTGTTTCTGTAACTTTGTTTCTGTAGCTTTGTTTCTGTAACTTTGTTTCTGTAGCTTTGTTTCTGTAGCTTTGTTTCTGTAACTTTGTTTCTGTAGCTTTGTTTCTGTAACTTTGTTTCTGTAGCTTTGTTTCTGTAACGTTGTATCTGTAGCTTTGTTTCTGTAGATTTGTTTCTGTAACTTTGTTTCTGTAGCTTTGTTTCTGTAACTTTGTTTCTGTAGCTTTGTTTCTGTAGCTTTGTTTCTGTAGCTTTGTTTCTGTAGCTTTGTTTCTGTAGCTTGTTTCTGTAGCTTTGTTTCTGTAGCTTTGTTTCTGTAACTTTGTTTCTGTAACTTTGTTTCTGTAGCTTTGTTTCTGTAACTTTGTTTCTGTAGCTTTGTTTCTGTAGCTTTGTTTCTGTAACTTTGTTTCTGTAGCTTTGTTTCTGTAACTTTGTTTCTGTAGCTTTGTTTCTGTAGCTTTGTTTCTGTAACTTTGTTTCTGTAGCTTTGTTTCTGTAACTTTGTTTCTGTAGCTTTGTTTCTGTAGCTTTGTTTCTGTAGCTTTGTTTCTGTAGCTTTGTTTCTGTAGCTTTGTTTCTGTAACTTTGTTCCTGTAACTTTGTTTCTGTAGCTTTGTTTCTATAACTTTGTTTCTGTAGCTTTGTTTCTGTAGCTTTGTTTCTGTAGCTTTGTTTCTATAACTTTGTTTCTGTAGCTTTGTTTCTGTAGGTTTGTTTCTGTAGCTTTGTTTCTGTAGCTTTGTTTCTGTAGCTTTGTTTCTATAACTTTGTTTCTGTAGCTTTGTTTCTGTAGCTTTGTTTCTGTAACTTTGTTTCTGTAGCTTTGTTTCTGTAGCTTTGTTTCTATAACTTTGTTTCTGTAGCTTTGTTTCTGTAGCTTTGTTTCTGTAACTTTGTTTCTGTAGCTTTGTTTCTGTAGCTTTGTTTCTGTAGCTTTGTTCCTGTAACTTTGTTTCTGTAACTTTGTTTCTGTAGCTTTGTTTCTGTAGCTTTGTTTCTGTAGCTTTGTTTCTGTAGCTTTGTTTCTATAACTTTGTTTCTGTAGCTTTGTTTCTGTAGCTTTGTTTCTATAACTTTGTTTCTGTAGCTTTGTTTCTGTAGCTTTGTTTCTGTAGCTTTGTTTCTGTAACTTTGTTCCTGTAACTTTGTTTCTGTCGCTTTGTTCCTGTAACTTTGTTTCTGTAACTTTGTTTCTGTAACTTTGTTTCTGTAGCTTTGTTTCTGTAACTTTGTTTCTGTAACTTTGTTTCTGTAACTTTGTTTCTGTAGCTTTGTTTCTGTAGCTTTGTTTCTGTAGCTTTGTTTCTGTAACTTTGTTTCTGTAACTTTGTTTCTGTAGCTTTGTTCCTGTAGCTTTGTTTCTGTAGCTTTGTTTCTGTAACTTTGTTTCTGTAACTTTGTTTCTGTAGCTTTGTTCCTGTAGCTTTGTTTCTGTAACTTTGTTTCTGTAGCGTTGTTTCTGTAACTTTGTTTCTGTAGCTTTGTTTCTGTAGCTTTGTTTCTGTAACTTTGTTTCTGTAGCTTTGTTTCTGTAACTTTGTTTCTGTAGCTTTGTTTCTGTAGCTTTGTTTCTGTAACTTTGTTTCTGTAGCTTTCTTTCTGTAACTTTGTTTCTGTAGCTTTGTTTCTGTAACTTTGTTTCTGTAGCTTTGTTTCTATAACTTTGTTTCTGTAGCTTCGTTTCTGTAGCTTTGTTTCTGTAACTTTGTTTCTGTAGCTTTGTTTCTGTAACTTTGTTTCTGTAGCTTTGTTTCTGTAGCTTTGTTTCTGTAACTTTGTTTCTGTAGCTTTGTTTCTGTAGCTTTGTTTCTGTAACTTTGTTTCTGTAGCTTTGTTTCTGTAGCTTTGTTTCTGTAGCTTTGTTTCTGTAGCTTTGTTTCTGTAGCTTTGTTTCTGTAGCTTTGTTTCTGTAACTTTGTTTCTGTAGCTTTGTTTCTGTAACTTTGTTTCTGTAGCTTTGTTTCTGTAGCTTTGTTTCTGTAACTTTGTTTCTGTAGCTTTGTTTCTGTAACTTTGTTTCTGTAGCTTTGTTTCTGTAACTTTGTTTCTGTAGCTTTGTTTCTGTAACTTTGTTTCTGTAGCTTTGTTTCTGTAGCTTTGTTTCTGTAGCTTTGTTTCTGTAACTTTGTTTCTGTAGCTTTGTTTCTGTAACTTTGTTTCTGTAGCTTTGTTTCTGTAACTTTGTTTCTGTAGCTTTGTTTCCGTAACTTTGTTTCTGTAGCTTTGTTTCTGTAGCTTTGTTTCTGTAGCTTTGTTTCTATAACTTTGTTTCTGTAGCTTTGTTTCTGTAGCTTTGTTTCTGTATCTTTGTTTCTGTAACTTTGTTTCTGTAGCTTTGTTTCTGTAACTTTGTTTCTGTAGCTTTGTTTCTGTAACTTTGTTTCTGTAACTTTGTTTCTGTAGCTTTGTTTCTGTAACTTTGTTTCTGTAACTTTGTTTCTGTAGCTTTGCTTCTGTAACTTTGTTTCTGTAGCTTTGTTTCTCTACCTTTGTTTATGTAGCTTTGTTTCTGTAGCTTTGTTTCTGTAGCTTTGTTTCTGTAAGTTTGTTTCTGTAGCTTTGTTTCTGTAGCTTTGTTTCTGTAACTTTGTTTCTGTAACTTTGTTTCTGTAGCTTTGTTTCTGTAACTTTGTTTCTGTAGCTTTGTTTCTGTAACTTTGTTTCTGTAACTTTGTTTCTGTAACTTTGTTTCTGTAGCTTTGTTTCTGTAACTTTGTGTCTGTAACTTTGTTTCTGTAGCTTTGTTTCTGTAACTTTGTTTCTGTAGCTTTGTTTCTGTAGCTTTGTTTCTGTAACTTTGTTTCTGTAGCTTTGTTTCTGTAGCTTTGTTTCTGTAACTTTGTTTCTGTAGCTTTGTTTCTGTAGCTTTGTTTCTGTAGCTTTGTTTCTGTAACTTTGTTCCTGTAACTTTGTTTCTGTAGCTTTGTTTCTGTAACTTTGTTTCTGTAACTTTGTTTCTGTAGCTTTGTTTCTGTAACTTTGTTTCTGTAGCTTTGTTTCTGTAACTTTGTTTCTGTAGCTTTGTTTCTGTACCTTTGTTTCTGTAACTTTGTTTCTGTAGCTTTGTTTCTGTAGCTTTGTTTCTGTAGCTTTGTTTCTGTAAGTTTGTTTCTGTAACTTTGTTTCTGTAGCTTTGTTTCTGTAGCTTTGTTCCTGTAACTTTGTTTCTGTAGCTTTGTTTCTGTAACTTTGTTTCTGTAACTTTGTTTCTGTAACTTTGTTTCTGTAGCTTTGTTTCTGTAACTTTGTTTCTGTAGCTTTGTTTCTGTAACTTTGTTTCTGTAACTTTGTTTCTGTAACTTGGTTTCTGTACCTTTGTTTCTGTAACTTTGTTTCTGTAGCTTTGTTTCTGTAACCTTGTTTCTGTAGCTTTGTTTCTGTAACTTTGTTTCTGTAGCTTTGTTTCTGTAACTTTGTTTCTGTAGCTTTGTTTCTGTAACTTTGTTTCTGTAACTTTGTTTCTGTAACTTTGTTTCTGTAACTTTGTTTCTGTAGCTTTGTTTCTGTAACTTTGTTTCTGTAGCTTTGTTTCTGTAACTTTGTTTCTGTAGCTTTGTTTCTGTAACTTTGTTTCTGTAACTTTGTTTCTGTAACTTTGTTTCTGTAGCTTTGTTTCTGTAACTTTGTTTCTGTCACTTTGTTTCTGTAACTTTATTTCTGTAACTTTGTTTCTGTAACTTTGTTTCTGTAGCTTTGTTTCTGTAACTTTGTTCCTGTAACTTTGTTTCTGTAGCTTTGTTCCTGTAACTTTGTTTCTGTAGCTTTGTTTCTGTAGCTATGTTTCTGTAACTTTGTTTCTGTAACTTTGTTTCTGTAGCTTTGTTCCTGTAACCATGTTTCTGTAGCTTTGTTCCTGTAACTTTGTTTCTGTAGCTTTGTTTCTGTAACTTTGTTTCTGTAACTTTGTTTCTGTAACTTTGTTTCTGTAACTTTGTTTCTGTAACTTTGTTTCTGTAGCTTTGTTTCTGTAACTTTGTTTCTGTAACTTTGTTTCTGTAGCTTTGTTTCTGTAACTTTGTTCCTGTAACTTTGTTTCTGTAGCTTTGTTCCTGTAACTTTGTCTCTATAGCTTTGTTCCTGTAACTTTGTTTCTGTAGCTTTGTATCTGTAGCATTGTCTGTAGCTTTGTTTCTGTAGCTTTGTTTTTGTAGCTTTGTTTCTGTAGCTTTGGTTCTGTAGCTTTCTTTCTGTAACTTTGTTTCTGTAGCTCTCTTTCTGTAGCTTTGTTTCTGTAACTTTGTTCCTGTAACTTTGTTTCTGTAGCTTTGTTTCTGTAACTTTGTTTCTGTAGCTTTGTTTCTGTAGCTATGTTTCTGTAACTTTGTTTCTGTAACTTTGTTTCTGTAGCTTTGTTCCTGTAACCATGTTTCTGTAGCTTTGTTCCTGTAACTTTGTTTCTGTAGCTTTGTTTCTGTAGCTTTGTGTCTGTAGCTTTGTTTCTGTAACTTTGTTTCTGTAGCTCTTTTTCTGTGGCTTTGTTTCTGTAGCTTTTTTTCTGTAACTTTGTTTCTGTAACTTTGTTTCTGTAACTTTGTTTCTGTAGCTTTGTTTCTGTAACTTTGTTCCTGTAACTTTGTTTCTGTAGCTTTGTTCCTGTAACTTTGTCTCTATAGCTTTGTTCCTGTAACTTTGTTTCTGTAGCTTTGTATCTGTAGCATTGTCTGTAGCTTTGTTTCTGTAGCTTTGTTTTTGTAGCTTTGTTTCTGTAGCTTTGTTTCTGTAGCTTTCTTTCTGTAACTTTGTTTCTGTAGCTCTCTTTCTGTAGCTTTGTTTCTGTAGCTCTCTTTCTGTAGCTTTGTTTCGGTAGCTTTGTTTCTGTAACTTTGTTTCTGTAGCTCTCTTTCTGCAGCTTTGTTTCGATGGCTTTGTTTCAGTAGCTTTGTTACCGTAGCTTTGTTTCTGTAGCTTTCAATCTGTAGCTTTGTTTCTGTAGCTTTGTTTCTGTGACTTTGTTTCTGTAGCTTTGTTTCTGTAGCTTTGTTTCTGTAGCTCTCTTTCTGTAGCTTTGTTTCTGTAGCTTTGAATCTGTAGCTTTGTTTCTGTAGCTTTGTTTCTATAGCATTGTCTCTGTAGCATTATCTCTGTAGCTTTGTTTCTTTAACTTTGTCTCTGTAGCTTTGTTTCTGTAGCTTTGTTCCTGTAACTTTGTTTCTGTAGCTTTGTATCTGTAGCATTGTCTGTAGCTTTGTTTCTGTGGCTTTGTTTCTGTAGCTTTGTTGCTGTAGCTTTGTTTCTGTAGCTTTGTTTCTGTAGCTTTGTTTCTGTAGCTTTGAATCTGTGGCTTTGTTTCTGTGGCTCTCTTTCTGTAGCTTTGTTTCTGTAGCTTTGTTTTTGTAGCTTTGTTTCTGTAGCTTTGTTTCTGTAGCTTTGTTTCTGTAACTTTGTTTCTGTAGCTCTCTTTCTGTAGCTTTGTTTCTGTAGCTTTGTTTCTGTAACTTTGTTTCTGTAGCTCTCTTTCTGTAGCTTTGTTTCAATGGCTTTGTTTCCGTAGCTTTGTTACCGTAGCTTTGTTTCTGTAGCTTTGAATCTCTAGCTTTGTTTCTGTAGCTTTGTTTCTGTGACTTTGTTTCTGTAGCTTTGTTTCTGTAGCTTTGTTTCTGTAGCTCTCTTTCTGTAGCTTTGTTTCTGTAGCTTTGAATCTGTAGCTTTGTTTCTGTAGCTTTGTTTCTGTAACTTTGTTTCGTTGACTTTGTTTCTGTAGCTTTGTTTCTGTAGCTTTGTTTCTGTAACTTTGTTTCTGTAGCTTTGTTTCTGTAACTTTGTTTCTGTAGCATTGTTTCTGTAGCTTTGTGTCTGTAGCTTTGTTTCTGTAGCATTGTTTCTGTAGCTTTGTTTCTGTAGCTTTGTTTCTGTAGCTTTGTTTCTGTAGCATTGTTTCTGTAGCTTTGTTTCTGTAGCTTTGTTTCTGTAGCTTTGTTTCTGTAGCTTTGTTTCTGTAACTTTGTTTCTGTAGCTCTTTTTCTGTGGCTTTGTTTCTGTAGCTTTTTTTCTGTAGCTTTGTTTCTGTAGCTTTGTTTCTGTAGCTTTGTTTATGTAGCTTTGTTTCTGTAGCCTTGTTTCTGTAGCTTTGTTTCTGTAACTTTGTTTCTGTAGCATTGTTTCTGTAGCTTTGTGTCTAGCTTTGTTTCTGTAGCATTGTTTCTGTAGCTTTGTTTCTGTAGCTTTGTTTCTGTAGCTTTGTTTCTGTAGCATTGTTCTGTAGCTTTGTTTCTGTAGCTTTGTTTCTGTAGCTTTGTTTCTGTAGCTTTGTTTCTGTAGCTTTGAAACTGTAGCTTTGTTTCTGTAGCTTTGTTTCTGTAGCTTTGTTTCTGTAACTTTGTTTCTGTAGCTTTGTTTCTGTAGCTTTGTTTCTGTACCTTTGTTTCTGTAACTTTGTTTCTGTACCTTTGTTTCTGTAGCTCTCTTTCTGTAGCTTTGTTTCTGTAGCGTTGTTTCTGTAGCTTTGTTTCTGTAACTTTGTTTCTGTAGCTTTGTTTCTGTACCTTTGTTTCTGTAACTTTGTTTCTGTAACTTTGTTTCTGTAGCTTTGTTCCTGTAACCATGTTTCTGTAACTTTGTTTCTGTAGCATTGTTTCTGTAGCTTTGTTTCTGTAGCTTTGTTTCTGTAGCTTTGTTTCTGTACCTTTGTTTCTGTAGCTTTGCTTCTGTAGCTTTGTTTCTGTAACTTTGTTTCTGTACCTTTGTTTCTGTAGCTTTGTTTCTGTAACTTTGTTTCTGTAACTTTGTTTCTGTAACTTTGTTTCTGTAACTTTGTTTCTGTAACTTTGTTCCTGTAACCATGTTTCTGTAACTTTGTTTCTGTAGCTTTGTTCCTGTAACCATGTTTCTGTAACTTTGACTTTGTTTCTTAGCATTGTTTCTGTAGCTTTGTTTCTGTAGCTTTGTTTCTGTAGCTTTGTTTCTGTACCTTTGTTTCTGTAGCTTTGTTTCTGTAGCTTTGTTTCTGTAACTTTGTTTCTGTAACTTTGTTTCTGTAACTTTGTTTCTGTAGCTTTGTTCCTGTAACCATGTTTCTGTAACTTTGACTTTGTTTCTTAGCATTGTTTCTGTAGCTTTGTTTCTGTAGCTTTGTTTCTGTAGCTTTGTTTCTGTACCTTTGTTTCTGTAGCTTTGTTTCTGTAGCTTTGTTTCTGTAACTTTGTTTCTGTAACTTTGTTTCTGTAACTTTGTTTCTGTAGCTTTGTTCCTGTAACCATGTTTCTGTAACTTTGACTTTGTTTCTTAGCATTGTTTCTGTAGCTTTGTTTCTGTAGCTTTGTTTCTGTAGCTTTGTTTCTGTACCTTTGTTTCTGTAGCTTTGTTTCTGTAGCTTTGTTTCTGTAACTTTGTTTCTGTAGCTTTGCTTCTGTAGCTTTGTTTCTGTACCTTTGTTTCTGTAACTTTGTTTCTGTAGCTTTGCTTCTGTAGCTTTGTTTCTGTAACTTTGTTTCTGTAACTTTGTTTCTGTAACTTTGTTTCTGTAGCTTTGTTTCTGTAGCTTTGTTTCTGTAGCTTTGTTTCTGTACCTTTGTTGCTGTAGCTTTGTTTCTCTAGCTTTGTTTCTGTAGCTTTGAATCTGTAGCTCTGTTTCTGTAGCTTTGTTTCGGTGGCTTTGTTTCTGTACCTTTGTTTCTGTGGCTCTGTTTCGGTAACATTGCTTCTGCCGCCTTGCTTCTGTAACTCTAAGTCTGCAACTTTGCGTCTGTAGCTTTGCAACTATAACATTCTTTCCGTAACGCTGTGTCTGTAACTGTTCCCTATTGGTTTTCTATATCCTTTTCTACAACATTTCTTCTGTAACTTTATTTATGTCTTTGTTTTTGTTGCAGAAATAAAAATACATAATTCTGTTTAGTGCAGTGGTTGAGTGATTACGGAGTCGATCTCGTGACTTGAATGCTGTGGTTGGCATTCTGTCCCTAGTCAAGGTACTCACTATGTATCATTGCAGTTCACCAGTCTATAAAATAGGTATCAGTGAGGCCAGTATCAGAATTATGGAACACCTGCCTGCACGCTTCTAAAGGAATGGACATTTCCAGTTCCATGACTCACCATATTATGCTAATACGTCCGAGAATGTTTCGTGACTATTTCATGCATCTATGGTATGTAATACCAGGAAATGTGAACACACTACATGCCATTACTGTCTTCTTATCCAAGTGGCTGGTTCCTCTAGCCATTGGAAGCCACAATTCTGAATGAACAGAAGTGATTGTTGTAAATAGTCATTTGTAAATATTCATAGACATAGCATTCCCTGTCAACTATTCCATTCTTGGCCATAGATCATCAATGAGGCAATTTAGATGTATCTCCCTGTGACTAAAATTTCAAAGAGTTGTCTATTCAAACTTTTATCATTCATTCTGATAGCATCCATTATCCAGTGGCTTTCCCAGACACTCAGAACACGGTACGGCTATTGTCTTACATAGCCATTCTCATATCAATTTAACTGGGTGCGTCTCATGGATCAGCACATATGTCAATAATTATCTTTAATGTGAGCGTGATCTTTCTGCTTTGACATGTTTGGGTCACTTCCTTCCAAAGTCTTCCCAATTGTGCTCCACTGGATAACCCTACAGTTCAGGTCTTTTAATTTCTGCCTCCACTTATCTGATTTGTAGTCATTCATATTTGCAACCACCGCTTGACGCATGGACACACAGGCATGACAGGTCCTTGAGCGATGTTGAATGTATTCTTTGCAAACCTTTCATCTCATTCCTATCGACATTTTTGGTATCGTGACCTGAGAATTGAGATCCTCTCTGGAGCGTCGTCATGCTGGCTCTTAGTAGAGGGTGATTCTCACAGTCATGTTCAGCATCCATCTTTGAGGTGCTTTGATATAGATACTCACATTTTTGTGTATTGACCTTATTGATTCATTTATTCCTCATCTTGTATGGATATTCTTATCAATTATCTTACTACTTTATAGATGGCTCACTTGTTCTGGCTCTTGGATATCACTTTCTGAGTATATTTAGGTTGGTACCACCCCCACCCCCCACCCCCGGTAGTTTCTTCTTGTGTCTTGATTATTCTGGCCCGAGACACCGTACAATTCATATCTGTACATGTTTGATCTGCATAGAAATATTTGGCTGGTCCAATGAAAATATGGCATGGGGTCACTCTATATCTGTATTATAAGGTAACCTCTCTTAAACATCATTGCAAAATCATGGTTTAAAATCTGTTTTGGCCATGACTAGTCTAATATTATGATCACATACATTGCACAGATTGTCTTTTTATCTGATGCCCACTCCGTCCTTGAGGTTATCACCAAAGGTAAGCTGCCACAACTTGAAGAAGCACTACAAACCATCAAATGCTGTGGAGTCCAAGGAAATGAGGAAGCAGACAAGATGGCAAAGGTGGGTGCAGAAGAGAATCAGACAGAAAACATGGTTACCCATACAATCAGAAGATGCCTACTATCATCTCTCGAGGCCGGAGCAAGTGACCATTTCTCGTCTCAGAACTGGACATAACAGACTAAACCAACACATGTACAGGCGGTTCCGCCTTATGACATCACCCGCTTGTCCTTGTGGAGAAGCAGAACAGACCACAGAGCACATACTTCAATGTTGCAGTACGTATCAACTGCTGAGAGAAGAGATCTGGCCTTTGTCAACCTCTTTTCTTGAAAAGCTGTATGGGCCTGTGGAAGAACTGCAGAAAACCACAGATTTCGTCTTGAGAACGGCTCTCCAAGTGTGATACCAGCGATCGAAATGAAAAAGATCACATACATGTGAAGACTGTGGTAATGATGAATGGCCTGATGACACCTATATGTCACAGCTTTTACTTCCGACGACATATTTAAAATTAATGACATAATAAACATACATTTAGTCAGCAGGGTGGCTCCAACACTACAAAAAATTTAGTCTGTTGCATTTGTTGCTAATTTGCGCAATCCATAATATTCATAGTCGTAGATATCTTTTGAAGTTCGCCTTCATCGGATCAAATATGTCGTCATTGTTGGTTAACTGCCAGGATACATGTAGATAATTAAGTTCATTGTATGTAGTCAATGTAAATACTCATCTGATTGTACAGCAATATTTCCTGATCTGTGCAGCGTGTAAATGATAATCATGTCGCTTGCAACACTTGCCCTAGAGCCCCGTTGCATCCGCCACCAGCACTCTCTTACTCACAATGTTTAATTATGTTCTGTATGTGTCCAGTGACTAGTTAAATTATAGCTGGTTTAAAGAAAGAATATAACAGTAAAGAGGCTTTTCTATTGCATGTCCTTTAGGGTTGTCTCCCCTATCTGAAGTTTGGTCACACTGGCTCTTAGAGTGAGACTCGGTTATATCAATGGTTTTCAATAAAAAATTGTTCTGCTCACGATTGACAGGTGTACAGTTAGAGGAATATATATATATATTCCTCTAACTGTACACCTGTCAATCGTGAGCAGAACAATTTATATATATCAGCGTTGTCTTTATAAACTTAGAAGGATATTTCCATGAGATCGGTAAAACTGCTAGATCCTACTCAGTTCATCGCATATTGAGTTGATTGGGTTCACTGGACCGATATATGTATTATATAAATAGTTTGAGGAATTGTCTTGTATAATGTTAATATTAAGGTACTGTTTTGGGGAGTGGCATTACTGTTGATCACTTCATTTCCAGGCTCTTTTCGCAGATCGATATTTAAACGGTTCCTTCATTTGTCTGATGCATGCATCTACCTCCTGAAGCCTGAAGGTTTGACACGATGGCTCTCGAGGGATTTTGCAGATCCTCTTCCTAACATCTACCTGCATCTACCACCTGCAGCTTGGTCAGACTGGCCCTTGAGGGATGTTGCAGATCCTCTTCCTAACATCTACCTGCATTGTAGTTCGGATCGACCGGTCGGATACCGTCTGTACCAGCTGAGCTGGGTACGTGCTTCCCGTCCTGGATTCGTGTCCTGAACACGCCCCTCTGGGTAAAGCCATAAGCGTATATAGGCCTATGGAAGAGATAGCATGTCGAAAAACGACTAAGTTCGAGAAAACGCATGACGCGCATGTGCGCGCTAGGACCCTGTTTATATGGAGCGCGTAGTTACGACCTAGATAGGATGGCGCTTTTCTGTACCGAAATGGTACCCTGTAATCTTTATTGATTGCCTGTTCCCGTTAAATCTGGCATTAATCAAGACCAGAATTCAACGGGCTTTCTAAATCTGTAAACCATTTCAAAACCGGTTGAGAAATGGCTGAGTTATCCAGGGAAAACTCTTCGTGATTATCGTCAAAATATTGCCGTGACGTCATAACCACGTGGACGCAAAAACTTCTAGAATGTTCTAGAACGTTAGACTACGCTATTATTAGCTGCTCGCTGATTGGCTGTTGCTCGAACGATGATTGGATAGAGCCTGCGCCTGTGACGTCACGAGGAGTATAAAGGGAGAAGCGATCGAGTGATTGAGGGCATCCTCGTCCAGGGGCCGAACAGGTTGGAGCTGTACTAGCTACGATCGACAGATATTACGAATATGACTTCAGGTTCTGTCCTTCTCTCGTAGCTACCAGTAGCCAACCCACCGCAGCAAAGACAATTTTGTAACTCCCCATTTACGGGAGTAATTTGGAACTTCTGATAATTGTTCACGAATATTAACATCTCCTTCGGGACACAAATTTGCAGTGAGGCCTTTACGGCCTGAATACATGAGTCTACAGATGTAGAGGCAGGATGTTCTTTGATGGATGACTCACCGGATCTGGCGGCCACGCCTAAAAGTGGGATTTCAATCGCCACCGCACACATCGTGTCGGTTCTTTCGACTTTGGATCGCAGCAAGTAAATTCTGCCCGGTGTGTCTTCAGAGCTGGTTGACGTACCCAGCACCGTGAAGCTTTGTTTTGTATCTTCGTTTGCCTTTGATAACCCCCGCTAGTGATGGGTTGTTTACACCTTCCATCCGTGCCATCGGTGTACGGAAACTTTCTTCACCACATAGTACTATCGTATCTTTTACTGACTGCTCATTAGACATTCTATTAGGCCTACAGCACTAAGCAATGCACTCCTGCCATGAGTGTTCTTGCGGAAGTCTTGTTTGTGGAAAACAGCTTGCGGGAACCAACCTGCGGGAACTTTCCAGCTTCCGGAGAGCGCATCATTTCACGTCGACTATGGATCAACGTATCAACTTCAGTGACACGGTAGCCTAATTTAGGAATGACTACCAAGTATTCAAGTAACTATACTTCACCGTTTAATTATTTCTCTATATAGGTTTTGTTAATTATATTGTATCCGCAATAACGGTCCCGATGACTAAAAGGAACCGTAACGGTCTTAGGACCGATAGTCATAATTTCTGTATTTGTTGATATTTATTCTCATTTTCATCAATGTGTTGCTAACCGCACTATAGTAGGTTCGTTAACCTGTACTAATATATATATCTTAATCATTTGACACCGTATTGTTTGTTCTGGTTAGATTATGTATATATATATATATATATATATATATATATATATATATATATATATATATATATATATATATATATATATATATATATATATATATATATATATATATATATATATATATATATATATATATATATATATATATATATATATATATGGCCAGTGGCCATCCGTTCATATGTTTTGCTTATTTATAGAAGATATGACTGCAGTGCACGTAGGAAACACTATACTGCAACACTTATATATGCAGCACTTTCTCCCGCCACCAACAATTTTTCACTGAGGTCGCTGTCCGTGCTATAACTCCGTTTAGCCCGGCATGCTACCGACTAACCTTTTCTATTCAGCTCGATAGGATAAGTTCAAAACGATTAGAGACACTGTCTTCATTACATACTGTGTAATATCTTCTTCTCTTCCGGTAGTGCGATAATCTAGCCCCGCACTCCGGTAAGACGCATAAGTAAGATTTTGTCTCTCTTCGTGTTCCACTCAGCCTTGTGGCTTCTTAATTGTTTGGATGTCCCCATCCGCACCATGGGCTGATCCGACTCTGGGAAACTATTGGGGTTTCCGAGCGGTGATGACTAGGGTGTGGTGTCACATACACATTCCCATGTATCTTCGGATACTTAGTAATTAGCACTTAAGCCAATGTAGGAAAGCACTGCGAAAACATATGTATTAATTACTATTTTATTTACTGAACAATCCTCCTGCACCGCAGTGCAAAACTGGGCAACTTGTATATAAACCTAACGAGAGGTAAAATGGTTAGGTCCATAAGACCCGGTGACGGGCGAGATACGTACCCCCACCGAATTCCGTTAAAATGTCTGGGCATGATATTTAGATCTGCCACGCCCTTGCGGGAAGGACATTTACGGTGGGTATTCGTCTCTCTTACCCCCACCATAACGATAGAAAAATGGTCTAATAATGCTTTCGTGAAATGTAACCCATGTCTTGTAATGTTTTATGTGGTTGCGGGGCGGGATGTCCGGATTCTTATCCAGTTCGGAGATCTTGCTACGTAACATGTATGAGCGCTGTCTTTAGTATTGATGTCTTAGGACATCTGTTCTCCGTGACAGCCGTGTCTAATAGCTAGGTAGATATCAGCCAGTTGCGCCCTAAAATAAGTCTTGTTCTGAAAACAACTAACAGGAATTAAGCAAAGCAGAAGGCCCGCATAAATAAAGCGACAACTACTAATTCAGCATACCAAGAATCACATAAGACGGTAACAAGGGAATCCAGCGGGAATCCCCCGTCCCGTCTTCACGTAAAACAGTAGCACCCCTATAGTCATAATCTCACTAGGTATGGTCTTTTCTCTCTAAAGCATTTTTGATTGAAATATTAGAGTGGGCCCATTTTTGCCTACTATTCTTCTCCCACTTTAAGCACTGGCGACACCTTCCCGAGACGGAGGCCCACGCGAGGCACTTGCCTCTCACAAGGATTCAGCGACGACGGTCCACGCCAGGATAATACTCCTCACCCAAACTAGCACTAGGAGTAGTGCCAGCGTGAGGCACATCATCTTTCGTCTGATATAACCTTCTTCCTTTCAGCTTAGAGGCATACTAACTTATATTAAGTTAAATAGTTACATCTCGTGTACGGGAGCCTCCCTTGCGGGGATACCTCTGCGGACCTACGGGTCTGTGTGGTACCTCCGGGAGCCCCATGTTTAGAAGTTCATCTACCTGTCTCTATGTCTCGTATGTTCGTATGCTCTTGTAGTTTTATCTAGCATATTTTTAATTGTTTAGGTAAACTCATTGTATAGACTTATATTTTTAGGCCACCAAGTCAAATCTTGTAAGTCCATATATCACGAAATTGCTATGGACAGGCATACTGGTGACACAAACTCGTGGGATGGGACAGTTGTGTTTACTGTTCACGACAATGATCGCACGGCCCCACCACCGGCCTTAGGAGCGGTTTTTGTTTCCTGCAGCGCAGTCTCGTACACGGTCCGTCATCCTGGGACCAGATGCTAACCAGCGTCATCACACTGGCCCTTGAGGGATGTTGCATGTCCTACAGCAGCCTCTAAATATTCCAAACTCCTGTTTGTCTCTAGATGTGTCTGTTATATGAGGTTTATTCATTTCCTCTACTCTACCTCTATAAAACCGCAACCTCCAGTTCTTCGTAACTAGCCGCAGCGGGTTATAACATAACGGGGAAGCGCGTGGTGCCTTTGCGCCACCACGCTACGCTCATATCTGAGGGTCAGCGAGAACGACCTGAAATAACTAAGTGCTGGCAGAAACTAGGCGGGAAGCCCCCCCTAGAGACAGACTAGTTGTTGCCTGCTGGCAACAAGAAAGGACGTTCGATCCGGCCTCTAATGTTAGTCATTGTTACACTGATATATTATATACTAAAATGTATACCTGAAACCACCACAGCTATGCTCCGCCCATCTCGAGCTAGTCTCCACCCACACATCGCTCGTGTTGGGATCCATCGATGCGTGGACTCACTGACTATCAATTTCTAGAGGATTAGACAGGTAAGCTGTTGAATATTTTGGAATTATTTGACTGGGTGCCTATGGCAGCCAAAGCGCCCAGTCCAATTAGTTTCAAAATATTCGACAGAATGCTTATTAGATTGCAAAGACATACACTTCGTACAACGTGCCTGACAATTAATCGTGTAATATGGACTAAATCGCGTCAATCATGACGTTATGATTATGACGTCATACTACACCTCACGTGTTTACTTATGACGTCATATGATGGATGGATAAACTAGGAAGGTCAATGGACCTTCCACTGTATCCATCCATCATATGACGTTATAATCAACTACGTGACGTATAGAATGACATCACAATCAATGATGCCATAATGGTGTCATGAATCACGTAGATAAGCACGTCACAAACGGATAGTTGAAGACGGACTATGCGTTGTTGTACGAATTGTATGTCCTTACTATTTAATAAATAGCCTGTTGAATATTTTGAAACTAATTTGACTGGTCGCCGTTGCTGTCACCCAGTCAAATTAGTTACAAAATATTTAACAACTTAACCGTATAGTTTTCAGGAAAATAATAGTCAGCGCATTCGAGGATCTATCAATCCCAACACGGGGTTGTGTGGGTCGAGCTTAGCTAGTGATGGGCTGGGCATAGCTAAAACTGGAACGTCCATTGAGATTGTGAAGGATTGCAACATTGTAAGGAGCAAAGAGAGTGGAAAGCGAGCTGAGCACGCCATTTCAACTTTCCAGAGTATCCACCCATCATATGACGTCATAATCAACTACGTGATGTGTAGAAGGACATCATAATGAATGACGTCATGAATGATGTCGATAAGTACGTCACGAACGAATATTTGAAGACGGTCTATGCGTTGTTGTACAAATTGTATGCCTTTATAATTGAATAAATATGCTGTTGAATATTTTGAAACTAATTTGACTGGGCGCTGTTGCTGCCATAGGCAGCAACAGCATCCAGTCAAATTAGTTACAAAATATTCACCAGCTCCCCTGCATTGTTTTCAGGAAATTGATAGTTAGGGCATTCGGGGATCGATCAATCCTAACACGGCGAGGTGTGGGATGGAGCTTAGCTAGAGGTTGGCGGGGCATAGCTACAAATGGAAAGGTCCATAAAAGCAGACTATTAACACCACCTATACCTCTAGTTGCATTCTGCAACGTTGTTTCTATGATACAAGGACACACCCACATGGACACATCAACACAAATGGACAGGCATAGAGACACACGCGCACACGGACGCATCTGTATCAGGAATGTACACACGAACGCACGCAGACGCTTGACAATAGCCACGCCCAGACACGCACACGCGACGACACGACTACGGAATACGCTGAATGACGGGCCCGCCCAGTGACACGTGACAAACTAGAACGGACAGGCCGCGACACGCCCACAATGGAACAATAAGTAATTAGTCATAATGGACACGTGCAGAGTATAACTCTTGTAATTCAATGTAACCATGTTGTAATATGCTGCTATACGATTGTATTATATACGCTAATTATTATTAGTTAAATTAGTTAAATTAAGTAATTATACGCTTAGGCCACATTCACGGTCATACATGCCCGCCATCACTTAATACGCACACATTTGTTGACATAACGACAGCGTCATATTTAAGAGTGGACGAATGTTGACGACAGACAGTTAAAGTTAGTTAGTGACAGTTAGGGAGAGTTACGGTTACGGACTCGGACGGACTTCAACAGCGGTCTCTGACCGCTAGTGACAGCTAGTGAGTAGTGAGATTGTCAACTATGTAGTTAGTTGGCTAGTCAGTTAGAGTGACGAACGTAAGGTCAACTTTGTTATATTTTATTAAGATTACTTCTCTCTTAGGAATCCATTGTAGTTGAGTAGAATAGGTTTAGAATAGGTAAGCGACACATGACTAGAATCTGGAATTATATGTGTAAACTATAGGTTTAAGAAAGTTCAGTAAACGAGTCATCATTAATAGAATACAGCATTGTGTCATCCATTCCATCCATCTCCGCTAGAAGGAAGATCCCGGTCGGTGCGCGGGTTGAGACGGTGGCGAGCTAAATCCACATAAGAACCACCAACCGGGCCACCCGTCTGAACTATCACCCGGTACCATATTTCTATAGCTTTGCTTTTATAAATTTGGTTCCGTATCTTCGTTTCGGTAACTTCGTTTCCGCAATACTTATATTCACTAAGGCTACGCGGTTTGGCATAATATCACACCGGTGACGATGCCAATTTTCAAACCGGTTTGAACCGTGTATCGGTGTTATGGGGTGGGGCCAAGGATGAATGGTACAACTATCATAGGCCTATGTAATGTTTTTTTCGATAAACATGTAGCAAGTGTGTGTGTGATGTCTAGAAATTTTGCACTAAAATCTACGCGTACGACTTTCAAATCTCTTTACAATCATCAGGAATAAAGTATACACCTGTGCAAAAGTTAAGCACCACCCTATTTTTACGCACATGCGAGGGTATATTCATGTGCTATGAAGAAAGCAATATCATAAACATTTATGTACCCATCCATCTTAGTGCAAGAGGTAATAATGCAACTAGAGGAATGCTGATTATGATGGTGGGGAAACACTGTATGTTTTTGTTTGAACTTGAAAACGAGGCCTGAATATGGTTACGTTGACACAACTGACAACTATTGCCCTACAGTTGACACACGTGGCTAGATTGTCATTAATGGTGTCTGAAAACGAAGTTTAACATCTGTGCACGAGTTTGAGACTGTCATTATTAATACCGGGTATATCCACCTTGTGCCTGGATGACGGCCTGGACACGACGTCTCATGCTGGTCACCAACCGACTGATACGCCATTGTGGTATTCGTTGCCATTCAAGATGGAGTGCGTCTGTTAATTCCTGTAGGTTCTGCACAGGAGGATCCCTCCTTCTCACCATGTTTCCCAGAATGTCCCAGATATGCTCAATAGGGTTCATGTCAGGGCTCCTTGCTGGCCATGGTAGGGTTTCGATGGCATTCTGGCGGAGGTATTCATGCACAGCTCTAGCACGATGTGGTCGGGCGTTGTCATCCATGAATATAGGGTGGGTTCCAGGTGCATGATTTACAAAATGAGGGACCACAACTCTATCCAGTATGGAATCTTGATATCTTTGTCCATTTAGTGTTCCAGGTACAGTCAACAGATCCAGCTTACAATCAAATGAGATGCACCCCCATATCATAACGGAACCTCCACCAAATGGAACTTCTTCCATGATGTTACGTTTGTCGTACGCCGTGCGTCTGGACCTCCATAGACGAGTTCGACCATCTGTGGTATGAAGCAGGAACCTACTTTCATCGGACCAGTGTACCCGTCTCCAGGATCTCATGTTCCAGTGTTTTCTTTCGTTGCACCACCTCAGACGCTCCTCTTTGTGGTGTGCAGTGAGGAGAGGACGTCTGACAGGTCTCCTAGCTTTCATGCCAGCAGCATACAGTCTCCTTTTGACGGTAGACATTGACACTCTATTGCGCGTTTCCCATTTCTGGCTGAGCACTCTGCTGTTGGTGAATGGAGATCTCCTCACAAGGCGTACTAGGGATCGATCATCACGGGCAGTAGTCTTCTTCGGTCTTCCAGATCTAGGCCTGTCCTTCACCTCGTTAGTTTGCCCATGTTTTGCAATCAAATGACTGATTACAGTATGGTTAATGTTCAGCTGTCTGCCAATCTCTCTGCATGACATACCAGTGGTATGCATGCCTATGATTTGCCATTTCACACGATCACTTAACCTTCGTCTTGCCATAGCGGTTCACAATCAAGAGCTAATTCTCTCTGTACAAATAAACCACGGTCATGAACACAAAATTCCTAATCTTGTCGCCTAAATCTGTATGTAATGTTCTACACCTCAAACTGGACTTTTACATAACTGAACACGTGTGCTGTTTCCCGCCACGCACGGACATCAAGCGGCGTGAAGTCATGCATGCATGTGCATTTCGTACTTGGAATTATGTCAGCTAACGCGGGGACAAAAAGTATGGCAGCCTAGTTGTACCATCATGTTTCTACGTTCTATTGTTTTTGCTGGTGCTTAACTTTTGCACAGGTGTATATATAGGCCTAACATTCATTTCTGATTGCTCCAGTAATAGTTTGCGGACTAATAATAATACATGTTCAATTTACAATCGATTAATTCTAATGCACGAGATTCATTGTTTGTTTAATCATCACGAGTCTAACAACGGAATATATACCTTAGTTTTTATTACTCAGTTAAATAACGGGCTATTATTTTAGACAGCTTGTTGAAAACTGTTGGTGTCACGAATACCAACACCTTTTAATTAATTGCTCTCTTTTTAACATTCTCATGACAAGCGGTCATCTATCTAGTCCTATCATTTACATTGGTTAGACCGGGATGGTCATGGAGATTTTGGCACGTTACAAGGGCGGGGCGTGGCGCTGTTAGAGCATATACACCCCTATTGAATTAAGCCTATTGCCGGTATATAATGCGAACTGACATCACTGGCCAAGGTGGTCGTTAATTTGTGATCGTAGCCTTAAAGACGTATTCAGTCACGAGGTAGGTGGGTTACTTAGCTTTGTTGTGATAACTCACTCGCTCAGAATTATTGCACCAATAAAGATGTTTATTTTGTATCTGAATTGCAACAATTTATAAATTCCACGGAACTCACGATGTGTACTACCTGTTTAGATTGAGGGAAGAAATCGGTATATCGTGCAGCTCTAATATTCACTAACCTTGTTTTTATAACTTTGCTTCCGTAACTTTCCCCTTCTATGCCCTCTTTCTGTAACATTGTTTCAATAAGGTTATCGCTGTAACTTTGTTGCTGTATCTTTCTCTATAACTCTGCTTGTGTAATTCGTTTAATTATCTTTGTTTCTGTACCTTTTTCTATAACTTTGCTTCTCTGACCTTATGAATGTAACAGTGTTTCTTTAACTATGTTTGTGTAGCTTTGTAACTCTATCTCTGTAACTTTGTTTCTGTGTCTTTTTCTCTCTGGCCGTGCGTCGGTAATTTGTTTATGTAACTTGTATGTCTAACGTTGGTTCAGTAACTTTGCTTTTCTAACTTTGTTCATGTAACTCTGTTCATGTAACTTTGTATCTGTAACTTTGTTTTTGTCACATTGCTTCTGAAGCCTTGCTTCTGTAACTTTGTTGCTGCACCTTTGTTTCTATATCTTTGTGTCTGTGCCTTTCCTTCTGTGGTTTCCTTTATGTAACCTTGCTTCTGTAACTTTGTCTCTGTATCTGTGCTTCTATAATTATCTTTCTGTAACATTGCTTCTGTAACTTTGTCTCTGTATCTGTGCTTCTATAATTATCTTTCTGTAACATTGCTTCTGTAACTTTATTTCTATAACCGCTTTTCTTTATCTAGCTATCTCGACATGTTTATCTAATATTCTGATTAGTGTTATAATGTTACAACATACCACTAATCAGAATATGAGAGACAGGTTGAGATAGCGAGATAAAGAGAAAACAGATACAGAGACAAACCCAGAGCAGCAAATCTGCAGAGACAAAGTTACTGAGCAAAGTTACAGAAACAAAAGTACAGAAGCAAGGCAAGGAGAGGAGAAGAGTAACTCATGGACTAGTGCTTAGCTATACTCTGTAGCCTCTTTTACCATGCTATTTGCATGATGTTAGCAGGACACCAGACTTAACATTCAGAGCTTTTGACCAATCAAAATTAACGACTCCCCGCAGGGATCTGTATGATTGCTAATAAAAGTGGAACAGTCTGCGCTATAATACCTTCTCGGATGGGACTTTAAATTGAGGTCCCGTCATACAGTGCTCATCACTGTGTGAACGTGAGCTAGGGTTAGGTAGGCAAGGAATTTCGGCATAATCAAAGTAAACCGGATGCTGAATGGATTCGTCCTCGGATGGAACAACGCAACATACGGATTACAAAATCAAAACAAAATTGCTAGAATTAGAATCTTTCGGACTTTTCGAAGGGACTATGGAGGGATGCAACCCGGATGACTGATCGAGTTCGTCCTCGGACGGACGCAGTCACCATACGGGCTGCCTAATCAATCAAAATCAAACAAGTGCGCGCTGGTGCCTGCTCGGATGATGGCCAGAAGAGCAAATGGGTCCCAGGACCCGAAAGACCCCACACCCCAACCTCCCCACTCCCCCCAAAGGGGCCGGGAGGTCTCTGACCTAAACCCGCCCCCACCCCCCTTGGGTACATCAGGTCATAAGACCGCACGCACCTACTCCCCCCGACCCAGCACCTACCCCATCCCTTCCCCACCCCCGTTAGGTCCAGGTTAGGTCCTCCCCATCCCCCACGCCCAAGCATGAGGAGCAACAGAAAAGCCATGGACAAGAACAGCAACATGAGATAAAATCGAGAGACAACGATCAACACACACCCAGAGAGACACAAGCTAATGCACAAACCGACGTCACAAGAATTCACAAGAATTCAACAGAAACCATAAAGGCCAGGCGTGAGTCTAGACCCTAGCATTGGGAACTAGCATATAAACGCCTTAAATATTACAACACACACACACACACACGCTATAATACCGTTAGGCGATCAGGTGGCGGAGGAGCAATCGGTGGGCACATGGGCAACCCCCTTCACTCCTCGTTGCCTCTACACCCAGGAGCATATATCGGGAGGTGTGTTTCAGGGCAGGGTCGATAATATAACAATGGAGGAATCCAGTTTTAGCTATGCACCATCCATCTCAAGATAAACTCCACTCACGCTGTGCCGATTTTCGGATCAATCGATTCCTGCACGCTCTGAATCTCAATTTCCTGAAAACTATAAAAATAAGCTGTTGAAGACTTTGTAAATAATTTGGCTGAGTGCGGTTGCTGCCTATGGCAGCAACAGTGCCCAGTCAAATTAGTTTCAAAATATTCAACAGCATGATTATTAAATAGTAATGAGATACAATTCGTACTCGTCGAACTATTAAACATTTAGGACAGACTAAATTGAGTCATTCATGACGTAGTTGATCATGACATTAGCCTACACGTTACGTAGTTGATTATGACGTCATATGATTGATGGGTAAACCGGTTCCCTCCATTATATGTGGTATTACGGCTATGAAATTGGTGAATTATTCACACACCATAGACTTATCCACTTCACGACTAGTCTCTACAACATTTTGCTCTCATCAGGTGCGAGTAGTATTTGAACCATAAAGGTAACGAGTTCAACTCGTTATTCAAAGCCTACCGGCACCAGACGAGACCCAAGATGTTTAAACAATCGTGCAATGGATGAGTCTGTGTGAAAAATTCATTAATTTCATAGCCGCAATATACCACATATAATTGCTAAATAATTGATTGGATAAAGTTGTGGTCTCTGCGCGATATATGATCAGGCTATAGAAGTGCTATGTCATATCATGGTAACTGCGTCAACTGGTGGCAATTACGGTAAAATCACCTTCCTACATACCACGTGACACGCGTGGCCTACAGATAACGACTCCGACTCCTAATCCTAGGGTCAAATCATTCACACGCCTGATGAGACCCAGCAGGTTGAAATAAGTCTCGCGGTGGATGAGTCTGGTGCGTGAATAATTCAGAGTTGATAATATGAGTGAATGGTGCTGGGATGGTATCGAGCAGTCCATTGCTGACAACTTCTGGCTCACACGCGCGACTATTCTTTAGCTCGTTATCGCTTCTATAACATCTTACTTCTTTCATTGACATAGTCGGATTAAGCCTCTTAGTTATCGAGGCCCCTTATTGGGTGGGTCAAGTAAGGAATGGCGGCTACTACTACTACTACTACTACTACTACTACTACTACTACTACTACTACTACTACTACTACTACTACTACTACTACTACTACCGCTACCGCTACAGCTACCGCTACCGCTACCGCTACCGCTACCGCTACCGCTACCGCTACCGCTACCGCTACCGCTACCGCTACCGCTACTACTACTACTACTACTACTACTGCTGCTGCTGCTGCTGTTGTTGTTGTTGTTGTTGTTGTAGTTGTTGTTGTTGTTGTTGTTGTTGTTGTTGTTGTTGCTGTTGTTCTTGGTGTTGTTGCTGCTGCTGCTATTACTACTAATACTGCTGCTGCTACGGCTACGGTTACTGCTACGACTACTGCTGCTGCTGCGGCTGCGGTTGCGGCTGCTGCTGCAGCATAATAAATTCGTTACATATGTGTCAAGATGTTGTTGAACATTTTGATACTAATTTGACTGAAAGCTGGCGCCAGCGTCAAGTCAAATTGTTTACAAAATTGTCAGCAGCTTACGCATATCATGACTATAAAAGTGAGATACTGGGATTACTGTTTCAAATGGGCAAAATACGATAATTGTTTTTTGATTTGGGGGTCCTTATTTTTCGGAGCCCGTGGCTAGAACCACGCTAACCATTGCCTTAATGGGTATTAGAATTTGCAAGTGTCTTGGCAGGCTGTTAAACTGGTGTAATGGCCCCACAGGCCACACAACTGATGGCCCTAAGTGGCCTCAACGTATGCTGTAATATTGGCCCAATATTAGCTGTCTCGGTTGGCCCAACATCGTTTCTGCTCATTGGTCTAAACTTGGCCCAAGATGTTGGCCCAATGCATTCAACCAATATTGGCTTAACGTGCTTCATAATATTGTCCCAACATTGACTTTCTATGTTGGCCAAGCGTCATTCTAGCCATTGGCATACAGTTGGTCAACAGTTACTAATCGAACACCTAATAAGTGTATATTGGTTCACTACATTCATTTGGGATGAACATATATACAACTTACAGCCGCGACACATTGATGCCTAGCATCAACACATGTACTTGTACTATATAATGTGTACGTGCGTACGTGTGTGCGTGCTCCCGTGCGTGTGTGTGTACGTGCGTGTGTGTACGTAGTTCTATGCCGATCCAATCTGTCTCAAATTCTAACGCAGTAAAGGGAGAGGATTTCTCTTACCTGCTGTGGCAGTGATCCTAAAATATTCGCGGATTCGGATCGGATCATATTCTAGATCCATGCATATCTCTCATATATGGACTCTGCAAGTACTAGTTAGATTTGGCTCAAGATTTTTAGACAATAAAGAGTCTAACCGTGTTGTAGAATTGAATTCGAAGAATCTGAAAAACCCATTAAATTGTGACAAAAAACCTGAAGCTGAGTGTCTGCTTTCAATCAGTTGTATATAGCCAACATAGTCTTCGTCGCCATCCATGCGTGACGGAATAGACCAAGACAAACAGAACAAATAACACAGCAAGGGACATTATGAGGTTGTAAGAGTACTGGGCTATCATTCAGTACATAATACACAGAAATTTATTAGACAAAGAGGAGTTTAGCCCCTTGTTATACGTGTCTATTATATGCATATGGCTGGCTTGGTAGGGTCTACAAATAGAGCTACGACCGGGTATGTTGTCGGGGTAAGTGGGATACCTCGACAACATATCCGAACGACCAGGAGTATAATCGTGCAACGGAATAACGTGGTACAAATTCCTATTACGTGGTACAAATTCGACTCGATTACTCCTGCTTCAAGCGAGAGTAAACGTGTGCGCATGCGTAAATAAGCAAAGCAACCATGTAATGCTTCCGGTTCGAGTAACCCGACAACGAACCCGATCTCAACCTAAGATGACTAGACCAGATGTAGTCCTAGCGGAAATGTTTGAAACGATGAATATCTGACAATGGTTTGAATAGAGGTGTCCACTTCCTAGCAGCTATGCCCGCCCATTTCTAGCTAAGCTGCGCCTACACTGTACACGCATTTGATTCAACGTTTAACACCGTGAACCCTGAATTTGTGGGTCCCTAAATTCAACTATACAGGCAAGCTGTTAAATATCCTGAAACGAATTTGACCAGAAACGGTTGCTGCACACGGAAGCAACAGATCTCAGTTAATTTCGTCTCATAATATTCAACAGCATGTTTATTATTTTGGAAATTCACCAATGACGAGTATCGTTGGACTTTTTGCCACTTTCGTGTCGGGCCTAAATCATTTCATTATGACGTCATCTAACAAGTAACGAGTTTTGATTATGGCGTGACGCCATAATCAAAACTCGTCACTTGTGAGGTACTTGTAGGATAGGCCTACCGGGGGTATCCGATCCCTCCAAGCTGATCCCTCTGTAAAATTGAAGAGCGAACCAGTTGATATTGAGCCAGTCCACAACCGTCATCGAATGGAGTTTTCGCTGAACACTGCGCTAATGATAGAATGGACCTTTCCAGTTTATCCATCAATCATATGACGTCATAATCAACAACGTGACGTGTAAGATGACGTCATAATAAATTACGTCATGAATGGTGTAAATAAGTTTGTCGCGAACGCTAAATTGATGACGGGCCAAGCCACGCTGATCATCCCAGTAAAACTGGATTTGGTTTGTAAAATGGGATTTGGCTTGTAAAACGGGATTCGGTACATTGCAACGACAGTGATTATGTAAGTAAAGTCAAATATTTTCCTATATACAGTTTGAAAACTTCAGGTTACACGAAGCAAATATGGATCAGAATGTATCCTTTCCATGATGTTAAAATTTTAGCTTCAAAGGTGTTGTAATAATGGCGTGGTCGTGATTTGATTTCGAAAGTAGTGAAGATTTCTCTCAATTTTTGCTCCAAATATCTTTCTATCAAAAGGTTGTTTTCAAGATATGTCAACAAGCGCATATATTTCGATCTATTCACTACGCATATATGGTATATACCACATCTCTGGCTTCTCTATAAAATATCGAAAAGTAAAACAGGCTTCGGTAATGAGTAAAACGGGATTGTGTTTTAAAATTAATGTGTATCGAGGATGTGCTAGCTGTGCCTGTTAAATACCGTCGATTGCATAAGTCTGCAGCAGGTGAATCATATATCTTATGGAGCTGAATGATGGGAGTTTCTACGATGGGATGTCTTACAACCAACCATCTTAAAGAACCACCGTCACTTGGTCCCAAAGCAGGTGTCCGTTATAGGCAGAATTGGTGTCGTTGTTGGCGATCCGAGTCGCTTACACCTGCGGGGGGATATTAAAGGGCTCTGGTCACCTTAACTAAAAAACAGCTGTCTTGTGAAATACCTATTTGCAGACCAAGGGAAGACTATTTGTGAAAATGTACCATTAGAACGAGTGTCTCGATGACTGTGCCAGTCATTCCACTGGTAAATTTAAAAAAGAAATAATTTTCTACTGGTCTGCATATGGACATATATGAGACAATTTACATCTTTGACAAAATTCTATGATTAAAGGGTTAAGCTGGAATTTTGTTAAATCTGAATTACAAAGCATCCATACGCGAGAGAAAAATTATTAAATATTTTAATTGAAATTTCACTCAACGAGCGCATAATTGTCCTGATATTATGAATTATCTAAATAGAGCTTTGACTATAAGAAAAATAGCGTTGAAATTAATTTAAAAACTTTGAAATCAGATACAACGTAAAATCAGACTGTTTGTAGAGAAGATTTGTGTCCACATGACGCTGGTAAGATAGATGGTAGCTCTTCAAAGTAGATTGTGGCTCTCTAAGGTACATGGTGGTTATTTAACCATTCATTCCCCAAATTTGTTCCAGGAAATTTATTTGCACACTAATAGAAGATTATTTTTGAAAATTTATCGCTGGAATCACTGGCTCGCTTACATATCCAGTCATTCCAGTGATAAATTTTCAAAAAATAGTCCTCACTTGGTTTGCAAATGGACATACTTCAAGACCACTACAGTGGCCTTTTTTGTCAGCTTGAGTGTTAGAGGATGTCACGGTACACGGTAGTACCATCATGTTAATGAACAGTCATCCTTGGGCTGTAAGGTAAGTATCAAGTCGAAGACACGTGCCCTTCCAACCACACACCTACCAGAACCACCTGTCTTTCCAAACCACCTGCCTATTGGAGTCACGTGACTTAAAATGACCCCCGTCGTCCAGAACCACCTGCCATGAAGAACCATTGTATCAAAGAAACGTCTTTTTAAAAGAACCATACGTCTTATAGGACCACCCGTGTGGGGCAGATGGCGGGTGCTTTATAAGTTTCTTTCTGTTTAAGGAATTCCACTGGTAGTAGGCTATTCTGATTGCCAGGAGCCTTTATTGGGCGTCGGCGTATCATGGCGTCACTACCCAGGACGCGCCTTCTCGCTTCACCAGCCAAGTATTACATTCCTCAAATCGCTTCCTTATTCACGCCCCTCTAAAGTCACCTACTGTTTTCCACGACTCCCGACGGAATACAAATTAGATACTAACTGCTCAGAATTAGAGTTTCGCTTTCAGAGGCAATTTATGGCGTTTGATGATAGCGCCGCTCACGGCGGGTGTGTGAGCGGCTACGATTAGAGGATACATTAGGATTTAAAAACAAAACCTTTGACGTGATTATGTGAAATCAGGCTTATTTTACTGAAAGTGATCTGAGTATTGAGATGAGAGTCAAAGGAATGCATTAAAATCATGCAATTAAACGGAGAATTATCTGACAAAACCGTTTTCATTCAGGCCATATTAATAGTGGAATACTTGGCAGTCATGAGGACATCGCCGATGGCCTGAATGAAAGCGAGTTTTCTCGGATACTTTTCCGTTTAATGTAAAAGACCCAGATTCACACCAGGATACTTGACAATTTTATTCTTTAGATTGTATACTTTCAGAGGATTAAATGGCGTACATCAATGTTACGAAACGAAATACATCTTATCATATGATGATTTCATTCCGTATAAATTATTATAATTTTTTTATTTGCGAAGATGAATTACATTAATTTATACGGAATGAAATAATCATAATTTATGATAATAATAATAAAATAATTATAATTATATAAGATTTATTTCGTTTCATTACATTGAGGTACATAATTCTAGATTCTAACAGTATGCAATTTTAAATTATATATTTTCAAATATGTGAGTAGTGTGAATGCGGGTCTTTAATTAATTATGGATAGGGCAACCAAGAATTGATTTTGTCATCGGCTTCTATACATCTGTTATTTATAGAACCCGAAATTAATAAACATATTATAATTGTCGGTTAGGAGATAGGCATGCTGATTAGTTAAGTCCATCTGCATAGCAGCATCTTTCCTGCCAAAAAAAATAATATTACTGTAACGCGCCAATAACCAATTCGGCTCGTTTGCAAACGCGCAGACTCATATGGCAATTTGTTATCGACGCACCCGTCTGTAAACGGCGCAGGCCCATATATCAATTTGTTATCGGTGCGCCCGTTTGTAAAAGGAGCAGACTCAAATGCCAATTTGTTATCGGCGCACCGTGCTCATTCTTTTTCTTATGCATGTATTATAATTATCGACTGAAGGAATGAGTGAGTGAATAGACAGACGGATTGACAGACGAACCAATAAATTAGCACCACACTCATATGGGCAGACGTGTCTGAACAATGAATGGATCGCTGAAATGCTCAGTAAGACGGAGTTAATGAATAGATGGATGTATTGCCTATTGGCGCAAGTTTGACATTGTCATATGGGAAGTGCGCCGCTTACAAACGGGCGCGCCGATAAACAATTGGTATATGGGCCATGTACTGTTTGCAAACGGGCGCGCAGATAACCAATTCATATATATATAGGGGGGGGGGGGGGCCTATATATATGGGCCTGCGCCGTTTACAGATTGGCGCGCCGATAACAAATTGCTATATGGGTCTGCGCCATTTACAAACTGCCCTGCATTGTTTACAAACGGGCCAAGTTGGTTATTGGGTCGCTACATTACCATTGCTAAATGCTAATCAGTTAGAAAGTAGTATATCGCACGCGGCGCTGCTACAAAATATTACATTTTAATATTTTCCATGGAAGGGGGTGGGGGAGGGACGTTTCTGGACATGACTGATGCACCCCATGCAAACCTACCGTAATAGAGGAATGCAGGTTTAGCTATACCCCACCCGCTTCTAGATAAGCTCCACCTACACTTCCCCCGTGTGAGGATCCATCGATCCCTGAACTCCCTGATCATCAATTTCCAAAAAACTATACAGGTAAGTTGTTGAATATTTTGAAACTACTGTGACATGGTGCTGTTGATGCCGATGTCAGCAACAATTCCACTCAAATTA
The DNA here is from genome assembly GCA_034401795.1 of Chaetoderma sp. LZ-2023a. NCBI lineage: Eukaryota > Metazoa > Mollusca > Caudofoveata > Chaetodermatida > Chaetodermatidae > Chaetoderma > Chaetoderma sp. LZ-2023a. Next base: position 66,022,139 of record CM067364.1, read on the forward strand.
GTTTCAAAAACTTTCAACAACATGTTTATTAAATGGTAAATACATAAAAATCGTGCAACAACGCTTAGTCCGTCATCAGTTAAGCATTCGTGACGAACTTGTCTACGTCATTCACGTAAATGATTATGACGTCAACCTACACGTCATGTAGTTGATTATGACGTCATATGATTGATGGATATACTGGAACTCTCCGTTGTTATCCCAAATTCGCGATACCACCGAATCTCACTGGCCTAGCGATGGACTGCACGATTTGCATGTAACCACCTGCATGCGCGCGTACACGAACACCGCCCCCCCTCCCCCCGTAGGCCTTAGGACATATATGACCCAGCGTTTGACCCGGGTCAGTATTGCAGAAATAGTTGCTTTATTCGTAATCATATACTTTAGAATCAATAATAATATTTTCATATTTCATTATTCATCAGTAAAGGTTTATGTCAGGTAAAGAATGTGATGTCGTTAATTTGAAGTCTGGAAGCATTAAAGTGCTGTAAACGACAGCTTCCCTGTTATCTATCCGCGGCACCGCACGGGCCATGTGGCGCACGTATCGCACAATAATCAGCTGTTTATAAAGTAACTAACATCTATAATAACCTTTAACACTTACAAACCGTAGCCCGATATATTCTGTATGCGATAAGGAATATTCGGTCGAATAATTCGAAACTAATTGGGAGCTAGTTTCAAAATATTCAACAGCTTTCCTGTGTAACTTTTTCTTTTAAATTGAAACAGTAATTTCAAGGGTTAACGTGTTGATTACACTGTCCTATTGCTGGTAATTTCCTAAACATCTAAACAAGGATAAACACATTTTTAGAAGAAAATTTTATTTATTATTTTCCTCAAATCATTTTATTGATTTATAATAAATTTGTATTTTAAAATAATTTGTTCACCTACCACACGCGTACCTTGATATAAATTGTTCGTATTGGGGCATAATGAGAAAAGCGTGACATCATGATGAAATAAATTGTGACTTTATACCCGGATGCTGACAGGACAACAGTTACCCCATCACATTGTGACGTCATACCGCGCCAGACTCTTACAAAACAACAGTCACCCCATCACATTGTGATGTCATACCGCGCCAGACTCTTACAAGACCACAGTCACCCCCTCACATTGTGATGTCATACCGCGCCAAACTCTTACAAGACAACATCCACCCCATCACATTGTGATGTCATACCGCGCCAGACTCTTACATGACAACAGTCACCCCCTCACATTGTGATGTCATACCGCGCCAAACTCTTACAAGACAACAGTCCCCCCATCACATTGTGATGTCATACCGCGCCAGAATCTTACAAGACAACAGTCACCACCTCACATTGTGATGTCATACCGCGCCAGACTCTTACAAGACAACAGTCACCCCCTCACATCGTGGCATGCTGCATCATCCATGTCTTCACTGCGATTCATGTCAGCTGAAACGTTTGAATTGCAAGGCATTCCTACTCCTTTATGGTGTGAATCTGCGGAGACACTGCATGAAACTGAGAAGGCAACCAATGCGTCAAAACTTCTAACTGACTTTACTCGCGAGACGTGATAGACGAGGCTAAGCCACAGCAACGTGTCAGCTTTGTTGCGCAAGTCATTTCCTTACATCGTGCACAGCTCTATCGGCAACTCGTCAGGCCCACATACAACTCGTCAGGCCCACATACTTGCACTATTTGACATAACCGGTATCAAGCCAGATAACTCGACTACAGTTCTTCTTTTCCTGAATCCTCTCCAGCCAGGTCTGCCTTCTTCAATACATGTGAACACAAGTACAATCTCATGCATAGAACAGATTAGCAGAGATTGGATATTTGCCTGCAACAAAGAGAGGACACGTATAATGGTTACATTGGCATGATACTACATTACTTCCTGTTCGTACTCACTGCACACATCTATTCACCCTCGCTGATTTACATATTGGTGAACTTTCATTAACGGTTACAATATTATGGACCTCGGCGGTTACGTATTATGGGTTTTAACAATATATTGGTTATCTTCGCATATGCTATGTCCAGGGATAATTACTCCAGAAGGAGGTGCCTCATGAAGTGTTTTGGAGGGGGGGGGGGGACGTGCATGTAAAAGGACATGTCATACCGCGCCAAACTCTTACACGACAACTAGTCCCCCTATCACGCACACTTAAACGCGATTATGGCAGTCGCTTGTTTCTGCTCTCAAGAATGGTTGTTCTTTTAAAGTAGGTGGTTGCATGACCATCGACTTAAATAACAATCACATTGTTACAACTGATTCAGACTATACAGCGATCTGAACAGATGCGATGCGATGCGATGCGATGCGATGCGATGCGATGCGATGCGATGCGATGCGATGCGATGCGATGCGATGCGATGCGATGCGATGCGACACTTACGCGACCTTCACATACCGGGACACCCAGGCATCTAGTTAGTCATCCTCACGTACTCGACTATTCAGCTATGTACCCAGCGACCCTCACGTACCCGGACACCCAGCCATGTACCCAGCCACCCCCATATACCTGGACAACCACTCATGCACCCAGTGACCCTCAAGTACCCGGACACCCAGCCACGTACCCAGCGACCCTAATATACCCTAATATACCCGGACTCCCAGCCATGTACCCAGCGACCCTCTCGTACTTGGACCTCCAGCCACGTACTCAGCGACCCTCGTGCACCCGGACACGTAGCCATGTACCCAGCGACCCTCACTTACCCGGACACCCAACATTGTGCCCAGGGACCCTCATATACCCGGCCACCTAGCCATGTACCCAGCGTTCCTTACGCGCCCGGCCACCCAGCCATGTATGTACCCAGCGTTTCTCATGTACGCGGACACCCAAGCAGGAACCCGCACTATCTGGTGTAGGCTAACGACCATAATAGAGAGACAGCGAGCCATTTCCCTCTATACATGCCCATTTCTAGCTAAACCCCGCCCATCTTGCACGTGTAGTTAAATCGATTTTACTATTTTGAAATAAACTGTTTACTATTTGGAGACAAATTTGATTGGAAGCTGTTGATGCGCCCGGTCAAATTAGCTTCAAGCTATTCAACAGAATATTTATTGAGATTAATGGTTATTGGTTCGCTACAGCAACACTGTATACATGTATAGCATAAATTATCCACGCACACGTCGGCTTAGGCCCGATTATTGCTCGCTCACCTGCCATTATCATTTAGATATTTGTCCTTTTACCGTTATCTCTTTGTTATTGGTCCTTGCACCAATATCGTTTGGCTATTGGTCCTTGCATCAATATCATTTGGATATTGGTCCTTGTGTCGATATCATTTGGATGTTGGTCCTTGTGTCGATAGCATTTGGATATTGGTCCTTGTGTCGATATCATTTGGATATGGGTCCTTGTGTCGATATCATTTGGATATGGGTCCTTGTGTCGATATCATTTGGATATGGGTCCTTGTGTCGATATCATTTGGATATTGGTCCTTGTGTCGATATCATTTGGATATTGGTCCTTGTGTCGATATCATTTGGATGTTGGTCCTTGTGTCGATAGCATTTGGATATTGGTCCTTGTGTCGATATCATTTGGATATGGGTCCTTGTGTCGATATCATTTGGATATGGGTCCTTGTGTCGATATCATTTGGATATGGGTCCTTGTGTCGATATCATTTGGATATTGGTCCTTGTGTCGATATCATTTGGATATTGGTCCTTGTGTCGATATCATTTGGATATTGGTCCTTGTGTAGATATCATTTGGATATTGGTCCTTGTGCCGATATCATTTGGATATTGGACCTTGTGCCGATATGATTGGGATATTGGTCTTTGTGCCGATATTATTGGGATATTGGTCGTTGCGCCGATATCATTTGAATATTGGCCCTTGTGCCGATATCATTTGGATATTGGTTTTTGTGCTGATATTATTTGGATATTGGCGCAAATATGAAATTGGGTATTGGTTCTGTGCCGTTGGACAACGGACGCATCAGTATCGAAATGTATATTCGTTCTGCGCCGTCTTAAAATCGGTACGATTAGGATATTGGTTCGCTACAGCAAAATCAAGTTTTATCGCGATATTTCGATTCTACGCTGCATTACAGAAAATATCGGATTTTATCAGGAGTGTGAAACCCCTTGTTATTTGACTGACATTTTGCCATCTATCTATCTATCTATCTATCTATCTATCTATCTATCTATCTATCTATCTATCTATCTATCTATCTATCTATCTATCTATCTATCTATCTATCTATCTATCTATCTATCTATCTATCTATCTATCTATCTATCTATCTATCTATCTATCTATCTATCTATCTATCTATCTATCTATCTATCTATCTATCTATCTATCTATCTATCTATCTATCTATCTATCTATCTATCTATCTATCTATCTATCTATCTATCTATCTATCTATCTATCTATCTATCTATCTATCTATCTATCTATCTATCTATCTATCTATCTATATTTATTTGTTTATTACAGCTATTAAGCTTTCATTGGGTGTATCTGTTGCATGTGAAACAGATACGGTCAATTTTATTAAATATAATCGATTACACTTAACCAACAATAATGTATTCATTCCAAGCTAATTTTATAAACTTATTCGTTTCATCAAATTCCAGGCGGTTTCTCCTTACCTCAAAACAGGTTGCGCTTGCGGCGCAGTGATATGCTAACGAACCCAGCGGTGTGAAATGACTCGCCACTTCACGCACCAGTTCCTCTGGAACATCCTTCCGCAGAAGAACTTAGCTCGAGGCAGCAAAGTTTAACTTTTCGCTAAGTGTGACTAAGAATCTCTGGCATCTTATCACATGAATTTCTAATTATCTTCAAACCCGCCAGAACAAACCTTTCGGCATGAATACTAATTTTAATGCTATCCTTTTTCGCGATGCTATTATTTCCCAATTAAATAACAATGAAAAGTAATATGTTTATTTTTACGAAGTGATTGAAGAGATTATTACCTTTAACTGTAACAGATAGGCTTCTTATAAATCTTCTATTTAATCTCTTTTGTGCGCAGAAGAACGCGTCTCTAGAATAGAGCTAGAACGTGTAGATGACGAGTTTATTGTTTGACATGATTCCCTCCTCAGAGTCACGCCTAATCCTGCAGCCTAGCTGTGTTACAACGGAATCAAGCCAATATGCAATAAACTCGTCTCCGCGTAATTAGGGAAATACCTAATGTTAGCCAAAGTGAAAACCTTATGGGTTCTAATCATACCCCTCCCTCCACGCTCACCCCCCCCCCCCCCCGTCCCCCGCACCGCCTCCAACTTGTAAGGAGAGGAGGTATTGCATTTAGGTCTGCGTACGTGCGTGCGTCCGTGTGTGCGCCCGGGCGTGTGGTCGGGAGTGCGGTAAGGGGGTTGGGTGGGGGTGGGGTGGGTGGGTGGGTAGGGGTGCGGGTGGGGAGGGGGAGCGGTGGGTCCGCCGGATGGCGGGTCGACGGGGTGGCGGGCGATTACTAGGCGCTGTATCTAAAACTACTACCCGATTCGGCTTAAATTTTAACGCAACTAAGAAACTTCCCGTGCAAGAAGATTTCTAGATCTTGGTCGCGAAAAAGGTCCAGGGTTGGGTGTTGTGGTTAGGTGGGGTGGGATTGGTGCGGATGGGGGTGGGGGTGGGTTGTGGGGGTGGGTGGGTGGGGGTCGGGGTGTCTCATAGAATGCACGCGAGGGAGATACTGACTCACACCTTTTGCGCTCTGTCTTTTCAGCACATTTAGTGGCCACCTTGACCTAGATATTTGATAGGGTGACCTCAAACTGCAAACAATCATGAACTGTTTTAATATGAGGCGTGAGCTAAAGCTGGTGATTCTACCTTTTTGCGCTATGGACACATGTGAGTATTCCCGTGGCCTAGATATAGTCGCTGCTTTGTCGTGAAACTCACAGCACGTCTAGCCACTTATGATATGAATGGATGTACCAAATTTGGTGATTCTACGTACTTGCGTTGCCAATTTATGGCTCAAATTATGTATTTCGGGATACACTAACGCACGCACGCACGCACGCACGCAACGCACGCACGCACGCACGCACGCACGCACGCACGCACGCACGCACGCACGCACGCACGCACGCACGCACGCACGCACGCACGCACGCACGCACGCACGCACGCACGCACGCACGCACGCACGCACGCACGCACGCACGCACGCACGCACGCACGCACGCACGCACGCACGCACGCACGCACGCACGCACGCACGCACGCACGCACGCACGCACGCACGCACGCACGCACGCACGCACGCACGCACGCACGCACGCACGCACGCACGCACGCACGCACGCACGCACGCACGCACGCATAGATTAACAGACAGACAGACGGCACCAAGCTCAATACTCACACCGGCATTCGGCCTTCGGCTGCGGGAGCAACTACGAATGTCACGTGGATGTTAGCGAGCTCAGCGCAAATAATGAAGTATGGGCATATACACGAGTTTAGCCTTAGAAATCCCAGTGGCTCAAACTCAAGACAATTATACTGAAAAGCTGTTTAATATTTAGAAAACAATTTGACTAGAACTGTTGCTGACCTCTGTCAACAGAATGTTCCTTATACGACACAGAATTCTTCGTCTCTGGTCTGTTAACAGGTTACGGGGCGTGTGCTAGTGCCATGCAAGAGGTATCTAAGCAGCAGCAGCAGCAACAACAACAACAACAACAACAACAATCAGCAGCAGCAACAACAACAACAGTAATCGGCAGCAGCAGCAGCAACAACAACAACAACAACAACAGCATGCAGCAGCAGCAACAACAACAACAACACAACAATCAGCAGCAACAACAACAACAGCAAGCAGCAGCAGCAGCAACAACAACAACAGCAAGCAGCAGCAGCAGCAGCAACAACAACAACAACAACAACAATCAGCAGCAGCAGCAGCAGCAGCAGCAACAACAACAGCAAGCAGCAGCAGCAGCAGCAACAACAACAACAACAACAGCAAGCAGCAGCAGCAACAACAATAACAGCAAGCAGCAGCAGCTGTAGCAACAACAACAACAGCAAGCAGCAGCAGCAACAACAACAACAACAACATCAAGCAGCAGCAGCAGCAGAAGCAGGAGCAACAACAACAACAACAACAACAACAGCAGCAAGCAGCAGCAGCAACAGCAAGCAGCAGCAGCAGCAACAACAACAACAACAACAACAACAACAACAGCAATCAGCATCAGCAACAACAACAGCAAGCAGCAGCAGCAGCAACAACAACAACAACAACAACAACAGCAAGCAGCAGCAGCAACAACAACAACAGCAATCAGCATCAGCAACAACAACAGCAAGCAACAGCCGCCTTGAACTATACCATGACAATAAAATGCATAAAGCTAAAGCGTACGAAAACACAGACAGAGAGAGAGAGAGACAGCGGAGTAAATAAAAAGATTCATTTCTAGCTATGCCCCGCCCATTTCTAGGCAAACTCCGGCCACTAATACACGTGTTGGAACCGGTCTGGGCCCATGTTCCCGAAGCTCTGATTATGTTAGCGATAGAGTTGTTGCGTACCAATATCCAATTTGCGCCGTTATCAAACAGCGCAGGGAGCACTATCAAATTAGATACTGGCGCTCCCGTTGACAAACGGCGCAGGAACCAATATCAAATTTTATATCGGCGCGCCCGTTGGCCAACAGCGCAGGGATCAATATCAACTTTTATATCGGTGTGCCCGTTGGCCAACAGCGCAGGGATCAATATCAAATTTTATATCGGTGTGCCCGTTGGCCAACGGCTCAGGGACCGATATCTAATTTGATATCGGCGCGCCTGTTGGCCAAATTTGATATTGGTCCCTGTGCCATTGGCCAACGGCGCAAATTCGATATTGGCGCGTTACATCATTACACCATGCTAAAGCAATGGGTGTAACGATATCGTTCTAGCTAACGATAGTTTCGGGAACGTGGGCCCTGAGAATCGGTGAAACCTGAATTTGCAGAATCTTAATTTAAATGTATGTGTACAGGTAAATTGCTGAATATTTTCAAACTAATTTAACTGGGGACTGTTGCTGCTCACAATCAATCTGTTTCAAAATATTAAACAGGATGTTTATTAAATTGTAAATTTATTAAAGATATACAATTCGTACACTCGGACGGCCATTTCGATTTCCGAGACGAGGCTGTGCGTCATTATTATTGAGACGTCAGCTAACAAGTGACTTATTTATTATGATGTCATATATTTCAGTACCAGATCGGGTTCCTATATTACATATTAGTGTCATTGTAGTGTATGCACGTCAGTCCACTCAACCACCATCCGTCCACCACCCACACCATCACCACACCGCGCGGGCTGTTGCTGACACTCAATATATATACTTGCTTGTTTAGATAATTCATTCGCACAAATGCCGTGCCGTACTAAACAAGGGATTACACGCGGTTAATCGAATTTAAATCAATATGCGATTAAGTTTTCTGTGATCAAACTGTATAGCGCAAATGTTTTAATTGAATCCCCTCTGGCTAGACGCATGCCAACATGGCGGGCGACACTTGTACCTGACAAACACGTTTGTCAGATTCTGGACAAAAATTACCAGAAATTATTTGGACTGAATTCTGTTTCTTTAGTTTCTTTTGTGAAGAAATTTCTGATGTTAATTAACCAATTGTATTATGAGTAGAGACCATCTTCAGGAGAGAACGAGATGGGAAAAAACCGGCGACTTATCGCTAGCAACTGATTCTGCGATAACATGATTATATCGCATGTTTCAGTGGTTTGGTGGCGATAAATAATTTAACCCTTTAATGACCAAATTTGTCTAAAAAAATTTAAATATTTACTTTTTGAATGCCCATTTTTGAAAATTTACCACTGGAATGACTGGCTCGGTTATCGAGCCAGTCATTCCAGTGGTAAATCTTCAAAAATAGTATTCTCTTGGCCTGCAAATGGACATTCCTTAAGACCACCACAGAGGCCGGTTTTGGCCGGCTTCGTCTTGAACGGGTTAATCAACGTGAGTGGCATGATTCCGTGTATCATTTCATCTGCCCGGAGTGTTCTGATTAACATCGCCCACGACTGGTTCGAATCGCTCGAAGATATTTAACACTTATTCATTTATGCATTTTACAAAAGGAAAAATTGTTCTGCTATTACGTAGATTTTAACCAAGCTTTCGATATCGTCTGGCGTCATGGTCTGCCGTCATGGTCTGGCGTCATGATTGCAAAAAGCAATATATAAGGAAAATATGGTACAGCATGTACCAATGAATAAACTCATTCAACTCTTATAACAAAATGGAATCAGAATATTTTAGTACAAGATCTGTGTGCGCCAATGTAACGACTTCGAACAACATCTACAAGATCACGGGATCTCTAAGTCAACTCGCCTTTGACGACCTGGACCTATGGCTATACCTCGCTGTCCTTTTATACGCAGATGACACGGTTATTATGACAGATTCGAAAGAATCACTTCATAGGACCATAGATGTTTTTCATAGTTTCTCACGGCAAATTTTAAAACAAAAATTATTTTTTTCTCCACCAGAAAGGTACACAGACAACCAGAATTTCATATCGGGGAACATAGAATTGATCACAGATGGATACCTTTTCCAAAGTGCTACGCTTAAGGACAACTGTAATTTTCTTGTCTGTCGGAAGAGAAAGCTAAACCTGGGCATAAGATCAATGAATGGATTGATAATGAAAATTTAGTAAAAAGATATGCAACTAGACCTACAATGTAGACTATTCAATATGATGGTTGTTCCAATACTGCTGAGAATACAAAAGTGCTCGAATATATTTCTATGCAAATATTTTGCATATGAAACGGAGTAGGCCTGCACCAAATGCTTTGGTAATGCGGTGAAACTGGAGTATGCTCACTAGAAATCTCAGTGAAATGCAAGCTGATTAGGTACTGGATAGACACACTAAACCCTGGTTATAGCAAGCTCAACACTATACTCGTTTGCTCTACATTTCACCGCGAGACAAAATCATAAAATAAAGTGGATTGGGTGCATAGAGAAAATATTAGCATCTACATGGATCGCACGCATCTTTGAAGCAGAAAGAATAAGCAACCCCCGACCCACCCCACCCCGCCATATGGCAGCAACAGCGCCTAGTCAAATTGGTTTCCGAATATTCGACAGAATGTTTATTAATTTGTAAAGACATACAATTCGTACAACATGTCCGGCTATTAAGTGTTTAAGACGGACTAAATGGAGCCATTCATGCAATGTAATTGATTATGACGTCATCCTACACGTCATGTAGTTGATTATGACGTCATATGATGGATGGATAAACTGGAAAGGTCGATTAGTATTTGCCACTTTTGGATATTAAATCACCGTCAAGATATAGAATCAGACCGATGCTATGGAATGGCACTAGAGACTGTGTGAAGAATCTACTACCAATAATGTTGAGGACGAAACACAATTTTTTTTCATTGTTAAAAATTGAGCACTGCAAGACACACATGTATGCCATACTGCTATATACGAATCGGTAACGAATAAAAGTCAAATGAATACTCACCACATGCAATAAGTCTGTCTTAATTATGTTATGTACATCTGCGATCAACTGGCCCAGGTAAAAAACCGATTTTATTAGACATATTTTAAAAGTTAGGCGTAGTACACCAAAGTATACGTCGCTAGGTGAACACTGGCGAGCTACCAATATCTATACAGGTGAGACATTGTATAATAAAATTTTGGCACAAAATTCTGAGCGGAAAAGAAACAAAGCTGTCAACAACACTTTATAGATGTATGTTCGCAGATTATTCACAAAATGGAACTCAATATGGGTGGTTAATTAAAGTCAAAAATATTTTAGACGACGCTAAGTTTAGCTATTTCTGGACACATCAAACTGCATAAAATATAAACATGACGACAAAAACATCAAACAAGTTCCCAAGGACCAATATATCCAAGGATGGGAATGACACATGTCAAACTCGTGGAAAGGGAAAACATATCACGCATTCAAAACACAGTTCTAACTAGAATATTATCTACTCCATCTAACCGATTACCAGAGAATTACGATTACCCATTTCCGAACAACAAACCATCACTTACCTATCGAAACAGGGCGTTGAGACAGGATAACAAGAGAACAAAGAATCTGTAAATTATGCCAACAAAATGAAATCGGAGATCAATACCATTACTTATTCACCTGCGATTATTTTGGTTTAAACAGAATTTATTTTTCATCAAATGGAAGCACGATAAGACATGTGTCTTATGACCGTGTCGCCCATACAAGTAAACATATATGCAATAAATACGTCAAGATGACGGAACTTATTATAAAAATATATCTACATACAAATTTAAAATGCAAACATATATGTGGAATATGTTACAATGTTGACATACAGTATATTTTTTAAAAATTTACTGGCTGTGGGGTATGCCCTTATCACAAACTTATTCTTGCTGTTACCGCGCGCGTGCGTGCGTGCGTGCGTGCGTGCGTGCGTGCGTGCGTGCGTGCGTGCGCGTGCGTGCGTGCGTGCGTGCGTGCGTGCGTGCGTGCGTGCGTGCGTGCGTGCGTGCGTGCGTGCGTGCGTGCGTGCGTGCGTGCGTGCGTGCGTGCGTGCGTGCGTGCGTGCGTGCGTGCGTGCGTGCGTGCGTGCGTGCGTGCGTGCGTGCGTGCGTGCGTGCGTGCGTGCGTGCGTGCGTGCGTGAATAGAGAGAGAGAGAGAGAGAGGGAGAGAGAGAGAGAGAGAGAGACTGATGAGGGATGTTGTTGACGTTGTTGAGACTGTACGCTATCACGAACGAAGTATCAGATGAAAGCTGTATGAAAATGTGAAACCTGTTAATGCTTGCGATTATTTAAAAAACACCAGATCAGACATCTAGCCTAAATCAAGCTACGCACATCCAATCCACTGTAAGTTCCATAAGCTATTCTCTACGCAGAACATAAAATTGTTAGTAAAACTATCTAGATTTATCAAGGTGATTACACATCAATTCCCTGCTCATAGGAAGACAACGAATTAAAATGTACAATGGCGACGATGACAAACCACAACACCAAAGCTAAATGTTAGTGAGTACGATGACAAAGAGAAAGACAAAACTAGTTTAGACTAGGAACAGCAATGATAGTAAACGACAATAACGACGCCGATGGTGGCGAAGACGGCGACGATAGCAGCAGCAGCAACAACAACACCACCACCACCACCACCACCACCACCACCAACAACAACAACAACAACAACAAAGACAACAACAACAAAAACAGCAACAAAAACAACAACAGGTTACAACAACAGCAACAGCAATATCGAAACATATATATGTGTATATTGTATTCGACAAGAAAATTTGTAGATATAATGTATACTAGCTACTACTCCATGCAACTACTATGTATATATCCCCCATATACCATGGAACGTGGTCTGGGGTATAAATAAATCCTTTCATTTCATTTCATTAAATATCTGAGGAAACGAAATCCGTAATCAATAGCACCTATCTTACATACGCTAATGTGCGTTTTGCTGAATATGATGTTCTGACAGAAATGAGATAAACAGTAATAGAAACTGTTATAATGTGATACAATGATAAAATGGTATGATGATAAAATGGTATAAGGGACCAATTGTAAAATGCTATAATGATATAAAGAGGATATAATAACATAATTGTATGCTATATAGGTGTATTTATATTAAACTTGTCACTGATCAATGTCACTCTATCGCTAAGAAGCGTTTCTATATATAATGGAACATTCCACTGTATCCATCCATCATATTACGTCATCATCAACTACGTGACGTGTAGAATGACATCACAATGAATGCCGACATTATCACGTCATGAATGATGTAGATAAGTATGTCACGAACGCATATTTGAAGAGGGACTATGGGTTGTTGTACGAATTGTATGTTTTTATATAAATAGTCTGTTGAATATTTTGAAACTAATTTGACTGGGCGCTGTTGCTGCCATAGGCCGCAACAGCACCCAGTCAAATTAGTTACAAATTATTCAACAAGTTAACTGTATAGTTTACAGAATATTGTATGTCAGAGCATTCGGGGATCGATCGATCCCAACACGGCGAAGTGTGGGTGGAGCTTAGCTAGTGATGGGTGGGGCATAGCTAAAACTGGATAGGGCCATTACCTTCATATGTTATTGTATAGCCTCAATGTAATAAACAGAACTTGCACTTAAACATTATGAGAAAAGGTTGGTGAGTTGGGGTGTGCTGTGGGTTGGGATGGATGGGGGGGGGGGTTGAGAACAAGAGAACAAAAATAACATGCCCTTTTTCAGGAAAATATGAGATCGGATACGGATTTCACTATATCTATCTATATCTATCTATCGGCAATTTCTTCAATCAAGCCCGAATTGAATCATTACAATAAATATTATTGTAGAAGCCCGGGCGTTTTCCAACTTCTTACGCGTTTATCGACTAACAAAGCAACACTATGGAATCTTATTATGGTGATTACTGCCCATTTACAATGCAGATGAAACTTCCGCACTAACACTGGCAAATAACACAAAGCCGACATATTAAAAACAAATACAGGCATATAAGCCCACATCAACAAAAATATGAGCATGAATTGTAAGATAATAAAAAGATTTTCACACCTAAAATGTTTCATCATCATGATTTAGTGTCTTAATTGTTCATAGAATATATATTGATGACACGCCAGTGGTAGGTTGTCTATCGGATTAGGAAGAAGCACATTATCACTTCGTCCGTCATTCCACCCGCCTATCCATCTTGCTGGATATGGGTGCGTCTGTGCGTGCAGAATTTGGTTTATTGTTCGATCCAAAACATAGAAGCATTATTCGTTTACCCGGCTCGGTCGTTGTCGTCGTTCTTGTAAGTTATAAATCCATTTCCTCAGTCAATCGTATGCCGTCATAATCAGCTACGTGGCGTGTAAGCTGATGTCATAATCATTACGTCATGGATGATTCGATTATGTGACATTTTAGTCCGTCTTAAACGCTTAATGGCCCGCCAGGCTGTATGAATTGCATGTCTTTACCATTTAATAAGCATGCTGGTGAATATTTTGAAACTAATTTGACTGGGCGCTGTTGCTGCCATGGGTAAGGTGGGATAATATGACAACAGCACCCAGTCAAATCAGTTTCAAAATAATTAACAGCTTACCTGTATAGTTTTCTGGAAATTGATAGTCAGGGAGTTCAGGGACGATCGATACCAACACAAGCGAGGTGTGAGTGGAGGTTCGCTAGAGATGGGCGGGACATAGCTAAAACTGGGAAGGTTAATTAACCTTATTTAATTTCAAAGATATTACAGCATTGCGCCATGCCGAGATTCTCATAAATAAATCGCTTTCATTATACTAGCTAATCACCCGAGGTTATAATTCTTCAATACGCAAGCGTACGCTTTTCTTGAATATTTACTCGGCGCTGACAGACTGGCTTGATATTAGAATCAAGCATTAACGGGAGAAATTAATCGACTTATCTATAAAATCACTTAACATGCATATCACTGTCCTAAACAAACATGCCACTGTGTACTGGCCAGTCAATATACCGAGTATGGCCACTGCATATACACGCTATTCCCCGCTGCCACGGTGTTGGACATCGGGGATTTAAAATTTAAATTGACCTCTATCAGGCATTTGATCGAGATTATCAAGATTTGAACACGGATGTGTTTTTTAAATTAATCTAAGGAATTTGCAGTTAAATTTTAAACAGTCAAATGTACCACTTTAACACTCATATACGCCAAAACGGCGTCTGCAGTGGTCTTGAGAAATGTCCATTTGTAGACCAAGAGAAGAGTATCTTTGAAAATTTACCACTGGGATGACTGGCTCGATAACCGACCCAGTCATTCAGGTTTAAATGTTGAAATTTTCTTGAACAAATTCGAGGGGTAAGCGGTTAAGAGATGAGAGAATGTGATCAGAAAAGCTGACCGAGATAACTTAGTAGAAACAATTCTATGGCCAAGTTAATATGACCAGCGAGGCCAGGTGTTCCTTAATCATTTTACCCTAAAATTTGTGTTAAAACATTCAGATTTCTCATGGAAAATGTCCATTTGCTGACAAAGAGAATACTATTTTTGAAAATTTATCACTGGAATGACTGCCTCTGTTATCGAGCCAGGCATAGCAGCGATACATTTTCAAAAACAGTCTTCTCTTTGTTTGGAAATAGACTTTTCCCAAGACGACTGCAGAAGGCGTTTTTGGCCTGATATGAGTGTTAAATGGTTAAGATGGTTAGTCTGCGCGTCTGTATGAGCTGGTCAGCGTCCACATGGTTACCATAGAACGTGAATTGGAGACAAAGGTGGCACTTCGTTACTTCCTGAGCAACCGGAATTAGGCACAACATTTCATCGACATTTTCGGGATAACCTGTTAACTCTTACCACTAGACAGCAAAGGCAGTCAGTAGAATTAATTAATTTCAAAATATTCAGCATACTATTCCTTGCATCGTAAAGAATTTGACTTTTCTGGTCTAAATGTCTCCCAGTCAAATTAGTTTCAATATGTTCAAAGGAACAGCCCTTACATCATAAAGAATTGCTTGTTTCTGGTTTATAAGAGACACAATTATGGTTTACCTGCTCTTTACCTTGAGCAAATGTTTCAAAAATCGGGTCTTGGGAGCATAGATCTATAAAAGTCTAACGAGTAGCTTCGCCTACATAGATGTCATCTGAGAATTACTGATAGACAATTTCCTCTGAAAGGATGCCATTTGGGTCTGAGGATATGGTCAGCCCTGATACGAGGGTGGGGCAAAATGTTTTTCCCTCGACCGAGAAGGGAGTGTAATAGAATTACAAAATTCTCAACAATGATTAATCTTTTTCCATGTAGTTCCATACCATATTGATGTAGTGCGCCAATTTCGATTTTTTGTTGGTTGATATTGACAAATATTGAATTTGATATAGTTGTGTCCGTTGGTCAGCAGCGCAGGGGGACTAATAGCAGATGTTATATTTGCGCCGATATGAAACAGTATGATTGCAGCTTCGATTCTAGCGCGCTACACTGCCACATTACTTCGAACGATGAACGATCCATCTCTATGGAACATGCCAAATTGTTGTTCTAACATCACTCCACTGCATTGATGACGTCATGATAATTTGTAAAACGTTTCCAAGTTAATTGTAATTTCAGCTGAGGGAAGATGAAGGCATCCGAATGTGAATCAGGTGGATGTGGTAACATACCCACACTCAGCTGACCATCTGGTTATTATGGTGAATGAATGAATGAATGAATGAATGAATGAATGAATGAATGAATGAATGAATGAATGAATGAATGAATGAGGTAATGCGTTGTCATGCAGCACATTGACACTTCTGGAGAGCATTCCTCGACGTTCCAGCTTGCCATATACTCTCAGCTTCCTCATCAGGCCACTCTATAGTACGCATTCTGTCATTATCACATTGTGGGTATCTCAGGAAATTGTGAGCTCACCTTATAAATTGACCTTTCCAGTTTTAGCTATGCCCCGCCCCTCATAAGCTATCGATCCCTAAACTCCCTGACTATCAATTTCCAGAAAACTATACAGGTAAGCTGTTAAATATTATGAAATTAATTTGACTGGTCGCTGTTGCGGCCATAGGTCAAATTAGTTTCAAAATATTCAACAGAATGTTTATTAAATAGCAATTACATACAGTTCGTACAACGTGTCTGACTATTAAGCGTTAAAGACGGACTATTTCGAATCATTCATGACGTCATGATTATGGCGCCATCTTACACGCCACGTAGCTGATTATGACATCATATGATGGATGGATGAACATGGAAAGGTCTTATAACGGTTAATCTAAGATTCATCCATGGTAACAAGAGAGTTGAACAGCTACTTATGACATAAGCCCTATATCAAGAAATTCCGTAGAAGATCTTATACAAATCAGCAAACTGTGGCCCCATCGGGTGGACACCTTACCCATGTATAAATGATGATGTATAATCGCTAAGACTGCACTATGACTAATGGTAAGGGTCTCTTCTATCAGTTGCACATATGATAATGACGTCAACAATGACGCCATTAATACAGTGGAATCGTGTTTGAAAAACAATTTGACATGTTTCACTGATTAATTTTGTCATATGAAGGCTGACGTCACAATCAAGATGCGTAATGAATGCCGTATCTAGGTCCGTCATAAACAGTTAAAAGTCCGTCGATTGCACAATACGAATTGTATGTCTTTGATTGATCTATTTAATAAAACCTTCTGTTAAATATGGCAGCAACAGCGCTCAGTCAAATGAATTTCAAAATAGTCTACATCTTACCTGTATAATTAGCTTGAAAGTGGGATTCTGACTTCTGATCAGTCAGGGTTTAAAGCATAGGTTATAAATCGATCGCAACCCTCACAAAGCATGGGCGAGGCATAGTTTGCAACGGGTCACTTCATTGGACGAGCTGCTGGGTCACGTTGGTTAATGCTTTATAAATTTTGAAAATAAAGCATGTTATATGATATTTTGTAGGAAACATCAAACACTATGTTATAATATTCCACACATAATTTCATAGCGTTGGAGTTACGATATTGAATTGGCGTAAGTGCGCGCGCGCTTGTGCGGTGAATCTTATCTATTGTTTTCTCGAAACTGCCCTCGCTGGTTGGCTTAAATTTTAACACCAGGAATTCAGAGATCGTACGCTGGAGCCGTGTTCTCACTAGAGACTTAATCGGGAATAACGCCATACTTCAGTATGGCGTTATTCCGGATTAAGTCTCTAGTGAGAACACGGCCTAGGATTGAACATCGCAGGTCGTAATCGTCGAGAAAATCCGGAAACTCGGAATATGTAAACTGTGACAAAAAGCGCGAGACGAGTATCTTCAATCTCTGAGTGTTCTCGTTATTTATGCTACCCCGGTAGTTACATTAGAAGCTGCTTTATTAGCACCCGACTCCTCTTAATCTGAGTCACGCGACAAGCTAGGCGATTGCATCTCTTTAAAACCGGTTTGATAGAGACGATAAAAACTAATAAGTTAAACTTATTAATCACATGATATTAAATTCAATCTCTTTATAATAAGATTTCTGAGATTTTTGACAATTTGTCAGATAATAATTGATTGCAAATTGAATTCACTCACAAGATTTAACAAGATAATCTGACATTTTGATCTAAAAATAATTTAAAAAAATCATCAGAAGTTTGAGAATTACAGTCTAAACTCAGAAGTTGTTTGTCAGCTTTAAAAAAGATGAATTTAATTTCAAATAAATCCGATTAGATATTAGCCATTGGACTCGTTTTAACCTTTCTAATCTACTTTAATCTACTCTCCAATTCATCCGACTTTAGGATTATTCTCTCGTAGGGCCTCTAAGTTTATGTCTTCAAATTAACTTTACTAGAAGCTGTTGTTGCTAAATCGAGAAACAGCTTCCAGTTCACATTGGTTTCAAAATCTTCAACATCTTATCTGTATGGTTGTCTTGAATTTGAGATTCGGGGACTTCTGAGAGCATGAGGAGTTTTAAAGGTGATATTCACACCAGAATTGCTGAAAATAAAACTGCTTAAATTGTGCCTAGATGCAATGAAATGGAATAAATCTTAACATGATGATTTAATTCCATATTAATTAACATAATTCTTTAAGCTGTGAAATTGAAATAGGCACGGGTCCCTAATTCAAATTCACAAATTAAATTTTTTTAATTAATTTATATGTAATGAAATCATCATATGTTAATATTTATTTCGTTTCACTACACCTAGACCCGCAGTTTAAGGCTCTAAAGTAATCAATTTAAACAATTTTATTATCAGTCATTTTACTGTAAATATGCACCTTTAATTTAATTATTAAAGATTATCACTAGTAGTAGTGTCGGTAGTAAAATGATACCACTTCCCTCAACTGGATTTCCATTTAGACAAATGAGCCCCCACCGCCGTCTCAATCCCTGGGGTATAGGTTGCGGGGGCCACCACGGATCGTCGAACGGCTGCCAGGGAGGTAGGATCATCCCGACACTACTACTACTACCAGGGGCTGAACGCCCATTTGGAAACAAGCCTCCACAGTGATATACACCACTGATCGCCATCAACCACAGGGCCGGACTCTCTCTCGCTCTCTCTCTCTCTTTATTCAGTGTAGGCTCAGACAAACACATGGTCTCTGCCAGAGTCGCATCGGGCACCGCCTAGTGATCAACCCCACACACATCTGAACAGGTCTGAACGCCCATTTAGAGACAGGCATCCGCAGGGATATACACCACCTACAGGTACTGATCGCCAGCACCACACATAATAGGGTCTGAACACCCATTTAGAGACAGGCATCCACAGGGATATACACCACCCACAGGTACTGATCGCCACACATAAAAGGGTCTGAACGCCCCTTTAGAGACAGGCATCCACAGGGATATACACCACCTACAGGTACTGATCTCCAGCACCATACATAGTAGGTCTGAACTCCCAGACAGGCATCCACAGGGATATACACCACCCACAGGTACTGATCGCCAGCACCACACATAATAGGTCTGAACGCCCAGACAGGCATCCACAGGTACTGATCGCCACACATAATAGGGTCTGGACGCCCATTTAGAGACAGGCATCCACAGGGATATACACCTATAGTACTGTTGCATAGATTCGCGCTATTGCAAAACAATTCGGCCTTAGAGGCTACTTTAAGGCCAAGAAAGCCGACCTGCTCCAAATGATCGACCAGGTCCTTGCCGAGGAGTGGCAGAAGCGACTCTCCTGAGCAATGAATACAGGAAGGTTTCAAGCGCTTACCGAGGATCCTTGGAATCCCGACAAGAAAGCGCAGTGGATACGTAAGTTTAGTCAGTTGGACGAGGAGGTGACTGCTAGCTTGCGGGCCAAGGCTGTAGCGAGGTGGATGGAGGCCCATTCACTGGAGCGCTTAACTCTCCAATGCAGGGGGCCCCCCGCACCCTATGCAGGCATCCACAGGGATATACACCATGAGTACTGATGCACAGCTTTGCGCTATTGCAAAGCAATTCGGCCTTAGAGTCTACTCTAAGGCCAAGAAAGCTGACCTGCTCCAGATGATCGGACAGGTCCGTGCCGAGGAGTAGCAGAAGCGACTCTCCCGAGCAATGAATACGGAAAGGTTTCCAGCACTTACCAAAGAGGATTCTTGGAATCCCCACAAGAAAGTGCAGCGGATACGTGAGCATCGTCAGCTGGATGAGGAGGTGACTGCTAGCTTGCGAGCCAAAACTGTAGCGAGGCGGATGGAGGCCCATCCACTGGAGCGCTTAACTCTCAAACGCAGGATCGTTAAGCAATGCCGAGGTCTGGGCCCAGCCCGGAGAACAAGGTGGCCGAGGTCTGAACCCTTAGCCCGGAGCATTAGCCGAGGAGGCGAATACATTCTCGACCAGCGTCTCGGCGAAAGGGAGACAGAGGATAGAGGACGCCGGTCAGTATGCTGGACATTCTTCAGAGGTCTAGAAGGGGACCTCTCAGGCCAGATCATGCAAAAGATCCAGCAGACTGTTTAGAGCGCCTTCTACCTCCGCTACACCCATACCTATCGCATCCGTAACATCGAAGAGGATAGGGTGATGCTCTTCCACAAGAATGCTCCAGGGAGCCCATGGCTGAACACGATAGGAGCAGCTCAGGACTGGGTGGCAGCAAGAGAGCAAACCCGCCTCGACACAGACAATATCGATCGACCCAACACCAAGTCGGCTTTCGTTCAATCAATCAACGTTGAGGTCAGGGCTGTCATCGACCACCAACCTCTGCTTGGGACAGGCCTCCTCCCAGACTGCTACGACAGAAGAAGAGTGTGACTGTCCTCGACACCTACAGGGACAACATGTGTCTCTGAAGATGTCTAGCAGTCCACCGAGGAGCGAGAGCTGATAGAAGTACAGCTCCTGCACGAGAGCTTACCACACAGTTCTATGGCAAGACAGTACCTGATGTCCGCAAGACCTCGCTGGATCAGCTGGACAAGGTAGAGTTCTTTGCCAAGATCAGGATTCGCGTGTATGAACCAACAGAAGAGGGCACCTGGCACATGATCAGGCAAGTGGCTCACTACCATGACACCATGACCATCGGAGCGCGGGACGACCACGCCTTCTACGTCAAGAACATATCCAAGCTGGCACATACACTAGTCTGCAGTCACTGTCAGCAGAGGTTTACACAGGCATGCAGTCTTCAACGCGACGCTGATCACTGTACAGGCAGCAAAACAAAAATTGTGTGTGCTGGCGAGAAGGTTGAGGCGCCACAGTCTGCGTATCAGAAAGCCTTCTATCCGCCCAAACCATCCAGTTCAGCGACTACTCATTGGATCGAGTATGTGTCGAGAAACAGAGGCATACACATACACCATGTTGAGTGTGGGCACGGTGGCGAGCATTGGATCGAGGGCGCTCCTGTAGATGGTTATGATCCGACCACCAACACCGTTTACAAGTTCCATGGCTGTCACTGGCACAGGTGTCCACAACACCAGCGAGGTGAGGGTGCCAAACAAAGATACCGCAAGACAGTCCTGAGAGAGGAGAAGATGAGTGCCTCTGGATGCACACTTGTGGTACAGTGGGAGTGCTGTATAAAACACTGCCCAAGCGTCCCTAAACGAGTTCGGACTGTCCCATAGCCACATTTCATAGGTTACGACTTCGAAGCACTCATAGATGGTATCAAGACTCATCCTACGGAGACTCACGATCGAGAGTACTCACACACCTATCTCTGTGTCAGTTGGCTGCTCATTAGAGGGCGCCACAAGTGAGCCCACTCACCTCTGCAATCCTGACCCCAAAGAACTGACCAGGGAGTTCATGCTGGAGATCCAATGGCGAGCATCTCTAATCCGGACAAGGGTTAGGGCACAGTACATACCGACAGACCTGGACAAGCTCCCAACGCAACAACAGTGACTGATCAATGAGTGGTGTGACCAAGTGCCTGTACTGGGGTTCAACTCTGGGCGGTATGACCTGAAACTCATCAAGAAGTACTTTGTCGATGTGCTGACTGACAGTACAGGTACAGTGAAAGTCGCCAAGAAGGCTAGTCAGACCATGTTCATCATAACATCTGAGCTACGGTTTCTCGATGTGCTGAACTACCTCAGCCCAGGAGTCTCGTACGAGGTATGGGTCAACGCTTATGGGTGTACACAGCAGAAGAGCTGGCTCCCGTATGAATGGTTTGACACACATGAGAAGCTCAACTATCCAGGGCTTCCTGACTACTCAGCATGGACATCTAAGCTTAAGGGTGGCTACCTCTTGATGCGAACAGAGTGGGAACAGTGTAACCAGACATTCCGTGAGCATGGAATGCAGACATTCGCTGACTGGCTGCGATACTACAACAACCTGGACGTCAGTCCATTGATCGAAGCCCTAGAGAGGATGCGGGAGTTCTACACAGAACGATAAATAGACATCCTCAAAGATGCGGTGTCTCTCCCAGATGTGTCACTGCAGTACCTCCTACGTGGAATCGCTCAGCACATGCCGGATGTTAGCCTCTATTCACCGGACAAGGAAGTCTATGAGATGCTGAAAGGTGCTGTTGTTGGTGGTCCCAGCATCGTGTTCACCAGATACCACGAGGCCGGTGTGACTCGAATCGACCAGAGTGAGCATGTCTCCCAACGTCTACTCGCTACGATGCAAATGCTCTGTACCTGTCAACGATGGCCAAAGAGACGCCATGTGGTAAGGAGAAAGTGCGCCATTGGTCCGGTGCCAGTGGGGTAGCTAGCTTTAAGTAGGCTCTCCTAGCAGACAGCTGGTTTGGGTTTGCTGAGGTGGATATAGAGGCCCCCAAGGCTCTGTGGGCAAAGTTCGAGGAAATGCCCCCTCTCTTCTATAACCGCGAGATCCCGGTAGATGCAATCTCATCTGAGATGCTGGCATATCTAGGGTGAACAGGGAGGAAGCGGCCCACCACCCAGAAGCTGGTCGGTGCCCTCTCTAGCAAGAAGCAGCTGCTGTACGCTCGACCCTCAAGTGGTATATAACCCATGCTATATACCGCACTATAGACTATGAGGCCAAGCGCCCATTCGAGTGGTTCGTGGAGAATGATACAGAGGCCCGCCGCTCGGGAGATGTAGATAAGAGCAAAGCGCTCTTGGCAGATCTCTTGAAACTCCTTGGCAACAGTGCCTACGCGAAGCTCATCAAGGCCCTAGAACATCATAGCAACACCAGCTTCATGAAGGATGAACGCGTGGTAGACAAGGCCCTGCGTAGTGCATGGTTCGAAGATCTCGAGGAGATCGGTGAGTCATACGAGCTCCAGAGTTGCAAGCCGAGAATCACAATTCGAAGGCCCTTCCAGGTGGGGATAGCCGTTTATGACCTCGCGAAGCTGCCAATGCTGGAGTTGTACTATGACTTCCTCGATCGCTACGTAGCTCATGACAGCTTTGAGCACCTGCAGATGGACACTTACTCCACGTACATCGCCATAGCAGGCTCCAACCTCGGCGACGTCATTTGCCTTGAGATGCGAGCAGGGTATCAGAGCAGAGAGTCTGATAGCATCTACCGGCTTCTTCCCGATTAGCCTAGTAACCTCGGCATTGGATCTCTCCACCACAACAGGCAGCCCTCTCACCCATACTCAGCGCGGCCATTTCCTGGGTGTATTGGTGTGGGAACAGTCTCTCTGCCAGTGTCCGATTCCACCACTCAATGATAGCCTGGGCACGGTGATGCCCTACCTCGCCTCGGCTAACTGCCACACCGTGTTTCCACATGAGGGCTGCAGTTTCCCCTCTGAACTCCTTACCCTCATCCACCTGCAACAATTCCGGCCACTGGAGGGGATTTTCCAAAGCCTCGTAGATACCCTGGAATGCCTGGGCCACCTGGCCTTCTTCTGTCTTGTCTGTGAGCGGCACTGCCGCCTTGTACCTGGTGGCGACATCGACGATGGTGAGGGCATACTTGTAGGTCTTATGACCAACCGAGTCATGTGGAAGGAATAGAACATCTGCCTGGTGAACTTTGTTCGGGACAGTTTCCTCTAAATGGGCAGGCCTGATGTGCCATGGACGAGGTCTGTATATCTGCAATATCGCCTGGCGGCTGAGCTACTGGCTAACTGTCTCCAATGTGAAGTTGTGACCCTTGCGACATGCAGCCTCGAGTAGTTGAGGGGGCTCACAGTAATATCCACCAGGCTGATAGTAGAGTTCCTCAAGAAAGACGGAACTCCCGGATTTCATCACTGACATCAACTCCCGTCCTGTCATGCACAGCCTGGGTGAACTCTAAACAGACGAACAGACGGCCATCATTCATTCGACCATCACTGAAGACCTCCTCAAACACTGGCATCTAATCTCTGCTGGATCCTCACTGAACAGTAGTTTATCGACCAACCCTCGGAAGTTAAGGGACTTGACCAGGTCGTACAGAGATTCTGTCGTACAGTACATTCTTATATGGTATGGTTTAAATGTTCAGCGGCCCAGATGACCATGAGCGCTATGGCAACGTACGGTAGCCAAGGGCCTGTGACTCCGAAGAATGTAACTACTCCTGAGGCGATGGCTTGTATGGCTTCATAAATCTTCTCCACCCCATGGAGATGTTGTTGTTGGCGATCTTGTGGACCATCTTGCCAGCCTTCGTTGTGAACAGAGTGATCAGAGCCCCAACTGCTGTCAGCAGACCGATAGAACCTTTTACGTAAGTGCGATAGATTCCTTTTGCACTGTGTACTAACTTGCAGGATTCAGGCTCTACATCATCATACTCACCCATGGTCTCCGCTACATCATGGTCGTCTGCATCATAATCATCATCCTCATCATAGTCCTCCTCATAGTCCTCGTCATCTATATCGTCGACTGGATCAGCCTCTGGTTCATACATCGCTCTGAGGATCCGTTGCTGGGGCAGTGATATAGTAGCTTTAAACTGTAGTCTATAGCATGGCCTCAGCAATCTTGAATGCGGGCGTGTTGCCTTAGTGAACTGGGGACTCAGCTATACTGACAAGAAGGTGGCAGAGGTCGAGCATGAGCGTCATAACCAGGCGATGGAGAAGCTGTCTAAGGAGAAGATTGAGTACAGCAAAGCACTCGAGCATATGCGCCAGAGGGAGGCACGCTGACGACAACTCGGAGCTCAGGCCAACCAGAGCCTCAGAGAGGCAGATGAGAGTCTCGATGAGTACTACGAGACTGTAAAGATATCTGAGCCAATGTTCGACCATGAAGCATCGACAGGTCAGAAGACAGCAGAGCTTATAGTAGTGGTGGCAGCTGTAGCGTTGATGACAGGAGTCGTGCTCTACACACGCTCAAGCTGAATACCTGATGTGTTCGACACGCATACCTTCGCATAGCCAAAGTAAAGTACCGTCACACCTAATGAGCAAGTCCCAGCTATGAGGTTTCCGATGTTGAAGCTGAACCAGTTGCCCTGATTAGGTTGGATGTCCTTGCCCCCGAGGTGGTGACGGCCCTCGAGTGCCGACTCGAGGTCGTCGCTTCCACTGGTTAGGCGCAGAAATGCATATGACTTGGTTTTATGTCTGTAGAGTTGGCAATCAGCCAGCTCGCGTACCTCACCTGGAACATTGGTCCCAGCAACCACAAACTTGAAGTCGTTTAGCTTATCCACCTGCTGGATGGCTCCTCCCTTCTGAACCAGGACCGCAACAGCGACACAGTCTGATGCACCACGATGCAATGTCAGCTCTACCCGTTGATTAGCTGTGGCTTGGACGTGCTGGTGTTCTCGCTCCACATGCACGATCGCTGTTTGGAACCCATTTGCTTCAGCTCCTGGTCATTCTGGTCATGCCAGTCATGAAGTCTTGGAGCATTCATCGTCGCCTCTGCTCATCGTGAGCTGCTCCATGTACACGCGGAGGAACAGCCTATCCTGCATAGGAGCCCGATTCACGTGTGTGTTCTCGAGGAGGGTTAAGAGTGGAACTGCCACAGGCTTCTTGACACCTGCCCGTAGTTCGAATTCCATGAACCCCTCATTGCACCCCACAGCGTAGTACCCCTTTCCCTTCGCATAGAAGGTTGAGCCATGAGCCAGCGGACCTAAGACTCGGTACTCATCGTTCACATAGGTGGTGTCCACGGTGCTGTTGCTTTGCACGATCTCCCACCTGTTCAGAACCGGCGGGAGCTCTACCGTCTGTTCTATTGTGCTCTGAAGCTTGAACTCGAGTGTCATGCTCTTGATCTCGTGGATCTGTGCCGAGATTGCAAAGTCAATGTGCCTCCGAGCAACAGACAATGGGTTCTCATCGTGTATACTGGGTCGAATGACCATCAGACAGTCCTTCCGAGGATCAGTGCGGTGCGATGTCGTGGGTTCAATGGCCCCATCTGGATGTAGCACATACTGCAGCATGTTTAAGGTCTGGGTATATAGAGGGGTTAAACGGCTGCCATGTTTGGTAAAGTTCTCCAGCAGATTGTCTATAGGCAGCAGGACAAGTCGGCACGACTGTAGGTATAACAACCATGGCGTGCACTGTCCCACTGTGACAGGGTCCGAGGACTGCTTCGTGACATCAACATTATCGACGAGTGAGCCAAGGTCACACCTCCGTCTGATGTGGAGATACTGGCCGCCATAGAGGAAGGAGCGCCAGCTCATAGTACAAAAGAACTCCTGACTCGGATACTCTACCGGAAGTTTGACAGCACCCAGGGCAGGACACTTGACTGACCTCCTGTGGCCCAAACCAACAGTCCTGTTATTCTAGCTCTCCAAAGGGCGAGGGCCGACCCCAAAGATCTACTAACGGTCGGGAAGTTGGCTGCCGTATTTATCTTCCATAGCCAGGAGGAGCGAGATATGCTGGATAACCTCCCGTCTGGAGCAAATAACTACTTCAGGGAGGAGGTCAGTGTCGCTGTAGCGGAGAGCCATGACACCGGTCATACAGAAGGTACTCAGGAGGGGTTCTCTGTTGGCCGCAAGGAGGCTGTTGAGCACATCTTCAACGAAGAAGGGCTCAGGAGATTGGCCAGTATCTGCCAGCATTTCTGAAATTCCCAGATAACTACCAGGACTACCTCCTCAAATCTGCTCGCAAATCAGATGCTCGTCGTGCATGGACAAAGTGGATCTTCTGTGAGAGGTTCCAGAAGAAGAGAGCCCTAGACTCTGACCCTCAGTGGGTAGAGTTTAAGCGACAGGCTTCTGACGAGAATGACGAAGTTCCTCAAGCTTCTGCCGAAGTTCCTCAAGCTTCTGACCAATGTCCTCAAGCATCTGACGAAGTAGCAGAGACGGCGGACGAAGTTCCTCAGCCTTCTGATGAATGAAAAAAAAAGTTGCGGCAGCTGCGATAGTCTGTCAGTGATGATGCGTAGAGCAGGCTAGTTTCCTGGCTGGATTTAGCTTGTAGTTGAAGGTCTGCGCCTTTTCCAGAGATGGCTTGAAGTGTGACAGCCCCCCTGTCTCTTTGTTGCTGACGCTAAAGCGGTACAGCTCAGCTGCCCTCTGTACACCTGCGATAAAGTCCCCTTGGTCTCCTTGAGGGTTAGGCTGTACGTCTGAAAGAAGATGAAGACAGTTATCTTTGTGTGCTGGATGCACCTGGTGATGTTGCTGAGGTAGGTGAGTGTCTTCTGGTCCATTGCAGGGTCATCGATAACTAGAACAAGTGGTTCTGTCAGTTGGGCTGCCAGCAGCTTCTCCATTAGTGCATTCAGCTTCTGCGTCTTGGTGATTGGGCCATTGTACCATTGATCATTGCTGTCAACCACTTCAACGGCGGAGTCAGACACCAGAAGGATGTATTGAGAGTGTAGATGTTCGGCCAGGAGAGCCCGCAGCAAGATGGTTTTCCCGTCTCCTGACGGGGCAATGATCAGCACCACCTGGCCAGCATCAGCCGGCCTACTGTCGAATGGTACAGACATGCGTGCGGGGATGGTTAGCACTTGGTCGGCGGTAGCCTCGTCTATATCTGGGAGACTAAACGGCAGTACTTCCTGCACCAGGTCTTTCGCCTGCAGAGCGGGGAGTCCTGCACCTCCGCCAGATACGAAGGATGCAATGGAGGCGTCAAGCATGAAAAACCAGCAGCAGCTGAGAAGATAGCGTAGAGGGCCTGTGTCAGCACCCACAGTGGCTAGTATATCCAGTATCTTTATGATACATGCACGGGAAGCCATGACTATTCTGTGGTCTTAAACGGCAAATTAAAGAACCCTGTCTTCTTCACCTCTGGTAGCCGGAGTCTGGCGGTAGCACCTGTTTGGCTGTCGACAGTGATATTGTTCAGGCAGAGGGTGCCTATCTTGAGATTATCTCCATCCTGGATGAATGAGCTCCGTGGTTTCAGGAGATCCTTAACCAGGTCCTGTGCAACGTACTCAGCCATAACCTTGATGGCTCCAGCCTCATCGACTCCGAGCATACCTCGCATCGTTGCCCTCTCCTTGATGCCCATCCCATTGTACACAGTCTTGGCCTTGTTAATGGCCGATTGTCCTACCGTATCAGTGTTCGGCGTGAGTCGGCATCTCCCTCAAGTGCATTCTAGCTGTTGTTGTTGTTGGTGTTGTTGTTGTTGTTGTTGTGGTGGTGGTGGTGGTGGTGATGGCGGTGGTGGTGGTGGTGGTGGTTGGGGGTGGTGGTGGTCGTGATGGTGTCGGCGGTGGTGGTGCTGGTGGTGGTGGTTGTTGTGGTGGTGGTGGTCGTCGTCGTCGTCGTCGTCGTCGTCATCGTCGTCGTCGTCACTATAGATAAGGGTTGGTGGGAATCAGTACAGCTACATTCTGGAGTACGAGGCTTTGTACAGTCTTTTCTTTGTTTATTTGTCCATCACGTGTGTTTCTGGTTCCTCAGTTGATTCTGGAAACAGATACACAATGGTTGTGTGTTAAAAGACACATGCTAGACAGGTAACATCTGAATGGAATGATCCGATCTGTCACTCAAGTATATGACGTCATGATGAATTACGTTACAGTCTGACGGCAAAATTCATAGTGAATGACGTATCTAACTCCGTCATGATTATTGAATAGTTCGTCAAGCGTCCGAACTGCATATCTTTGGTGGATTTCCTATGTAATAAGCAATCTGTTAAATACTTTAACACTAAGGTGACATGGAGCTGTTGCCGCCATAGGCCAAAGTATTCAACAGCTTACTTGTATGCTTAGTTAGGTAGAAATTGAGATTCTGTGGATTTAGGTTTCGAAGTATATAACTCGATCCCAGCGCGTGCAAAATTTGGGTGAGCCTGAGCTAGAAATGGGGATGGGGTATAACCGGACATGGATCCTCAATGGACCGTTCCAGTTTATCCATTCTTCATTTTACGTCATGAACAATTACATGACGTGTAGGAACACGTCATACTCAATGACATCATGAACTACGTAGATAAGTACGAACGGGTACTCGGTGACGGACTAAGCGTTGCTGTACGAATTGAATATCTTTACTGTTTAACAAAGATGCTGTTGAATATTTTGAAACTATAGGCAGCAACAGCACAAGTCAAATTAGTTTCAAAATAATCAACAGCTTACCTGTTTAGTTTTCTGGAAATTGATGGACAGGGAGATCAGGGATCGACCGATCCAAACACGGGCGAAGCGTGGGTGGAACATAACTAAAGATGAGAGGGTGCATTGCTAAAATTGGAAAGGTGCATTGGTAAAAAGCCTTATAAAACACACACCTGATAACAATCCTCGACTTCTCATTGTCATTGGTTGGAACTATCCTGCCATAAACTTAAATGAGTGGAGATCGCATCGATCTCCTCAATCATTCAATCACATGTATAGACAACAGCGTCTAATGAACTTTAATCGAGTTAGACTGGACCACTCTTCCAGTTTGCTTGATTTAGTCCTGAACAAATGTATTGGGCGTATATATAGCCTTCAGGTTTTAGTTTTCATTGGGAAAGGTGAGCAATATGTTTTGCAACTGAGTTTCCTGTTTAAAAAACAGAACAAATTGCCATCCAATGGCAAAGCTATAACATGATTAATGCAGCTTTGATATACTTACGCAGTCCTGATCAAAGCAAATTGGATTTGCATAGTCCAGTACACGACCAAGGATGCATTGGTTCCGGTCTAGAGTACCAGTTTGAAACATGAAGGAACCTGACCTGTTTCCTGGTCAGAACAGAGATAGAATGGTGGATGATGAGATCAGAAGCCAACGATTCGCATTAAACACATGACGAGGGTGACTAGGTGCTGCTGAGAGTTGTCCTCAGACAGGCAGGCAGGCGGGCGGGCTGGCGGGCGGGCGGGCGGGCGGGCGGGCGGGCGGGCGGGCGGGCGGGCGGGCGGGCGGGCGGACGAACGAACGGGCGGGCGGGCGGGCGGACGGGCGGGCGGGCAGGCAGGCAGGCAGGCAGGCAGGCAGGCAGGCAGGCAGGCAGACAGACAGGCAGGCAGGCAGGCAGACAGACAGGCAGGCAGGCAGGCAGGCAGGCAGGCAGGCAGGCATGTTCATCACTCAGGCTTTACATAAAACATAAGCCTATCAGGGAAAGTATTTTACGATTCATATTTTGGCGGTAGATATAAATTACATATTTCATATTTTTTAGTATTATAAAGATGCAACAGCGCACAAGTATTTGTAATTAATTCTATGTACATTCAGTTGTCACATTAGCGTTGTTTAAGATTAAGTCAAATGGAAATATACGTGGAGAATTTAAATAAAGCAGGGATACTTTTATGAGGTTCAAAATCACGAGTTACATCATTTTCTTGGCATTGATAAGGTATTTACAGAGGTTATTAGCACAGGCCTGTTGCATATTGATATGCGACGCTTTTGTTTTTTCTATTGTGTGATTAGTAGTGTGGTACTCGGTGATATGTTTTTGTCTTTCTAGATGATATCTGGGACATACCAAATGAAAGTGCAGTTCATCATTCTACGCAGTTAAATATATCACAAAGACGTTCGCTGCTTTCGGTTCCTGTCCACCTCCCAGTCTCATTAGCTAATTTGTGGTTTACCGTTCTAAAATGGCATACCGTTATCGCATCACAGTGGATAGAATTGTGACGTATATTTGCTAATTTGCATCAGCTTGTATGATGAATGTATGTCTTTTCTAATACACATGCTGTTGAACATTTTGAAACTAATTTGATCGAGCGTTGTTGCTGCCATAGGCTTCCTGGTATAGTTTTCTGGAAATTGATAGCTAAGAAGATTCGGGATCGATTGATCGAAACACGTGCGAGGTGTGGCGGCGATTAGCTAGGGATGGGTGGGGCATAGCTAAAAATGGAAAGGTCAATTGGTACATTATTTTATTTAATCTTTTGTAGGGCGTTGACTTTATCCAGTCACAAGTTACCTTAGGCAGACAGGCAGTCAGCCAAGCAGGCAGGCATGCAGGCAGGACCGCACGCGCACACACACGTACTACCGCGCATACACACGCAGCTATCTCATTAGTTTCGCGACACTTCGAGGGGTGACTAAAATATGATTATACGCAATTAATTAATGAACCTGCGCGATATTAGCTGGCGACAACCCTGGATCAGATAACTACGATTATCGTTAAATGCGATCGCGTGGTAATAGTACCAATGACCACCTTTCACTCCAGTTATTACGAGTTCAGCTAAGTCATCTGTTAACCCAGTAATGCTAATATTTGTTTCTAATTGAAAGTGTTCATTTGCAGAACAAGAGATTATCTTGGGAAATTTAGCACTAGAATGGCTGACTCTGTTTTCGAGCCAGTCATTCCAGTGGTAAAATTTCAAAATATGGTCCCTTGTTCTGCCGAGGGATATTTCTGAAGACCACTGCGGAAGCGGTATTGGGCAGCTTGAGCGTTTAATGGTTAATTAATGACGAACCTCTTTTCTTGAGCAATGATCGCCTAATTCACACGACACTTAATTATAATGCGTATTAAGTATTTAATTAATTAGTTACAATAATATCTATGGTAAGTAGCCTATCTAGACATTCGTGAAGCGCAATGCCAGTTCCAAAACCGTACCAACGTCACGCGTCTATCAGCAAATGACTCTCAAATATCATGTTCTTATTACAAGGCGCTAATATAAATTTTAATTACCTGATTAGTAATTAAATACGCATTATTTGCCATATACAATAATCACTGCTGATAATGGGTACCTACTTGATCGTCTAAATCTGATAATTATGATCAGGCGGCCAATGACCGAAACTGTCACTCTAGTACCTGACGTGATAATCAATTACGTTAAATGTTAGCTGACGTCACAATCAAAGCGACGTATAGCGCCGTCACTAAAATCGAAGAGTCTGTCATGAAGTGTACCAATTGTATTTCTTTAGTGGACTTTGTAATTTTATAAACGTTCTGATTAATATTTTGAAACTAAGCTGACTGAGAGTTGTTGCTGTAATATGCCAAATTCCGTTTAGAATATACAACCGCTTGCCAGCATTATTACCTAGAAATTTAGATTTTTGTTAATTCAGGTTTCAAAGGTTCAAATCACGCTCTCTCTCTCTCTCTCTCTCTCCCTCCCTCCCTCCCTCCCTCCCCCTCTCTCTCTCTCTCTCTCTATCTCTCTCTCCCTCCTCTCTCGCTCCTCTCTCTCTCTCTCCCCCCCCCCCCCTCTCTCTCTCTCTATCTCTCTCTCCCTCCCTCCCTCTTTCGCGCCTCTCCCCCCCCCCTCCCCCTCTCTGGTCAGAGATCGGTGGGGTTTGACAACGCCAGTCTCATACGGTACAGCTAAGAAAGAACTTAGTGTTTGATATGCAAAATAAAAAGATATTGTTGAATATTTGGAAAATAATTTGGTTGGAGGACATTGCTGCCGAAGGCAGCAATGTCTTCCAATACAATTATGTTTAAAATATTCAACAGAACACTTTCTACATCGTGTTGAAAATTGTTTTGTTTTGGAAACATTTTAACTTATTTATGAGCTGCAGTATAGGTGTGGCATCTATGCGAGTAAGGTGAAGTTATGCAGGCGTCCCAAAAATTAAGACGAAAAAGTTGAGGCGCCTTAAGCCGGCCCTCTGAGACGCAAAATGTCGAAAACTAGTCGCGTAAATGTATGATTCATAGTCCAGTCAATCTAAGAAATGACCTCGGCAAAATTGCAATAGAATTTCTGTCAGTAGATTTATGGCTAAGAAACAATGCCATATGACCAAAACAAAATCTAGCCAATTCTGACGGTGGGAAATATATAATTTTAGGTGTTATAACCCGCACTCTTTTGCGCAGGGTTTATTACTGATTTAATGAGCGCGCGCGTTGCTCTTACGCTCGCCACCTCAGAATTTAAATCGCTCACTTTTCCTTTATTCTTCCATACATCCTATTTTTAAACTGGGACGCTTATTTAGTGTTATGTTAGGTGTAAATCTATGCTTTATGAACGTTTATTTGTACAGCAGTTATTAAAATATCTGCCATACTACCGGATTTCGAATTCTCTTCTTACTCGTTACTTTTAGTGTAGACCCCGTCTATCTTTTCTAAGAGAACCACAAGTGGATACTTTAAACGTTCTACTGATGTACTGAGGTTAGATTTCTGCCATTTCCTCATGACGTTTTCCTCTTGTCCGGATATTCCGCTGTTAGTAGGAGTATCAGGATCAAGTTGCTAAATTAGTTATAATATAGCAATCTATGATGACGTAAACTTAACTGGGTGTGATAGGTGATAATCCACACACTTTTGGTATATTATTCGATAATACATACACTTCTCATTTTTGCCTGAATGCAATGTATTTACATATACCAAGACATTCATTTTTTCAAAGAAATGTAGGCAATTTGGAGCGTACTGTATGTGCCTGATTTAAATTTATTTTTCAATTATGACATTTTAAGCAATTATATACATTTTATATCTGTAGCTTACAGGTCTTTAGGTGGTGTGAGAGATAGGAAAACAATCAGCATCACCGCCGCTGTCTCAGTGTTGCACTATACATATTATACTGTTCATGGGTTTTATTTGATTAAGCGGTGATATACCCCTTTCCATGAAGTAATGCAACACGTCTACGACCACACAGAATAACACAATCAACCTTTAGATGGCACAATAATCAAATCAAATTTGAAAAACTGACAGCGTTTAACTGCATTTAAATACCCTGATTCAGTCCTTTCACTTAAAGGTAATGTACTGGGAGTGGTATACAAGCAAATATGGTCGAGTGGATACATCCATATAATGGATACTGGTCGACTGACGACCGGCAATGTGGAGCATGACACTGAAGCAGGCTATAAAATACAGGAGGGCGTGAATAAGCTACAATAGTGGAGAGAAGATTGAGGGCTAGTAGTCAATGAAGTCAAAGATCTTATCCAGCATCTTCTCACTCATGCTTGGAGAGAATACCCTACCATAAATCGGCACACTCAGCTTTTTGGCATCAATCTAGATTACCTCCTGACACGAAAGACCTCTATTGAGTTGATGGAGGTGAGGGCCATCAGAAAGCTTGGTGTTACGAGAAAGCTCTTGGGAACCACATGGCGATCAAAATCCAGGATCCCGAGAACTCTCTATCCAGGTTATACAGGTGCAGTACAATCTGCGTTGGTACACTGTGTCAAAGACGAACAAATCAATTCTAGACAAGGTGCAAGACCTTGGACTCAGAAGCATACTTGGTGCAATGAAAATTACTCATATATCCATGAAATGGAAAAGATCAACCACTGGAAACCTGAAGGGAGAAAGAAAATTCTTATACCGGATGAAAATTTCAAGCGACTCATGGATCACCCTCTTCAAATGAAGCTGCAGGCTCTAACAAAGAGCTAACTGAAGCAACAGAGCAAGACCAACTGAAGAAATGCCAGGAGAATCTAGGTGTTGTCCAAATAATCCTGATCGCTGTGAGATTCTGACACACCAGGTGTAGTTTCCATGGCTACTCAGTGTCGGAATAAGGACGAGCGCCCCTGCATTCACTGGAAAACAAGAACAGACTGATGCCACACACAAAGCCCTGGCACAGCAAAAAAATTCTACCAGAGCCGTAAGAGACAGCGGTGTCTTCAGCCAACACACAAGAATACCCTCTGAAACCATTTCTTTACCCAGTGGGTCCCACTCTTCCAACCTCAAAGTGGAAATATTTGCCCTCCATGTAGTAGCTGACCACCTGAAGGGGTGGGGGGGGGTGTCCTGGACGCCCTCTCATTTTGAATGTTAAGGCGACTGATCAGCAGTACAGGCGGAAGGGTTGTGAATATAAAATATACTGTATATACTCTTTAGTCCATTGCCAATTTGCATCTCATCACTTTCAATTGGTAAATGCCAACTTTCAGGGGTTAGATTTGATAAAAGGTGATCTCTCATGGCATGACACTTGTGAAATTCCATGCATCAATGATCAGAATTGGCAACTTATCATCCTTCAGTGTTCAGAAGTGGTAACAAATCATGTTCCAGGCGTAGAAATATGATCTTTCAGCACTAAGAATTGGTAAATTATGGACTTGCTTAGAATTGACAACTAAATCAATTTCCCCCACTCACAATTGGTAAATGTTATGTTCAGAAGTGGTAACAAATCATCTTTTTGGGTAGAAATATATTTTTTGAGCATTAAGAATTTGTAAATTATTGTCTTTCAGGGCTTAGAATTGACAACAAAATCAACTTTCCTCACTCACAATTGGTAAATGTTATCTTTCAGGGATTAGGTTTGGCAAAAGGTCATCTCTCATGGCATGACATTTGTGAAATTCCATGCATCAATGATCAAGATTGGCAATATATCATCATTCAGTGTTCAGAAGTGGTAACAAATCACTTTTCTAGGTAGAAATATCATTTTTGAGCATTAAGATTTTGTAAAGTATTGTCTTTCAGTGCTTAGAATTTCCTCACTCACAATTGGTAAATGTCAACTTTCAGGGGTTAGGTTTAGCAAACGGTCATCTCTCATGGCATGACATTTGTGAAATTCTATGCATCAATGATCAGGATTGGCAACATATGATCCTTCAGTGTTCAGAAGTGGTAACAAATCAAGGTTTGAAGGCTTTTTGGTAGCACTAAGAATTTGCAAATTATTGTTTCAGGACTTAGAATTGACAACAAAACCAACTTTCCTCACTCACAATTGGTAAATGTTATCTTTCAGGGGTTAGGTTTGACAAAAGGTCACCTCTCATGGCAGGACATTTGTAAAATTCCATGCATCAACGATCAGAATTGGCAACATGCCATCCTTCAGTGTCATCTTTCAGGCATTAGGTTGGACAAAAGGTCATTCATCTCTTATGACATGACATTTGTGAAATTCCATGTATCAATGATCAGAATTGGCAACATATCATCCTTCAGTGTTCAGAAGTGGTAACAAATCACTTTTCTAGGTAGAAATATCATTTTTGAGCATTAAGATTTTGTAAAGTATTGTCTTTCAGTGCTTAGAATTGACAACAGATCAGCTTTCCTCACTCACAATTGGTAAATGTCAACTTTCAGGGGTTAGGTTTGGCAAACGGTCATCTCTCATGGCATGACAGTTGTGAAATTCTATGCATCAATGATCAGGATTGGCAACATATGATCATTCAGTGTTCAGAAGTGGTAACAAATCAAGGTTTGAAGGCTTTTTGGTAGCACTAAGAATTTGCAAATTATTGTTTCAGGACTTAGAATTTACAACAAAACCAACTTTCCTCACTCACAATTGGTAAATGTTATCTTTCAGGGGTTAGGTTTGGCAAAATGTCACCTCTCATGGCAGGACATTTGTGAAATTCCATGCATCAACGATCAGAATTGGCAACATGCCATCCTTCAGTGTCATCTTTCAGGCATTAGGTTGGACAAAAGGTCATCCATCTCTTATGACATGACATTTGTGAAATTCCATGTATCAATGATCAGAATTGGCAACATATCATCCTTCAGTGTTCAGAAGTGGTAACAAATCAGGTTTCATGGTAGAAATACAAATTTTCAGCAATAAGAATTGGTAAATTATTGTCTTTCAGTGCTTAGAATTGACAACAGATGCCACTCCAGGTATATTACATTTAAGTGAAAGTGTATCAGGGTATGTAAACACACATTAAATACGGTTGTGTTTCAAATTTGATTTGATTGTTATGCCATCTAACGTTTGATTATGTTGTTCTGTGTGATCGTAGACGTGCTGTACTAGTTGATGACAAGGGGGCCACCATCGC
Organism: Chaetoderma sp. LZ-2023a; assembly: GCA_034401795.1. Taxonomy (NCBI): domain Eukaryota; kingdom Metazoa; phylum Mollusca; class Caudofoveata; order Chaetodermatida; family Chaetodermatidae; genus Chaetoderma; species Chaetoderma sp. LZ-2023a. The sequence continues at coordinate 66,059,499 of CM067364.1, forward strand.
TTAATCAAACAAAAGCAATGAACATTATAATATGCAGAGTGCAGCACTGAAACATTTTTATAATTGCTTAAGATGTCATAATTGAAAAATAGATTTAATTCAGGAACACACATGTACGCGACAAGTTGCGTACATTTATTTGAAAAAATGTATGTCTTGGTATATGTAAATACATTGCATTCAGGCGAAAATGAGGGTTGTATGTATTAATGAATAAAAAAGTGTGTGGATTATCACCTACCACACCAAGCTTTGTTTATGTCATCATAGATTGCTATATTATAACATAATTTAATAACTTGGTCACGATACTCATACTAACGGCGGAATATCAGAAGAGGAAAACGACACGAGGAAATGACAGAAAACTTAGCTCAGTATATCATTTTAAAATATCCGCTTGTGATTCTCCTAGGCTAGATAGATGGGATCTACACTACAACTAACACGTAAGAAGAAAATTCCAAATCCGGTAGCACCGCAAATATTTTAGTAACTGCTGTACAAAAGAAAGTTCATAAAGCATAGATTTACACCTAACATAACACTAAATAAGTGCCTAAGTTTAGAAATAGGATATAGGGGAGCATAAAGGATGAGTTACCGATTTAAATTCTGAGCTGACGACTGTAAGGGCAATGAGCGCACTCATTAAATCAGTAATAAACGCGACGCAAAAGAGTGCGGGTTATAACAAATAAAATTATATATTTCCCACCGTCAAAATTGGCTAGATTTATTTTTGGTAATATACCATTGCTTCTTCGCCATAAATCTACTGACAGAAATTGTGTTGCAATTTTGCCGAGGTGCACCTACAATTGTTCTTAGAACTATCTACTGTGTGCGAATAATTCATATAAAAAGCAAGTGGCTGATACGTGCGTGTAATCGAATCTCGCTGATGTTATCATTGTGTTAGTGTATTTTCTCGTAGAATTGATAATTCTACCACGGTTCATTGAGTAAATTATGATTACGTTGAGATCAAAGGCATGATAAAGGACATAATTGGACACATAATCATTATATAAAAATAATGTTAATTATTATCATCGCCCCGAATGGTGAAGTCTGCGCGAGTACGACTAGCTCTCTTGTAGATTCACACCCATTTGCTTGCAAAGAACACACGCGTGTATGATGATGTAAAGCTGCGGTCAGGACGAGCTTTCGCTGCGACTCAACAAGTCGTCGCTTGATTTTCGAGCAACTATAGGCAACTCCAATTGACCGATTTAGTCTCCGACGGGTTTGACCTGAGCGTACCTGCGATCACTTAAATGTCGATCGCCGTCAATCGCCGTCCAAAAATCTCTAATCGCTGGAGTAGAGCATGTTCTACCTCTACGATCAGTTGCCGTCAATCGCAGGCCAGTTAATATCGACATGAGTGTAATTGCGATTGTGGCAACTGAATTATCGGCTGTAGGCAATCAGTACACAGAAACTGATGGATAACATAGTCAGTCATTACAGTGGTAAAATTCTCAAAAATCAAACAAAATTGCATGTTTAATGGATTAATTACTTAGAACAATGGCATAAGATTATTTAATTCATGCTATGACAGTCTCATAATTCGTGGATCAGATCTGTCAATCAAGCATCTGAAGACACAATCACATGACGTAACATCAACTGATGCTACTATAAAATGACGTCACTAAAGGTTTGACTTTTGTCGACATAGTTTGAATGTGAAGTCTTTTCGCATTATATTATATTTACTATATCTGTAAGGAAAATCAAACTATTTTAGTAGGTAACTTTTAGATCCGGAATTGATCTCTAAAGGTTGGTCAGGTTCTTGGTCTTTTTACTACTCCTCATTCAGTTTTCATCCAATCTCGTTGAAACTTCAGACACCAATACTAGTGATATGTACCTACATCCGTAAGAGAACCTGATCTTCAATTCACTTCTCTGCTTGTTATTAGTACAGCGCCACACACATACATTTTAAAATCGCTACTCCTCCGTTAATAAGAAATGTACCTTGATTACAGTTGGGAAGCATGTTCTATGGTTAACTCTTGATATCATTATTTTTCAATTCACTGCTCTGCTGTGTTTCAGTACGGCGCCCAATGTTAAATTTTAAAATCTATATAAATCGATATCTAAAATCTATATTTAGATTTTAAAATCTATATACAATTTGTGGAACGTTTCGGAACGTCTCGTACACGATTTTTTCTATTTATTTTTAATTCCTGTGTTTTGCTGAAAGACTTTATGAGGATAGTTTTCTTAACCTCAACCACCTTGGGTTATTAGGCTAGGTATTAGCAAAATACGTGATCTAGAATTTAAAGCAAGTAGCAAAAGAAAAATACATAATTACCATAGAAAAGGAAACTATCCTCTTTCTTTTTTATCACATGTGTGTTTGAGACATGATGCAGAACAGATTATTAGCTAATGTGTTCTTGGATACATGGGATACAATAGGCCTATACACATTTTAAAGGAGATAATACACAAAAAACATATAATGCAAATATGAAAGGTCTTTTCAAAATAATTACATGACCTGTTAATTCACGCTGTGTTTCCAGTTGACATGAGTGCACGTACGACTTGGAAACGGGCAGCACAATTAGTTGCCGATAGTTGCTAATAATCGAATCGACACGAGCGCAAATTTTCTAGTCACTTGCCGACAGTTAGAGCGCAGCGCAGGTCATCGTAGCTCGACCTGACCGTAGCTTAACGCGCCAATATCGAAATTTCACCGCTGACTATCTACTCGGGTACTAATATTGAATATCCTATTGGCGCGCTAGTTGTTCAATGGTGCAAATTCGATAGTGCGCTACAATGAAATTAAGTTGTTGTAGTTGAAAGAAACAGCAGCTCGCTACCCTGTTCATGTGTTGAACCATGCAGACCATTAAGGGGTTTTGTATATATGGCTAAATAGGTGCTCTGCTCAGATAAGAAAACCGTGCATCTAGCTTAATTTTGCCGCTGTGAAAGGCGCGGACAATCGTCTGTCTCTCCCACACCCACTACTTAATTCTATTGTAGCAACCCTACCCTGACCAATACTTCCGCATCCACATCCGCCTACTGACCACTATCATAATAGTAGCCCATAGATAATTTCGCGAGTTGTGACATTTGACAGTTTGTATATGACCACACTCACCGATCTTAGATTGGTTGTTAGGCTGTTGTCGTCCATCTCGGTGGAATGTGACTACGTGGCTTGCTTGTGTCATCAACAACAACAAGCACCCTGTCAAATTAGTTTCAAAATATTAAACAGCTTACATGTTTAGTTTTCTGGGAATTGATAGTCATGGAGTTCAGTGATCGATCGCTCCCAACATGGGGGAAGTGTGGGTGGAGCTTAGCTCTAAAGATGGGCGGGGCATAGCTAAATCTGGAAAGGTCCATTGGCACCGGATTTGTGATTTCTTCAGATGCAGATGTAACGCGCCAATATTGAATTTGATATCGATGCGCCCGTTGGCTAATGGTGCGGGGACAGTATTGAATTTGATATCGGTTGCGCCTGTTCGCTATTAGCATAGGGACCAACATCGAACTTGAAATTGGCGCACCCATTGGCCAATGGCGCCGGGACAATATCGAAGTTGATATCGTTGCACCCGTTCGCCAACGACTCAGGGACGAATATCTAATTTGATATCGGCGCGCCCAGTGGCCAATGGCGCAGGGACCAATGTTGAATTTGGTATCGGCGCACCGGTGGCCTATGGCGCAGGGACCAATATCGAATTTGATATCGGTGCGCCCATTCGCTTATGTCATAAGGACCACTATCGAATTTGATATCGGTGCACCCATTCGCTTCTGTCACAAGGACCAATATCGAACTTGATATTGGTGCACCCATTGGCTAAAGGTACAGGGACAATATCAAATCTGATATCGGTAAGCCCGTTCGCCAACGACGAAGGGCCAATATCGAATTTGATATTGGCGTGCCCATTGGCCAGCGGCGCAGTGATCAATATCGAATTTGATATCGGCACACCTGTTGGCCAATGACGCAGGGACCAATATCGAGTTTAACATCTATTTTTAGATTTATAGTGAGATTGAAGTAGGCATAAATCTGATTGGCTACCTGAAAACCGGCAGGTAGTGACCATAGCAGACACTAATCATTCTCGCCAGGCAGACCGTATGTTAAAGATAACATAAACACATAGCCACTTGCGGGCTAAACTTGATACTTGTAGACCTAAAAACTAACTGTTAAGGTACGTTCTAGAAAGAAGGCCTTCATAAATAAAGCGGCAACTACTAAATAATATCTAGAACCGACATACGGTGACGATGTTGAATTCCACAGAAATCATCCACCCCACCTTCACATAAACCGGCGTGCATCACCCATAGCTTTTAGTCACACCAGGTTGAATCATTTTCTCATTTTTAGCACAGTTTGAATAGGAGAGTGACCATTTTTCCCACCTCTCCTCCTCCGCTTCGGCGTTGTGGGCATTTTCCTGTGCGAGGCACTTTACTCTCGCAGCCAAAAAGCTTGGCTGGCCTGAGACTAATTTAGCTTATATTAAACTTGCTAAAGTAGTTGCTTTAGGACCCTCCCTTGTAGGGATACCTTACAGATTATACCGATCAGAGGTCAGCGAGCGAGCTCCGGCGAGTATCTAATCAAATAAACACCATACGATCTTACATACTTATCAATCTCCATTAGTAGCCAATGCGTACCATTGTTCAATCTAATGTTTTCTGATAAATGTCGCTGTTCTAAATTTATTATGGATTAACATACCGGTGATACCAACAGCCGGGATGATATAGTATGGTTCAACTTCCGCGACAATGATCGCACGGCCCCACTGGAACGTGCATGTTCCACCGACTCCAGGTCAGTTTGTGCACGATCCAGAGAGATGTGAATCCCAGTCTGTTACCCTGAGATGAGCTAGCCAGCGTCCTCGATCCGACGCACCGTGTACTTGCGGTGCCGAAGAATACAAGAGATTTTCGGAGCAGAGTGTACCCCCGGATGCTACACAGCCAGCAGTTGTGCTTTGAGCATTGATTTAGGGGAATCCAGGTGTAATGACGTCAATATGGGAAGGTGTATTGGTCTGGTGTTCACCACGTGTGAAGAACGTGTGAAACTGGTCCGGTTTAATCCGTACCCATGTACACTGAATATAGGCATGTCATTTTGCCGATCTCCCTACAAGATTTTTCGACGATACAGAATTGACACACCTCAACAAGCACACATCTTTATAACCAACATTTTGTCTTTGCCCGAAATAAAGCAGGTATATGCCACACTCCGAATTGAGCATGTTCATTCGGACCAGTTTCTCATGATCCAACACTTCGATGGCCATCCCACCTATGCACACAATCGTTAATTGTCAATGCAATAGACTACAAACTTCAGCAGACTGACTGAACATAGAAGCAGCCATAAGAAGCGGGTTTCTGAGCTCAATTCATATGGCGTGAAAATGTAGGGAATGTACTCTGCTGATGAATGACAACCAACACATGTACCAGCAAATGGTGCCCTGAACAATACTGTATTTCCAGAGGGTCTGACAACACAGGCATAGGCATTGAGGGTCGTGTCCGCCACCTCGTCCTACACCAGTATAGCTTTGCGCCACACATTAGTATGCTTTAGCAATTCACTACACGATATATGAATACGACAGTGCCCCTTGTCCAACTCTCACGACTAACTAGAGAAAATGCTCAATTCTCCTTATATCACATTCGTGTGTACGAATTGCATATTATTGAATCAATTTAATAACTGCTAAATGGTCTGAAACTAATTTGACTTGCGGATATCTACAATTCAGTTTCTATTTGTACTTTTTCCAAGTGTACGAACTGTATGCCATTTATAAATCAACAATTTAATGACTTTTGGATAGTTTGATATCAATTTGGCTGAAAAATACTCAGGTTACCATCTTCTTGTGCCATTTTCATGTGTAAGATTTGAGTCATAATGTAATAGTTGTTGAAAATCTCGACCTTTCTCCTTGTGCTACATTCGTGTGTACGAATTGCATTTTGTTGATAAATTTATGATGAATATAATTATGTATATAAAATCTACCGTCATGCAAATTATTGCTAACTGTAATGCCGCATATGCCTATACAAGGCCTGAGTGTAATAAAGTGAACTTCTGAACTGGGTACATTCTCTTTGTTTTTAGTTAAATCATTCCTGACAGTAAACCCCTCATCACCAACTTCACTATGTATCTACTGAAAGAATCTCCACAGTTTCCCATGCCCATGAGACAGCTGTCAACAGGCACACACAGAGTGCTAACTGATATAATTAATGTGAAAAATACCCTCACCTTGCCAAACATGGTTATGAGGTTCATAAAGCGAGACTGCCCATTTAATAACGAACCAGGCTCCTGGCTGTTCTTCGCCAGTGATCCACATGTCGCGCGACAATATACTGGGATTGTAGTTTTCCAATTTAAGAAGTAAACAACTTAATATGAATATTCAAAGAGAACACTTTGTTTAATGTAGAATTAATTCAAATCAACTCATTATGTAAATAGTTACTTCCAAAGACAATGCCTCTTTTGCAATTTCAATTAACTTCCAGTAAATTAAAGATTAAAAAATGTAAATAGCAATAATCTGATATAATGGCCAGAAGATACTCGATTAAATTGTGAAACAAAGCACAATAAGTCTACAATACAAGTACCAATGAGATAATGCATTTACCTACAACTAAAAACATGATAATATAACAAATTCTTCCTTTAATTTTCAATTAATTTATTTGTCTCCACCCCAAATACGTAATTTGTCCCGTTGATAAACGACAACAAACCGTTAATCAATTTGTTATTCGCGCACCCAAATACATTGCCATCTTTCTAGGGCATGAATTACAATTCGCTTCTACCATATGTATGTGCTATGGACAGACTTTTGGTACTGGCTATTTGGGAATTTATCCATAGACCTACGGAAACATCAGTAATCAGTTGACGGTTATCCAACGAGATATACCAATTACCAACGGACCTTTTTAGTTTTAGCTATGCCCCGCCCATCCCTAGCTAAGCTCCACCCACACTTCGCCATGATGCGATTGATCGATCCCTGAAATGCCCTAACTATCAATTTCCTGAAAACTATACAGGTAAGTTGGTGAATATTTTGTAACTAATTTAACTTGGTGCTGTCTATGGCAGCAACAGCGCTTAGTCAAATTAGTTTCAAAATATTCAACAGAATATTTATTAAATAGTAAGGCCATACAATTTTTACAACAACGCATAGTCCGTCTTCAAATATGTGTTCGTGACTTACTTATCTACGTCATTCATGCCATTCTACACGTCACGTCAGTTGATTATGACGTCATATGATGGATGGATAAAGTGGAAAGGTACAATGGCTCTTGATCCGTGCACCGATGGTACAGAGCCAGATTAAAGCATACTATGTCAGTTGGGCATTGACCTATGGCCCTGCACCTACAGCTCTTTATGGCCTTTTGTATTGTGAAAAAGTAGCTAACAACAATTATATTTATTAAATTATGACACGGTTAAATATGTGTATATAGCGCTCCAATTTGCGCCGCTGAATAACCTTTCCATTTTAGCTATGCCCCGTCCATCTCTAGCTAAATTCCACCCAACCTTCCATCGATCCGTGAACTCCCTGACGATCAACTTCCAGAAAACTATGCAGGTAGGCTATTGACTATTTTGGAACTAATTTGACTGGGCGCTGTTGCTGCCTGTATTAAGAGTTAAAGACGGGCCAAATAGAATCATTTATGGCGTAATGATTATGATGTCTTCCTACACGCCGCTTAGCTGATTATGACGTCATATGATAGATGGATACTCTGGAATTGTGAATTCGATATCGACACGGCCATTGATCAATTTAAACAATTTATTGACAACCAAATTTCATGAAATCTTGGCTTGGTTGGAAAAGCTCTAAATAATTGAATCTAACCCGTTGACCGTTGAAATGATATGCTTTCAATTTCAAAACAATACCGATATAGAGGAAAGTTGGTGAATATTTTTATTCGTCAGAAACCTGTTGCTGCTATAGCCATCAACAGTTCCCAGTCACCTTCGTTTCAAAATATTCAGTCTTCAAAAAGAATTTGTTGTTGCTGGTCTGTAAGGGTTTAAGTGTGTGTGTGTGCGTGCGTGTGTGTGTGCGTGCGTGCGTGCGTGCGTGAGTGTGTGTGTGTGCGTGCGCATGTGCGTGTGCGTGTGCGCGTGCGCATGTGTGTGTGTGTCTGCGTGTACGTGTGCGTGCGCGTGCACGTGTGCGTGTGCGTGCGTTCGTGTGTATGTGTGGTGGGGTGGGTGGTGTTGGGTGTGTGTGTGGAGGGGGGGGGGGGGGGTTGTAAAGATAACAACAGTATCTGTCTGCTTCATTTGACAGATATCCATTCCTGATAACGCAGCTTACTGGGCCTGTAACGTGCCAATACGACGGGTACTGTCAAAATATCGGCCCAGTAACTTGTGTTATCATGGATTTTGAGTAGTGAAGATGGGTCATTGAATTTGCGTAGTCGGGTTAGAATGGACCTTTCCAGTTTTAGGTATGCCCCGCCAATCTCTAGCTACGCTCCACACACACACACACACACCTCGCTCATGTTGGGATCGATCGATCCCTGACGTCTCTGAGTATCAATTTCCAAAAAATTATACGGGTAGGTTGTTGAATATTTTGAAACTAATTTGACGGGGTGATGTTGCTTCCCATGGCAGCAACAGCGCCCAGTAAAATTAGTTTCAAAATATTCAACAGCATGTTTATTAAATAGTAAGGGCATACTATTCGTACAACAACGCTTAGTCCGTCTTCAATTACGCGTTAGTTACGTACTTATCTACGTCATTCATGACGTCTTTGATTATGACGTCATCTTACACGTCGCGTAGTTGATTATGACGTCATATGATGGATTGGTAAACTCGAAAGGTACATTCGCCATCATTCGCCGGGTGGAATCATAAGGCAATAGTGTGAAGACAGAGGACGGCGGTCCCATAAGAGGTGGTATGTTACCACTTGTCTTGACGAACCAGCATATCATTGTCTCGGGAGTCAGTTAGGGAATCGGGAGTCGGGAGAGCAGATCGCCTGGTATGTGTAGGCTATAAGTGACCATAATGACTTCAATACAAATCCTGTTTTTAATTTCACGACGTTACAAATGGAGCAGAACTGATTACCATCTGACACTGGTTCTGGGACTGTATCTCTTACGGAGCGTTATTCAATACCTCTAGATAGAGGTGTTCGGTGTCATAGCAAGCCACTACAGCATACCATACACATATAACTTCAGGCGGTAATTAGAGTCGTTCAGAGAGAGACTGTGTGCTTCGACTCAAAGGCATGATGATGGCCGATAATTGTAATTTATCCAGAAACCTTTGAAACTTGATCGTAAATGATCCATGCCCCGTTAGCTCCAATCACATAAACTTTTGAAAACTTTTATTAATAGCGCCTTTTCTTTATCAAGGGAAGAAGGATTATATAATCTCACCCGCCCCACACAAAACACCTCCATTACAGCTAGCGACAAGTGTGCATAATTTACACCCTCGGTAAGTACTCCCAGTGGAAGTCATTTTGTTGACAATGTTCTCTAAATTCGCCCAGCCAAAACGTCATTAGACTAGCTGTTATCAAAGCTAAGATTCCTCATAATTTGTTGTCCTTTTCTACGTCTTTGATATTGTTGATTAGTCGTCTGCGAGCGTGACGACTCCTTTAATACCATCCTAACTGAACTGTCTGCCTGCTGAGTTTCTACAGACAACGTTTTACATGATGCGTTAGCTCTGGATATGTTGAATATTTTGAAAACAATTTGACTGAAAGTTGTTCGTGCCACGAACGACTTTCCGTTAAATTGTTTTCAAAATATTCATCAGATCCAGGGTTATTGCCCATTGAAATTATTGTCGGGTTGCAGAAAGCTAAAATAAATAACTTAACCATTTGTTCTCCATATACCCGTCAAAGATAAAGCTACTATCTAATATTCACGTAGATAATAATTAAACGTCAAATTGGGTTTTCTGGTCAACTGAATAAAGCGAAAACAATTTGCCGCTAGAAAGCAACGAATTTCAACCAAACTGCATTTAAATTACGTGATCAGATACTTTGAACGTAGACCTCTGTCTTGGTAATATCATATCTTGGATATGAATGCGGTTACATGTCTTACAATTCCACTCCTCTCTCGCAAGACTCGTCTTTTTCAGCATTAAGGACCCCCTATTGACTTGATCAAGAGCCTCTCAATGACGGCTATTCTGCCGTTATGGGCGTTCCTGTCATGGTCACACGTTCCTGTCTCAATTAAATGTTAATCTAGGAGGGATAAAGTCGCTAGATGAATACTTCAGAATAGTTCTAGCTGACGCTTAATGAGCCAGAACGAACCATGAACAACGGCCCCCGGCCGCGAACAACTCCCACAGTCAAGGCGCTTTCTCAATTGCTCTTTTGTCTGCCGGGACATAACTTTGATTATGAGAGAATGTTAACATGGCTGAATCCAGGCATTGTTTGCCGAGCAGAGGAATGATTCTGTTTAAGTCATTTTGACCTGAACTAATGCATTGCATGGCTAGCAGGTTGCGTGAAAGCGGCATGTGCGGGTATAATAAGAAACAACCGGCTCACCCACCCACGTACACCACCGCCGAAACCTGGACCACCTCGCATAAGCGCAACCACCCAACCTGAACTTGAGGTAGATGTTGGTGATGATGATGGCGTTAAGAGTATCTTTCGGATGCTCACGGGGAGCCTCGAGTTTAAATACAAAAGCGCCCTATAACCTGCATTATGAGGGTTCATTAGATATGCGCATAACGTTGCGGGGATTTACTGAGATAGACAGATTTAAACGTTCTTCTATAAACGAAACAGGGGCCGAATCTAAAATTATAATAGCCTTTGTTCCTAAAGATTATATTATGCAAAGCCATTGTTAAACAAACTGATATATATATCTGCTAGATCGAGCATGTAATTATAGTACATAATAAATAAACTGATATCGCTACAAGTATACGCGATAATGATAATTAGTTTAATGTGTTAATTAAAAGTTTAACATACATATTAAGCACCTTCGATCAATCAAACGTGATAATTAACCTATGTCAGTTTGTCAAAATTATTCACAAACTAACAAAGAGATTAGAAATTTGGAAAACAAAAATAGTTTAAGTTAGGACGTACATTTTTATTCCTGTTCTATAAGAGTAGACCCAATCGATCAGTGTCGTTCGAAAAAATAGCATTGGTCGAATTTTCTGTCTAAGGGTAAATTAGCTGACCTTTATAAGAAACGACGAAAATAAACATCTCAAAGAAAACATGGCAAAATTTACAGATGTCGGTGTAGATCAAAATGACTGCCATTTTGTAACTGATAAGTGAACGCCACGGTTGCTAAATGATGCCACAGAAAGCAGCACCACTAAACAACATGGTCAGACAATACATACATCGACAAACATTATGCATGGTCAATAGCGTAATTGCGAATAAATAAAATGGACCTTTCCAGTTTACCCATCCGTCAGATGACGCCATAATCAACTTCGCGACGTATAGGCTGATGTTATAATCAATAACGTTATGAATGACGCAGCTATGTTCGTCACGAACGCTTAATTGATGACGGACTAATGGAAATTGATAGTCAGGAATTTCAGGGATCGATTTATCTCAACGCGTCAAAGCGTGGGTGGAGCTTAGCTAGAGATGGACGGGACATCTCCGTTACATCTATACTGGTCGATTACACCATTTTTGCACTGCTTCGTCGCGAGACAAAAACATGTTATTAGAATCCTTTTTACAAACTGTGCAAAATCAATGTTGTATTGTATATCTGATCTTTCAGTGATGCACCATAACACAATTGATCATTAGCCATTGCGATAACTCACCAACTGACAGAGAAACTAACAGAGTCTATATCGCTTTGCCACACCGCTGATCAACGGTTATCACCATGACTAACTGCATGTCGAATTTGACAACTACATATCTGGTCAGATTGGGTGTTGATACTTTGGCATATTCGCCTGTGATAACAGTATTTCAGAGATAGAGGATCTCGAAAGAGGTATAATATCAGCCTTTTCTCACAAGTTTGGTAAGATTGATATTCTCTCGGGAATATTTCTAATAATCTCGTAAATTCGTGTCATCTTCATAGCATTTTATGACCATCATATAGTGGAATTGCACATATATATTTGTCTTATTCAGGAACACTTAAAGCCAAGATGTATGGATGTCTAGATATCGGGTAGTGACGAATACTGGTAACGAATACTAATATGTTACAATCCAATTTACTTATCAATCCATTTAAGGAATCTAAGCTTCGCCTGGGTTGGAATCAATCGATCCCTGCACTCTCTGAATCTCAATTTCCAGAAAACTATATAAGTAAGCTGTTGAATATTTTGAAAACAATTTGACTGGGTGCTGTCCCTATGGCAGCAACAGCGCCCATTCAAATTAGTTTCAAAATATTTAACAGGATGTTTATTAAATAGTAAAGACATACAATATATTCTAGACCGCAAAATGTCTCGAGATCATGTACAAAACATTTATTAGACCATCGTTAGAATATGCAGATGTTGTGTGGGATAATATTCCACAATATCTTGTAATTCGGCTAGAGGATATCCAAAAAGATGCTCTCAGAACGGTATGTGGAATGACACGTAGTGCGAGCACTGAAGACCTGTACTTAGAAACAGGCATCGAAACCTTGTCAAGCAGACGTGAATTTCATAGATTATCTATGCTATTTAAAATTATTAACGGGATGACCTGTGAGGTTCTGGTCAACCATCTTCCCACACTATCCCAAGCACGAAATCCTTACAATATCCGTCATCCAAATTTCTTCACTCCATTCCGCTGCCGTACTGAGCTCTTCTATGGATCCTTTTTCCCAGCAACGATCCGCGTCTGGAATATGCTTCCTGTGCCGGTGAGAGATTCTGTCACTCTTCTAGAATTTAAAAGCAAACTGAAGGCTATGTCACCCATACGACAACCCCCTGAGTGGTATTACGTAGGCCCGAGGTTTGCCAACATAATGCTATGCAGGCTCCGAAATGGTTGTAGTTCTTTAAACCGACATCTATTTGACAACTTTCTGTCGGAATCTACCAGTTGTTCTTGTGGGCACAATGATGAATCTACAAACCACTACCTCTTACATTGTGCCCTTTTTAACGAGCAAAGAGTCGTTTTCCAAAATCAGCTTGCCGGGAACGATATTTCTCTTGCTAATCTTACGGTCAACCAGCTTCTATACGGGACTTACACTGCCAACTTGAAAATGAACAAACTGATCTGTAATACGGTATGTCAATACACAATTAACACCAACCGCTTTCAGTAGATTCCCGTTCGCGAACTCATAGTTTAAGGGGTAAATGGACAGCAGCCCAACACGCACAGGTCGGGGCGAAGGCAGCACCTAGAGCTCACCTCTGCTATTCTTCCATTTGATCTTATTCCTCGCTCTCTCTATCTCTCACCCTCTCTCCCCCCTTACCACCGCTCTCTATATATCGGTCTTTCTTCCTACTCTCCCCCACCTCACACTCAACATCCACACTCAACATCCACACACTAATAGACTACAATTAATTAAACTATTGTGATTTGGCGCCATTTTGTTGTAAAAAAGTTTTGAATAATCTGTATGTGTATGGGAGACACGGGCATAAGACTAAGTCTTATCGTGCTTCCATCTGAACAAAATAAATCACGTTTAAACCAAAGACATACAATACGTACAATCTGATGAACTATTGCTCGTCTAAGCGAGTCATTCATGGCGTAATTGATGATGACCTCAGCCTACACGTCACAGCGTTGATTATCACGTCATATGATAGACCTACAAACTGGATTCATCAATTACACTAGTCACACCTGAGATTTCAATATCTCAAAATTCAAGAGTTGTTGAATATTTTGAAGTAAATAAATAGTTGCTCAGAACATGTTGACGTCTTGGAGAGAAATAGATGGTTCCATTTCCATCTACTCCCCGCCCATTTCTAGCTAAGCTCCACCCACATTTTACGGGAGTTAGTATCGATGTGACCGTCGAAATCTGAATACCCAGAATCCTAATTTACAGGCAATAAATACAGATAAGTTGTTAAATGTTTTAAACTCATTCGACTGGGTGCTGTTGCTACCCTTGAACGCGCAAATCATAGATTTTCTTGACATACTTTTCGACTTCCTGGCGGACTCATTGGGATAGTGATGTGAGTTAACACGTGCCGTAGATTTATTATGACGTCAGAAGATTGACTGACAGATCGGATCCATCCATTACCTTTAGTCCGAATAAGTAACAAACCATTCATCAACATATTATTTACAAGAGGAACGAAAGATTTTGAGGCGAAATCGAGAACGATGAATAAAGAAAATCTGAAATATCTAATTCGGTGAATGGAGCGTATTTTCTTCTCAGAAACAATGACTAACGGACCTTTCCAAGTTTATCTATCGATCACCTGACGCTATATGACGTCACAATTAACTAAATGACATGTATGCTGTCGTCTTGATCATGACATCATGGATGATTCCAAACAGCACCCAGTCAAATTAGTTTCAAAATGGTCAACACGTTTCCCTGTATACCTTTCTGGAAATTGATAGTCAAGATGTTCAGGGATCGATCGGAACACGAGCGAAGTGTGGGCGGAGCTTAACTAGGGATGGGCGGGGCAAAGCTAAAACTGGAAAGGGCCACTGAGAAATTCTGATGGTAGGAGAGAAAGGTTGAAATCAGGAGAAATATCCCTCAAATGACAATAAGAAAACAATTAAAACTGCGTTATTCAGTTAATATCTGCGCGTACATGCAACACCTCAATTGGCAACTTAACCTTTTAAGTAAACGAGACCACCGGGGACTAATCGTTAACCAATGGATGAATCCGATCTGCCAATCAAGCATATGACGTCATAATCAATAACACAACACGTAGGCTGACGTCATAATCATAAATTGACAGATACTATTCCGTCATGGACCTGGAATAGTCCGTTAAGTGTCGGAATTGTATGTCTTGGATAGATTTACGATTTAGGCCTAATAAAGATTCCGTTGAATGTTTTGAATATAATTTGACTGGGAGCTGCTGCTGCCTACCGAATCAAATTTGTTTCAAATATATTCAAACAGCTTACCTGTATAGCTACCTTGAAATTGGGATTCTGACAATTCAGTGTTAAAAGTATATAAAACGATTACAACACGCGCAAAGCGTGGTATAGCTTAGCTAGAAATGACCGGGCATAGCTAGAAATGACCGGGCATAGCTAGAAATGGCGGGGCATAACTAGAAATGAACGGGCATAGCTATAAATGGTGGGGCATGGCTAGAAATGACCGGGTATTGCTAGAAATGGCCGGGGCATAGCTAGAAACGACCGGGCATATCTAGAAATGGCCGGGGCATAGCTAGAAATGGCCGGGGCATAGCTAGAAATGGCGGGGCATAACTAGAAATGAACAGGCATAGCTATAAATGGTGGGGCATGGCTAGAAATGACCGGGTATTGCTAGAAATGGCCGGGGCATAGCTAGAAACGACCGGGCATATCTAGAAATGGCCGGGGCATAGCTAGAAATGGCCGGGGCATAGCTAGAAATGGCCGGGGCATAGCTAGAAATGACCGGGACATAGCTAGAAATGGCCTGGGCATAGCTAGAAATTGCGGGGCATAGCTAGAAATGGCCGGGGCATGGCTAGAAATGGACCCACCTATTGTTAATAGACCTTTCCAGTTTTAGCTATGACCCATTGGTCAAGGTCTCTTGCAAATACGCAAACCGTAGGAATATTTACGATTCTCTCCCACACGACCTGATTTCATGCGATACGACGCGCAGATATATCAAGCTATGCCTGTAAGATTCTGAACATGCTAAATCCACGAGGATACAACAAGCTTGTACGCAATGCTTGCTTATTGTATCGCTGACATCCGCGCAAACAACATTCGTGATGTTGCGTGGTGTCCTTAATAAGTGTAAGATACGCATATTTGTAGCCTTTGAGATTATTGAAATGGTTAAATAGTCTGGCTGTGATTATTGCAGAGAAATCGCGGACAACGTGCGCAGTGAGCAGTCTGCGAGGTGCACACGCTGTTACACTGGTTTTGACCATGCCCATGAGATAATAGGCTGTGCATTGTCGAGAAGATGTTACAACAATAAATAGTGGTTTTACATAAAATCGCTGATCGTCGCAGATAATCCCAGATAGACGCCGATAACAATGGTGAAGAACATCGCAGATGATTAAAAACGCTCTGCGACAAATCTGAAAGGTTGATTGAGCCTTGGACAACTTTCTAGACTTTTAGCAGATTACGTGCTCTGCGATCTGTATGCGCCGGAACCAGCCTGCGATTGTCTGGGAAGATGGCAGATAGGTTAACGGTTTTATGTAAATTGGGCGTAACCGAACATGCTCTTAAACAGGGATATCCCAGTGAATCAGTTTCTGCACAATGGGATACAGGAAAGTTTCTGATATTTTGGTTAAATTAATATTCTGTGCTGTTTAATGTGTTAAACAATTCATGGATCCATTTCCTCACTCAATCATATGCCGTCATATTCAATTACGCGATGTTTATGCTGACGTCACAATCATGACGTCATGAATGATCTGATTAAGCCCATCTTTAACGCTTAATAGTCTGACGCGTTGTACGAATTTTATGTTTTTGCTATTTAAGAAGCATGCTGTTGAATATTTTGAAACTAATTTGACTGGGCGCTGTTGCTGCCGTAGGTTTCCCCGTATAGTTTTCTAGAAATTTGATAATCAAGAAGTTGAGGTATCGTCGATCCCAACACGAGCTGTGTGTGGGAGAAGCTTAACTAGGGATGGGCGGGGCAAAGCTGAAACTGGAATGGTCCATTGATATCCATGTTTGTGAGGGACTAAAGGGATCCAATCCTACCTATGCCACGCCCACTTTGTGCGTCTAATGGAATCGATTTGAAACTTTGAAACATGAGTTCTCAGAACGTAAATTCCAACATAATTAAACAAGCTGCTGGATATGGCAGCTACAGCACCCCAGTCAAAAGTTTTAAAATATTCAACAGAATGTTTATTAAATTGTAAATGCATTAAAAATATACAATTCGTAAACTTCAACGGAAGACTTCTCGATTTTAATGACTGACTTAGGCATACGTCATTTTCATTTAACTATGACGTCATCAAACAAGACACGTATTTGATTCAGACGTCACGTACTTGAGCGACAGGTCAGATCAGTCAATTGACGTCTAACTCCTAAAAAAAAATTTCACTGCAGAATGCTAGTTACATTGTAATTGATTGAAATCAATTAGATAAAACAGACAACAGACTAAGTGTATAAGTTAGATAGTACATCATTTTTATTAATTATAAATATCATATGTAGTAGACTATTCTCTTATTTACAGAATATACAATGTAATGAAGTTTGAACTGTGTAGTGTTTGTGTGTTATGCAGTTATATAAGCTAACTATGAGATACAGTTGATGGATTACGTTCTAGCTATACCCCGTCCGGCCCATTTCTATCTAAGCTCCGCCAATTTTTATATCGCGTTAGAATCGATTTATGTATTTTGTGCATGAATTACCAGAATACCAATTTTAAGGTAATTATATTGGTCATCTGTTGAATATTTTGTAACTAATTTAACTAGTAGCTGTTGCTTCCATAGGCAGCAATAGATCCCAGTGAAATTCGTTTCAAAATATTCAACAGAATGGTTATTAATTTGTACACTTACTAAAGATATACAATTCGTACACTTTTGTGTTGAATTTTCGATTTTCGCGATAGAGCTACGCTATTTTATTGCGACGTCAGCTACCGCGTAACGTGACGTATTGTTTATGACGTCAGAGACTTGAGTGGCAGAACGGATTCGTCCATTGGTTAGTCTGATTGAGACATAATATCCTCCTCAATATTTTTAATGCAAGACAGACTTTCAGTCAAATTATTCTAAAATGTCAACATGATGCCATATGTTTAGTTGACTTATACTGTTGGGAATTCTAAATACATGGTTTTGTTTATATTATCAGTGTTGTATATTGTCAAGTTCGGGACATACATTAGTAAAACACTCGCATTTAGCAGTAAAACGATGATATTTAGCAGTAAAACGATGATATTTAGCAGTAAACAATCTCAATAGTTTGTAAATTAGCTTGGCACGTCCATTGCGTAAGGTCTGAATAGGCCAGCCTTCTTGACCGGCGTTCCTGGGAGCACAGGAAGAGGTTTTCTGACAATGTTCACGCCTTCATCATTATTGGTGCTGATGAGTTTGGTGGACGGTGAGCTAATGTAATGCGCTCGTTCTGAGGTAGGCGATGCGACATCACGCAGAGGACTGACGGCGGGACTAATCTGGGTGCAAGGACTGACGGATACAAGATGTAGTCTATGTTCCAAGGAATGATGGCGATATGCTGTGACGTCAGTGTCTCGCTCAGAAAGCGATTCAGTGGATCCACTAAGACTGTCTCTGGATGAATGTGGAGTGGATGATGTGGATTGGTGAAGGGTCGGACTCAGGCGGGATCCGAGTGGTGGCGATACGTGCTGGAGCGGTATGTTGTAGCTAACTGGCATGTGAGCTGATTGTTGCATGGACGAGACTGTGGTGCACACAGCCGCCGCGTGTGCTGGGTGGTACCTTGGCATCTGAGGTTGGAATGACGTCGGTGCCCCGGAGAAGTTGAGACCAGACCCCGGATGTTGGTACAGGTCTGGGTGCGCGACACGATGCCCCATGGAGAGAGCCGCCACGTGAGCAGGCGACGCAGAAACGCCATACGGGCTGTACTGCGTCATAGACGGCGGGACCATTCCTGGTGCGACGCAACCAGCCGGAAAGAGAACTGGGTTAACTCCCGGTACAGGTACACTTCCGGGGACGTTCGGTGCGCCGTACGGGGAGGGATACCCTTGTGGTAATGCACCAGCGGATGCAGCCGCGGCGGCAGCAGTGGCGAGATACGCGTAAAGACCGGGATCCAGTAAGCCGTACGGCCAGGCGAGTGCCATCCGCTGACGTTTATCCTTCATTCGGCGATTTTGAAACCATATCTGCGGAAGAGAAAACAGAAAACAGATGTTTAAAGATTGGTCATAATCGAAGCAAAGGTTTATGCGTAAACTGAGCGCACACAAATAATGACGCAATAAAAGTAAGTAATGCGTAAACGCAACACGTCATCAAAGCAGGGGTAATGATAAGAAAGTAAACACCGCTTCATTTACGCTCGGGATGGTATCTGCGGTGTCTAGATAATAAAACTGACCACTGCATAAACTGACCATCGAAAATGGTTTGACCAGAACGAGCACTCTGCTACGTCAGATCGTTCGCGGTACAAGGTTTTATATGTGTTTGTGTTATCGTTAACAGAGCGGGAGCGGGAGTTGAATGATGGCATTTGTTTATCCACAATAAGTATTATGGTGGCTAAGAATGAACGATGTGTAATAAAATGTAGCAGATTTCGCTACGTTAATGTCGACCGTAATCCCTGTTGTGTCAACTTGACCCTTTGATGGCCAAGCCGATCAAAACGATGCGGTCAGTGATCTTGAGGAATGTCTATTTGCAGGCAAAGAGATGTCTATTTTTGAAATTTAACCACTGGATGACTGGCTCGATAACCGTGTCGGTCATTCCAGTGGTATCGATGGAAAAAATAGTCTTCTCTTGCTCAGCAAATGAGCACTTACCAAAAGAAATAGAATTTTCTTAACCATTTGATATTCAACCCGGTCGAAAAACAGCGTTGCAGTGGTCCTGAGAAGCGTCCATTTGTCCGTAAGCAAAAACGTATCTTTGTAACTTCAGGTGGTTAATTTACAATTTGACTGCAATTCACCTTTCCTGAGTATCCAACCATCATCTGACCTCGTATGACGTCATAATGATTTCTGCGCGTGTATGATGACGTCATAATCATAACGTCACAAGGGGTTACATATAGACCGCCATCAAATCTTAAAGAGTCTGACACGTTGTATAAATTGTATGTCTTTGTAATTCTTTGCTATTTAATAAACATGTTGTTGAATATTTTGCCTTAGGCAGCAACAGCACGCAGTCGAATTAGTTTCGAAATAGTCAACAGCTTACCTGTGTATTTTTTTTGAAAAAAATTAGTCAGGGTGTTCAGAGATCGATCGATTCCACCACGAGCGAGGTGTGGGTGGAGCTTAGCTAGAGATGGGCGGGGCATAGCTAAAACCAGAAAGGTCCATTGGGCCAAAGTTTTAATTTTCGTAAATGGTTATTTGATGCAGACTCTAATTATCATTTTGAGCACTTTGAGGCGCGGATGACACTTAGGTGTTAACAACGCACAGAAAGTTATAGTTCCTAATATCCAGCCATCCATCCACCCACCATCTAAGTGCACCTAAAATCGCGGGTTTATGTTTAGCAACTGGCGTGGAAGCAGTCGATGCCTAAGTTTAACTTTAAAGCGGTTTGTAAATATACAACGGAATATTTCTTGTTTTGTATATGATTTATCGTCGATGTGCGCGTTATCAATGACAAATCATTAGCCATTACAATGCGGGGACCATTTCTATGTAAGCTCAGCACACGTTTTACGCGTGTTAACCCTCTAACCCTCAGCCAAAAACGTTTTTTTACAGCGGTTTTGAGAAATGTCTATTTCCAAACCAAGAGAAGACTATTTTTGAAAATTTAACACATTGAAATCTTCATTCTCAGAGCCCCGATTTCAAGATAACTATGCACATACGCTGTTGAATATTTTGAAAGTAATTTGATGGAGGGAGGGGCGGGAGCAATTCTAACAACATCTCCAAGTCAAATAAGTTTCAAAACGTTCAACATAATGTTTATTCAATTTTAACTCCTTCAAATACATACAATTGATACACTGTTTAGTGACGGATTTCCAATTTTCGCGACGGAGCTTTGCCATTTTGATTGTGACGTCAGTTAACTAGTGGCATATTTGATAAAGACATCAACTACTTGAGTGACAGGTGGAATCCCTCTATTGAAAGGAAAATTTAACGTACACAGCGAACTTGTTTTCGCAACATCTAATAGCTTCTCTACAGTCCAAGTCATAAATAAGTCATATGCTACCAAAACAAAACATTATTTGAAAACGATGTATGCAATATTCTGTTGAATATTTTGAACATAATTAGATAGGAAGACATTGCTGCCTAAGGCAGCAATGTCTTCCTATCTAATTATGTAAAAAATTCAACAGTACGTTTTTATTTTGTCTTGGAAACATTTTAAATTATTTCTGAGCTGCGCGGTGTCTGGTAATTTCTCACGCTGAAGTTGATCAAATCGTGCCATACTCTATGTCTGTGTATTGCAATGCGCGTATTGATATTGATTAATCAGTACATTAAATTTGGTAAAATTCGAGAAATACTCATTGACCATATTATTTCCCCTCAATTTTATAATTGAAAATGGAAGAAATGGTTTTTTTTTGTACCTATTATAATTATTCCTACTTCTTTACAATTCTTCAGAATAATAATTGGATGACATTTCACTGTGTGAACTGTCTAAAAATCCTAGAATCGCCACAGTTCGAACCCCGAAGCCAGAGAAGTCAGTTCTACTCGAACCAGTCAAACTGTTGAATATTTTTAAACCGTGATTTGAATCATTCAAGTGCTTGCATAGCAATGTCTGATAAATTAGTTTTGAAGTTCATATCTTTTCAAATAGACCCCAAAATAACGAATTTATTACGAGTCGATGCAAGCATGAAATTGAAATTCATAATTTACTACTAGGATCTTGAAATTTCATATACCATTCAAAACCTGGTGTATTGGTTTCTTAGATACACCAACCACCATCTCGATGGGGTGAAGCTGCCGGAAATGGCAACTCATTCAGAACATGTTCTATCCAGACTGTGGAGGAACCTGTTTGAAAGTCGTATTTAGTGTAGATTAATTTCATTTCTTTTTAGAACAGTATGCAGAATTGGTAATGAGATATAGAGTGTATGGATTAGCCATGTATACTGGAATATCAAATAGGCTTAATTATGCGAGGTATGGAATATCGATGCAACGAATCAATAAACAAATTGCGCCGTTTTGAAAACAGCGCAGACTAATATCGACTTGTATATATGCGCATCCCGTTGGTCAATGGTGCGGGGTCCAATATCCATTTGGACATTGGCGCGTTCGTTGGCCAGCTGCGCAGGACAGATAACCCAATCGCATATTGTCCAAACGATATCGGCGCAAGGACCAATAACCAAATGATATCGGCGTAAGGACCAATAACCAAATGATATCGGCGTAAGGACTAAGTCACATAAATGGAATCAACAAGTGATGTCATTTATAATACCCGCTCCCGTTATCATTTGGATACTGGTACTTGCAGTCGGTTATAGTAGGCATTAGAACAACATCATAACCACGTTGACACTGCCTTGTACAGCAGGCCCGCCAGTAGTGAAATGTTGAACCCGTGTCGTATGCCATTATCATTTCGATATTGGTTCTTGCATCAATATCATTGTGCTATTGGTCCTTGCGCCGATATCATTTGTAAATTGATGCAGACATGAGATTGTACATCTGTACTGCGCCCTTGACCAATGGGTGCACAAATACCCTAATTGATATTGGTCCCTGCACCGTTGAACAATGGGTCGCGCCGATATCCAAATTTATATTGTTCCTGAACTGTTTGGTAAACGGCGCAGGACCAATGGTCAACGGCGCAATTTGTATATGGTGTCGCCACATCGACATCAATGTAGCAATGGTACGGATTATCCAATGCTATGGTACGGAATATTCAATATGTTTGATATGGAGTGACGGAATATTCAATATGTTTGATATGGAGTGACGGGTACCCTTTTGTTTGGCTATGGAATTTCTGATATTCTAAGAGCCCATCAGGCGATCAGACGTTTTCTAAGACTTCTCTAATAACGCATGTTACAGGGCCGGTACTGGGCCAATGCCGGCACACCACTACGGCCCGGTATTGGCCCAGTAACCTGCGCTATCAGATTTGTGTTGTTCTAGAAACGCACATCTCACCTACACACAAATTCAATTCCTTACCTTGATGGTGCTTTCCGGAAGGTTGAGTTGAGAGGCCAGTTCACATCTGCGAGGTCTGGAGACATAGTTCTCTTTGTTGAATTCATCCTCCAATTTTCCGAGCTGCTCGCGACTGAAAGCTGTGCGGTATCGACGGAGGTTGGGATCTTCTGGAGGCGAATCTGTGAAGAAGATTAAATACACGTATTATTAATTTATTTAGATTTATTAATCTTTCTATCAATTTTGAATTTTGTTACAAACCTGTCGCGCGTCACATTTGGTTTTATTAATTAATTTTTAGTTCATCATTTGACTTGCGCAATTGGGAATTGTTAATTTTAGTAAACAACAGGACTAGAAAATATGGAGTCTTATTCGGTCGGGTTTTCATTTTTCGATTTGATTTCTATCGCATCTGGATTTCTGATGCAATCTCTGAAGACAGGTTGATTTGCAAGATGACGTAACCAGCGTCACGATCTTAATTGGATCGTTAATGATGCGTGCGAGATAGTTGCCATGGTGACGCACATGTAAGACTCATTAAGCATTTAGACACTTCCGTTGTGGGGAAGATTTTCTCTGAAAGTTAAATCATCCACGATGCGTTTAGATAATGTGGCCTTGTTTCCCATAAAACTAAAAAGCCTGTTATGCGGTAACCAAAATTAAGGCGTAGATTAACAATTTTAACACTCATGTCAGCCATAAACGGCTTCGGCAGTGGTCTTTAGAAAACTATTTTTGAAAATTTACTACTGGAATGACTGGCTCGATAACCCAGCCAGTCATTCCAGTAGTACATTTTCAAAAATAGGCTTCTCGTGGTCTGTAAATGGACATTTTCTATGAGAAAATTAAAATTTTTATAGAAACATTCGAGAGTGAGAGGGTTAAGCAATACCAGTGTACGGAATAACTGGTATAGAATATAGATGGACTACATACCAGTCATTGGACTGTATTGTGTTATTTACACGGTCGTATCCCTGCTAATATTGTTTAGAGATTGTGATCATATAGTATGTAATCAAACCGTACCCTAGCAAATCCGTACCCGTTATTCCGTAACCTATTTTTGGATAATCCGTACCTTGAGATCGGTTAATCCGTACCTATCCTTGAAACTCGACTGGAAACTTCTTTTCCTATGGCAGCAACTAAGATATAAACTAACGTGTTTCTAAAACTAACTCAAATGTATTTTTGAATAATTAGAACCTACTTTTATTGGAAGCAATTGCTGCCTAGCTTCCAATCAAATTAATTTCAAAATAACCAGCAGAACGTATTTCTTCCAGCATGTTGAATTTGCATTGGCTAAAATGGTTCTTCTGTCTTTGTTCTGGAAACATGTTAATTGGGATATTCAAATCTGTGACGCAGATTATCCAAATGTAGGGTTTAACCGGTATGGATCTTTTTGAAAATTTACCACTAGAATGACTGGCTCGATAACCAAGCCAGTCATTCCAGTGATAAATTTTCAAAAATAGCCTTCTCTTGGTCTGCAAGTGGACATTTTCTTTGAGGGTATTGAAAATTTTTAAAACTAATTTTAGGGTTAGGGTAAAGAGTTAACGCAACTCATTTATTATGGGCCCAAATGCTTGCAACTCTTTAGGACTGGTGGTCTTACGACCACCCGTCTTAAGGAATCGGAAGCATTTGGCTTCAAAAGTAAATACCCTCTATAGCCAGTTTTATCTGTAATCATTAACACATGAATACGCACCTTTAATTTTCCCAAAGTTGCTCTCGTCCATCGCTGACATCATGTATGGGTCGAGCTTAACGTTGGATTTGTTATCCTCCGTGTCCAGTTCAGGTGATGACCCGGTCTCTGACGACAAACTTCCAGGGGTGAGTCTACCATCGTGTGATTCGTGCATTATATGTCCTTGCTGATACAGGTTAGACTTATCATCTTCTATCACATCTATATTATCATCGTCTCCGTCATCGGCTGGAGGCGGCATGTGCTGGAATTGCTGGAAGAACTGCATACCGATGTTTCTTCTATTACCTATATAGATGTATACACTCACAACCGATTGTGCAACGTGCGCGTGTGAGCTTAGACCCGTTTAACAATAAATGACAGACTATTTTGTATCATATACCGAATTCACGATAGATATATATATATATGGATAAGCTGTTGTCGTACTGCTGTTTATCTAGTAATCCACGTGCTATGGAGCGTTACTCAAGACTGATGTTGTTGACTAGATTGGGGATCGTTTTAATAAATTGTCTTATCCCACCCCGAGGGAGTCAAGTGTGTCCACGACCCTTTGATGCCTACCGCGCGAGCCACACGATTGACGGGTAAGATTTATGTTAGAGGCGGTGTCAATTAAACGCATTCAACCAATCACAATTGCTTCAGGGAGATTCTCTATTCCGATTGGTTAGATGAGGTGAGGGAATGCGCGGTGTGTTCCCATTAAATGAATTTCGGTGTTGCATTTGTGAATATTTAATTTCTTTTGAGGAGTTTACCGAGAATTACCACGTGGTTGATTAGGTAATTAATAGGAATAATTACAAAATGTTTAACTAATTCACATTCCTATGTTAATGTTTTATTGCCGCCAGACATCAGAAAACACCGAAAAACACTGAAACCGAATACTTAATGGAGATAATTACGCCTATAATAATTCATGATTCCATTTCCGAATATTAAAAAGAATATTTAATCAAAAACAATAACAAATTGATTCTCGTTTTAAAATTTGATTATTTATGAATTATGGAGATTATTATGCCTGAAAAGGGTCGGTATTGATCGCGCGCGCTAAACGAATACGGAATGATATCAATAATTAATTAGCCTTTTAATGCAAAAAAACTAAATTAATTCAAAGGAATAATTTACATTGTAGGAAATATTCTATTGAATGTTCTGAAACGAATGTGACTGTGAACTGGTGCTGCCATGGGTTTCAAAATATCCAACAGCTTCTCCGTATGTTTATTTTGAAATTGCTGTTCTGGGACATCAGGATTGTAAGCGTTAATCATTTGAACGACAAGACATGTTATGAAAATGTATCTCTAAGATTCAAAATTATTTTGGTGAATTGTTTAAAAAAGCGCTTCTCGACCCAACCCCACCACTTAACATTCACCCATTGTACCCACCCCTCCGAGAATGAAAGAGTACTTGAACGTTTTGTACCATGACAATAGTGACCCCTTCCTAGCTATGGCCCACCCTTTTCCAGCTGTGCCCCGCCCATTTCTAACTAAGCTCCGCCCACGTTGTGTGCGTGTGCGGTCCGATTTAAATACATCGAATCCCAATTTTAAGGAAATTATACAGGTAAGTCGTTGAATATTTTGAAACTAATTTGACTGATCGATGTTGCTGCCACGGGTGGCATAGATGGCAGCAACAGTGCCCAGTCAAATTAGTTTCAAAATATTAAACATAATGCTTGTTAAATATTGTATCCATGAAAGACTTACAATTCGTACACATTACAGATTATTCCAGGCTCATGACGGATATTTCCGTCAATTATGACGTCAAATACTTGATCGACAAACAGCTAGAATTCCTCTTTTATTCAAGGATGTTTCAACCAATCTTTCAACTGGCTCCATTCGTTCCATTTTCTAGGGGCGTTTTGATACAAATCCAAGGTCGAGATTCACACCAGAACGCTTGAAAATAAAATTATTAAAAAATTGTACTTTTAGAGACCTAGGCCGTGTTCTTACTAGATACCTAATCAGGAATAACGCCATACTTAATTCCGATTAAGTCTCTAGTAAGAACATGGACTTAAATTGTGTACCTCAATGCAACGAAACGAAACGAATCGTAGCATATGGTGATTTAATTCTGTATAAATTAATATGATTATTAAGTGCGCGGATGATTTAGGGATACGTATCTCCCATACAACTTACACAACTAAAGGATTATATTATTTTATAGGCATTACATCATGAAATCATTGAGGTACACTTAAAACATATTTAAATATAAATAATTGCCTACTTGCAATTTTATTTTCAATCATTCAATATTTTGGGCACTGCATTCCGAGACTCTCAAACATAAGGTGCGTTATTGCATATTTTGAAGGAAATTAGACATGAACATCTTGTTGCCATAGGCAGCAACAGATTACAGTAAAATTAGTTTCAAAATATTCAACTGAATATTTATTAAATCGTCAATGCCTTTTTGAATTTGTTCTTTCGGGTTGACATGGTTAAGGAACATAGGAACAGTCTGTATCTTTAGGACATGTTTTCGTTACAATGAGATGCATGTTAAACCCGTTAACACTCGAATTTATTCAAGAAAATTTCAATTTTCTCATAAAAAATGTCAATTTGCAGAACAAGAGAAGACTATTTTTGAAAATTTATCACTGGAATGACTGGCTCGATAATCGAGCCAGTCATTCCAGTGATAAATGTTCAAAAATAGCCTTCTCTTGGTCTATAAATAGACATTTCTCAAGACCACTGCAGAATGCGTTTTTGGCTGATACGAGGTTTAACCCTGTCATGACGAAGTTCGCCAACACCGGCCTGTGTGATAACCGAGCCAGTCATTACAGTAGGAATTAGAAACGAAGTCTTCTCTTGGTCTGCAAATGGACATTCAAGGGTTAACACGAGTTGTTGATCCGACAGGTAATTCTAACTAACCCACCATCTTGTGGCTACGGAGGCAGGTGTGTTAATGAGGGGATCCGATCAGTTAATCAAGTATATTACGCCATAATTATTTATGTCACATGTCAGCTGACATCGCAATCACTGTGACGTATTATAACTCGATAGTGAAGCAGAAAATATCCATCAAGTGTACAAATTGTATGTAATTAAGTAATGTATAATTTAATATACATTCTATTGATTATTTTGAAACGATTTGACAGGCCCATCCAGTCAAGTTAGTCTCAAAATATTTAACAGCTTACAGGTATAGTTAGTTTGAAATTGGGATTCCGCGAATTCAGGTTTCAAAGAATGTCAATCAATCCAAACACGCGCAAAGCGTTATCAGAGCTCAGCCAACAAATGGGTGGGGCAAAGGTAGAAATGGATTTCTATTTCGCACTCACCCCTCCCTGTCTGTCATATGGCACACACCTTCTAGATAATTTCACTTATTTTGGAGAGAAGACGGCATCAAGACGCGCTTGTACATGTTCCGGATTTACAACCCTCTTTAACGCCCAAACCAATAATATACGCTACGTTATGCAATTTGCATTACACCTTCTTAGGCAGATCAAAGGACGGAAAGAGATACTAAGCAATTTGATTATGCTTTGTCGTTTTGAAATGATAACGAATAATGGGCGGTAAAGGTGAAGATTATAGCCGGCCACAAGCTATGAGAACATCGTCAGCGTTAAGAGATAGTTTATGTTCAAAGTTAGAGCAAATAGACATTAATATCTACATATCGTACACTAGCAATATATCGCGGCTTATTGAGAATTGTGCATTAACTATTGAACGTGTTCAAACATGGTACCTAATGCTCGATCTACAAATGGAGCTAACTCAGAGAACGCAGGTTACTGGACAGGCATTGGACCATATTCGTCCAGTATTTGCTTAGTATCGGCCCAGTAACATGCACTATTATAAAAGCTTCTAAATTTTGTGAATAACCCACCCCGTCCCGCCACTAGAAAACGGCCATGTTGTAGATATAAGCAATATAGACTACGTTGATGATGATTGATGAATATAACAAGGACAATGCTGATGACGATTGAAGACGACTAAGGCTGTGTTCTCACTAGAGAGTTAATCGGGAATAACGCCGTACTGAAGTATGGCGTTATTTCGGATTAACTTTCTAGTGAGAACACGGCCTAAGATTATGATGCCGACGACTGTGAACGACGGTTATGATAGATGAACGACGACGACAATAATAATAATAATAATAATAATAATAATAATAATAATAATAATAATAATAATAATAATAATAATAATAACATCAACCACCACCACCACCACCACCACCACCACCACCACCACCACCACCACCACCACCACCATTATTATTATTATTATTATTATTATTATTATTATTATTATTATTATTATTATTATTAACAACATATACTTGTAGAAGAAGAAACAGCAGACGTAGGACTCACAAGATTTAAATTAAATTATTTTTCACATTGTCATATAATAATAATAATAATAATAATAATAATAATAATAATAATAATAATAATAACAACAACAACAACAACAACAACAACAACAATAACAATAACAATAACAATAACAACAACAACAACAACAACAACAACAACAACAACCACCACCACCACTACCATTATTATTAATATTATTATTATTATTATTATTATTATTATTATTATTATTATTATTATTATTATTATTAACAACATATACTTGTAGAAGAAGAAACAGCAGACGTAGGACTCAAATGATTTAAATTAAATTCTTTTTCACATTGTCATAGTTGTACAGCAATCATTTTGTTTACCTCAGGCTTTCACTGTTTGATTTAGTTTTATCGCATCTGGAATATTGAATCTACCACCATAACCACTGACATAACCGTATGTAAATAACATTTAAGTTCATCATTTGAACAATAGCTGCTGGGTGTCCATCACGCCGGTGTATCGTGCTTACTGGTTTCGTGCAAGTATTTCATCCATGATCTTACGCGACCAATCAACTATGGTTATGTTTCTACACGTTATTGTATGTTGCAGACAATGTTTTGCATCGTGGGCAGCGAATTTTATACAATTTCAATTTGAGAGAGCAAATACAAGGTTCATTGAGTGTAAAAGTCATAGGGATGTTGTGTTGCATGCAGTCAACCCTGTGCGTTGCGAACAATCAGCCTGATAATGCAGCTTACTGGCCACTAGTGGCGCAATACCGGGCCAACGCGTTATTAGGAGACGTTTCGTGGCCCAAGATGGTGTTTTTAGACGGGTGGGCATAAGTCGGGACATCCATTTTAACCAACTGCTATCTCGTGGTGCACAAGAGACTGTTCACGCCCCAACAGATTTAAACCGGAAATTTAACCTTTCAATTGACCTTTCCAGTTTTTCCATCAATCATATGACGCTATAATCAACTACGTGACGTGTAGGCTAATCTCATAATCAATTACATCACGAATGACGTAGCTAAGTTCATCACAAAAACATAATTGATGACGGTCTAAACGTTGTTGTACGAATTGTATTTCTTAACTATTTAATACAAATGCTGTTGAATATTTTGAAACTAATTTGACTTGACGCTGCAAACCTGTCGCTGCCATATGCAAAGGCATATCCATAGGCAGCAACAGCACCCAGTCAAATTAGTTTCAAGATACTCAACAGATCACCTGTATATTTTTCTGGAAATCGATAGTCAGGGAGTACAGGGATTGATCCTAACACGGGCGAAGTGGTGGGGGGAGCTTAGCTAAAGATGGGCGGGACATAGCTAAAACTGTATCCCTATGACGTCATAATCAGCTAAGCGGCGTGTAGGATGACGTCACAATCATAGCGTCATAAATGATTCTATACGACCCGTATTTAACTCTTAATAGTCCGACACGTTGTACAAATTATATGTCTATACTATTTAATAAACATGCTGTTGAATATTTTGAAAAAAATCTGACTGGGCGCTGTTGCTGCCATAGGCAGCAACAGCACCCAGTCCAATTGGTTTCAAAATATTCAACAGCTTACCTGTGTAGTTTTGTGGAAATTGATAGTCAGGGAATTCAGAGATCGATCGATCCCAACACAAGCGAGGTGTGGGTAGAGCATAGCTAAAATACAAACATCCATTGGAATTAACACGCTTAGATTTGAGATCTAAAATGAATAACGAGCTAACTCTGCGCTGGAATCTTCGTAAATTATAATTTAAATCAATAAACTATCGGTAATTTTTAAGTACCCGTATTCGAGTAATTTGTCGATTCACGGTCTAAGTGAAAAACATTCCCGAGACCGAACTACAAATCATTAAATATCTGAAACCAGTAAAAGCCCATCTCATTATCCTCAGTGGTTCGTTAGTAAAGGCGTTAGGGCTTTGATCTTTAATGGGGGTGGTTCTATCGGAATAATCTGGCAACGGTGTCCGGAAGGGTAGAGGAGGGTTGGAGATCGAGGTGTGGGCGGATGGGTCCTAGATACTTTATCTTCGACCTCACTTTACTCGCCCAGCAAGAGCCAGTGTTTCATGCATATCGGCGCCTCTTACATGTTCTATATATACTGCCTATATGGGCAGGACATCAATGATTTTATGACCCCATAGGGATGGAACCT
>CM067364.1:66096084-66151254 GCA_034401795.1 Chaetoderma sp. LZ-2023a
ACAGGAGCGCCGATATATCGAATTCAATACTTGTCACTGCGTCGTTAACCAACAGGAGCGCCGATATATCGAATTCAATACTTGTCACTGCGTCGTTAACCAACAGGAGCGCCGATATATCGAATTCAATACTTGTCACTGCGTCGTTAACCAACAGGAGCGCCGATATATCGAATTCAATACTTGTCACTGCGTCGTTAACCAACAGGAGCGCCGATATATCGAATTCAATACTTGTCACTGCGTCGTTAACCAACAGAAGCGCCGATATATCGAATTCAATACTTGTCACTGCGTCGTTAACCAACAGGAGCGCCGATATATCGAATTCAATACTTGTCACTGCGTCGTTAACCAACAGGAGCGCCGATATATCGAATTCAATACTTGTCACTGCGTCGTTAACCAACAGAAGCGCCGATATATCGAATTCAATACTTGTCACTGCGTCGTTAACCAACAGGAGCGCCGATATATCGAATTCAATACTTGTCACTGCGTCGTTAACCAACAGGAGCGCCGATATATCGAATTCAATACTTGTCACTGCGTCGTTAACCAACAGAAGCGCCGATATATCGAATTCAATACTTGTCACTGCGCCGTTAACCAACAGGAGCGCCGATATATCGAATTCAATACTTGTCACTGCGTCGTTAACCAACAGGAGCGGCGATATATCGAATTCAATACTTGTCACTGCGTCGTTAACCAACAGAAGCGCCGATATATCGAATTCAATACTTGTCACTGCGTCGTTAACCAACAGGAGCGCCGATATATCGAATTCAATACTTGTCACTGCGCCGTTAACCAACAGGAGCAGCGATATATCGAATTCAATACTTGTCACTGCGTCGTTAACCAACAGGAGCGGCGATATATCGAATTCAATACTTGTCACTGCGCCGATAACCAACAGGAGCAGCGATATATCGAATTCAATACTTGTCACTGCGCCGTTAACCAACAGGAGCGCCGATATATCGAATTCAATACTTGTCACTGCGCCGTTAACCAACAGGAGCAGCGATATATCGAATTCAATACTTGTCACTGCGCCGATAACCAACAGGAGCAGCGATATATCGAATTCAATACTTGTCACTGCGCCGTTAACCAACAGGAGCGGCGATATATCGAATTCAATACTTTTCACTGCGTCGTTAACCAACAGGAGCGCCGATATATCGAATTCAATACTTGTCACTGCGCCGTTAACCAACAGGAGCAGCGATATATCGAATTCAATACTTGTCACTGCGTCGTTAACCAACAGGAGCGGCGATATATCGAATTCAATACTTGTCACTGCGCCGATAACCAACAGGAGCAGCGATATATCGAATTCAATACTTGTCACTGCGTCGTTAACCAACAGGAGCGGCGATATATCGAATTCAATACTTGTCACTGCGCCGTTAACCAACAGAAGCGCCGATATATCGAATTCAATACTTGTCACTGCGTCGTTAACCAACAGGAGCGGCGATATATCGAATTCAATACTTGTCACTGCGTCGTTAACCAACAGGAGCGGCGATATATCGAATTCAATACTTGTCACTGCGCCGTTAACCAACAGGAGCGGCGATATATCGAATTCAATACTTGTCACTGCGTCGTTAACCAACAGGAGCGGCGATATATCGAATTCAATACTTGTCACTGCGTCGTTAACCAACAGGAGCGGCGATATATCGAATTCAATACTTGTCACTGCGCCGTTAACCAACAGGAGCGGCGATATATCGAATTCAATACTTGTCACTGCGTCGTTAACCAACAGGAGCGGCGATATATCGAATTCAATACTTGTCACTGCGTCGTTAACCAACAGAAGCGCCGATATATCGAATTCAATACTTGTCACTGCGTCGTTAACCAACAGAGCGCCGATATATCGAATTCAATACTTGTCACTGCGTCGTTAACCAACAGAAGCGGCGATATATCGAATTCAATACTTGTCACTGCGTCGTTAACCAACAGAAGCGGCGATATATCGAATTCAATACTTGTCACTGCGTCGTTAACCAACAGAAGCGCCGATATATCGAATTCAATACTTGTCACTGCGTCGTTAACCAACAGAAGCGGCGATATATCGAATTCAATACTTGTCACTGCGTCGTTAACCAACAGGAGCGCCGATATATCGAATTCAATACTTGTCACTGCGTCGTTAACCAACAGGAGCGCCGATATATCGAATTCAATACTTGTCACTGCGTCGTTAACCAACAGGAGCGCCGATATATCGAATTCAATACTTGTCACTGCGTCGTTAACCAACAGGAGCGCCGATATATCGAATTCAATACTTGTCACTGCGTCGTTAACCAACAGGAGCGCCGATATATCGAATTCAATACTTGTCACTGCGTCGTTAACCAACAGGAGCGCCGATATATCGAATTCAATACTTGTCACTGCGTCGTTAACCAACAGGAGCGGCGATATATCGAATTCAATACTTGTCACTGCGTCGTTAACCAACAGGAGCGGCGATATATCGAATTCAATACTTGTCACTGCGCCGTTAACCAACAGGAGCGGCGATATATCGAATTCAATACTTGTCACTGCGTCGTTAACCAACAGGAGCGCCGATATATCGAATTCAATACTTGTCACTGCGCCGTTAACCAACAGGAGCGGCGATATATCGAATTCAATACTTGTCACTGCGTCGTTAACCAACAGGAGCGCCGATATATCGAATTCAATACTTGTCACTGCGTCGTTAACCAACAGGAGCGCCGATATATCGAATTCAATACTTGTCACTGCGCCGTTAACCAACAGGAGCGCCGATATATCGAATTCAATACTTGTCACTGCGTCGTTAACCAACAGGAGCGCCGATATATCGAATTCAATACTTGTCACTGCGTCGTTAACCAACAGGAGCGCCGATATATCGAATTCAATACTTGTCACTGCGTCGTTAACCAACAGGAGCGCCGATATATCGAATTCAATACTTGTCACTGCGTCGTTAACCAACAGGAGCGCCGATATATCGAATTCAATACTTGTCACTGCGTCGTTAACCAACAGAAGCGCCGATATATCGAATTCAATACTTGTCACTGCGTCGTTAACCAACAGGAGCGCCGATATATCGAATTCAATACTTGTCACTGCGTCGTTAACCAACAGGAGCGCCGATATATCGAATTCAATACTTGTCACTGCGTCGTTAACCAACAGAAGCGCCGATATATCGAATTCAATACTTGTCACTGCGTCGTTAACCAACAGGAGCGCCGATATATCGAATTCAATACTTGTCACTGCGTCGTTAACCAACAGGAGCGCCGATATATCGAATTCAATACTTGTCACTGCGTCGTTAACCAACAGAAGCGCCGATATATCGAATTCAATACTTGTCACTGCGCCGTTAACCAACAGGAGCGCCGATATATCGAATTCAATACTTGTCACTGCGTCGTTAACCAACAGGAGCGGCGATATATCGAATTCAATACTTGTCACTGCGTCGTTAACCAACAGAAGCGCCGATATATCGAATTCAATACTTGTCACTGCGTCGTTAACCAACAGGAGCGCCGATATATCGAATTCAATACTTGTCACTGCGCCGTTAACCAACAGGAGCAGCGATATATCGAATTCAATACTTGTCACTGCGTCGTTAACCAACAGGAGCGGCGATATATCGAATTCAATACTTGTCACTGCGCCGATAACCAACAGGAGCAGCGATATATCGAATTCAATACTTGTCACTGCGCCGTTAACCAACAGGAGCGCCGATATATCGAATTCAATACTTGTCACTGCGCCGTTAACCAACAGGAGCAGCGATATATCGAATTCAATACTTGTCACTGCGCCGATAACCAACAGGAGCAGCGATATATCGAATTCAATACTTGTCACTGCGCCGTTAACCAACAGGAGCGGCGATATATCGAATTCAATACTTTTCACTGCGTCGTTAACCAACAGGAGCGCCGATATATCGAATTCAATACTTGTCACTGCGCCGTTAACCAACAGGAGCAGCGATATATCGAATTCAATACTTGTCACTGCGTCGTTAACCAACAGGAGCGGCGATATATCGAATTCAATACTTGTCACTGCGCCGATAACCAACAGGAGCAGCGATATATCGAATTCAATACTTGTCACTGCGTCGTTAACCAACAGGAGCGGCGATATATCGAATTCAATACTTGTCACTGCGCCGTTAACCAACAGAAGCGCCGATATATCGAATTCAATACTTGTCACTGCGTCGTTAACCAACAGGAGCGGCGATATATCGAATTCAATACTTGTCACTGCGTCGTTAACCAACAGGAGCGGCGATATATCGAATTCAATACTTGTCACTGCGCCGTTAACCAACAGGAGCGGCGATATATCGAATTCAATACTTGTCACTGCGTCGTTAACCAACAGGAGCGGCGATATATCGAATTCAATACTTGTCACTGCGTCGTTAACCAACAGGAGCGGCGATATATCGAATTCAATACTTGTCACTGCGCCGTTAACCAACAGGAGCGGCGATATATCGAATTCAATACTTGTCACTGCGTCGTTAACCAACAGGAGCGGCGATATATCGAATTCAATACTTGTCACTGCGTCGTTAACCAACAGAAGCGCCGATATATCGAATTCAATACTTGTCACTGCGCCGTTAACCAACAGGAGCGGCGATATATCGAATTCAATACTTGTCACTGCGCCGTTAACCAACAGGAGCGGCGATATATCGAATTCAATACTTGTCACTGCGCCGTTAACCAACAGGAGCGGCGATATATCGAATTCAATACTTGTCACTGCGTCGTTAACCAACAGGAGCGGCGATATATCGAATTCAATACTTGTCACTGCGTCGTTAACCAACAGGAGCGCCGATATATCGAATTCAATACTTGTCACTGCGTCGTTAACCAACAGGAGCGGCGATATATCGAATTCAATACTTGTCACTGCGCCGTTAACCAACAGGAGCACCGATATATCGAATTCAATACTTGTCACTGCGTCGTTAACCAACAGGAGCGGCGATATATCGAATTCAATACTTGTCACTGCGTCGTTAACCAACAGGAGCGGCGATATATCGAATTCAATACTTGTCACTGCGTCGTTAACCAACAGGAGCGGCGATATATCGAATTCAATACTTGTCACTGCGTCGTTAACCAACAGGAGCGGCGATATATCGAATTCAATACTTGTCACTGCGCCGTTAACCAACAGGAGCGGCGATATATCGAATTCAATACTTGTCACTGCGCCGTTAACCAACAGGAGCGCCGATATATCGAATTCAATACTTGTCACTGCGCCGTTAACCAACAGGAGCGCCGATATATCGAATTCAATACTTGTCACTGCGCCGTTAACCAACAGGAGCGCCGATATATCGAATTCAATACTTGTCACTGCGCCGTTAACCAACAGGAGCGCCGATATATCGAATTCAATACTTGTCACTGCGTCGTTAACCAACAGGAGCGCCGATATATCGAATTCAATACTTGTCACTGCGCCGTTAACCAACAGGAGCGGCGATATATCGAATTCAATACTTGTCACTGCGCCGTTAACCAACAGGAGCGGCGATATATCGAATTCAATACTTGTCACTGCGCCGTTAACCAACAGGAGCGCCGATATATCGAATTCAATACTTGTCACTGCGCCGTTAACCAACAGGAGCGCCGAGATATCGAATTCAATACTTGTCACTGCGCCGTTAACCAACAGGAGCGCCGATATATCGAATTCAATACTTGTCACTGCGCCGTTAACCAACAGGAGCGCCGAGATATCGAATTCAATACTTGTCACTGCGCCGTTAACCAACAGGAGCGCCGATATATCGAATTCAATACTTGTCACTGCGCCGTTAACCAACAGGAGCGCCGATATATCGAATTCAATACTTGTCACTGCGCCGTTAACCAACAGGAGCGGCGATATATCGAATTCAATACTTGTCACTGCGCCGTTAACCAACAGGAGCGCCGATATATCGAATTCAATACTTGTCACTGCGCCGTTAACCAACAGGAGCGCCGATATATCGAATTCAATACTTGTCACTGCGCCGTTAACCAACAGGAGCGCCGATATATCGAATTCAATACTTGTCACTGCGCCGTTAACCAACAGGAGCGCCGATATATCGAATTCAATACTTGTCACTGCGCCGTTAACCAACAGGAGCGCCGATATATCGAATTCAATACTTGTCACTGCGCCGTTGGTAAACGACGAAAATTGGAAATTGACGCGTTACATTATTATAAGAAAATTAATAATATTTTGGCAATATTGAGATTAATCTCACGTGACCGGCCTATGACAACAACTGCTATTTGTTATAGTTGGCCTTTAGGCGTCAAATGGTTAAAAATGAATAAAATCCTTTTAGTTGTGAATTCGAATTCGGGACACGCGTCTCTAATTCAATTTCACAACTTATAAAATTATATTAATTTGTATGGAATGAAATCATCATATGCTAAAATTTATTTCGTTTCATTGCATCTAGGCACACAAGTTAAACGTCAAAATGTATACAATTTTAACAATTTTATTTCCAAGCATTCTGCACCTTTAAGATTTCACCAAATTAAATAATTTACAATAATTTATATTGAATTTCAACTGATAGACGACTTAATGTAAATTCAGTATGATGGTAATGGTCGAAGACTCGGTCTGGGTAAATGATTGATCTGTGATTTGGACATATTAAGCTGATAATCTGAGAATGCCGCATTCCTTACTCACAAATTTGCATTTACTTGTAACATTTTACAATTTCTCAGGCAAAGCGAGAAAGACATTCGTTAATTCCTTAATTCCTGTATTTTATGCGCGGTTAATCCTATGCGACTTTCAGGAGAGTCACCTATACAAAGAGGGGGACTTTTCCCACACTCTGACCACAACAAATTGCAGGCGCGCGTACGCTTGTGCATGCATGTTCGTGTGCTTGTGTCTGTGCATGTGCATGTGCTTGTGCAGGTGCGTATGTGTATGCGTGCAGCTGCTTGTGTGCTTGTGTGTGTGTGTACGTGCGCGTTCATACCTGAGCGAGTGTGCGTGTGCGCGCGTAGGCTTATGTATGCTGTGGGTTGGTTGGTTAAAGGTGTTACTTGGGTACGGGTATATTATCTCCAGGCCACGATTTGAAGCTACCGGTCCTCAACGAATCCTTTATTTGAAACATGTTTCTATATTAATTTCCGTTTCCGCAAGTGATGGCGACGTTTCCGCAAGCGATGGCGATGATAAGCTATACGTATGAGACTGTTGTCTTATATCCTTCCAGGCGTGACGTATACACATTTTCAGAATTACATTTCTCTCTTAATTCCCAGGGTAATACGGGTAAAGGACCAATATATAATTCTGCACGTTTGTCAATGGCTCATAACCAATATACATTTGTAAATTAGTTGGTCTGTTGATAAATGTCGAATGAACCACATTTAGGCTAATACCCAATGTCCAATGTTGTAAACGGTTACTTATTTTGATTCTATTCACTAACGTAGGACATCGGAATAAATGCTAAGATATCGACAGAGTTACATTGTATGAAACATTTCGTTGAATAGTAATATTTTCTAAGACATTATTAATCTAAAGTAGCATTTAATAGAGCTATGCATTCTTTAATAACATACCTATCTATACAAAGACAGTGCATTACTTGTTTTATTTACCATAGTTGACTAGTAGTCTACATCTACACTCAACGCAAGAATAGCTAAACATATTGTGGACGAACATATCCTAAAAGAGGATCAATCTGATTTCAGACAAGCGTATTAAAGCGATGCTAATCTCATTTCAAATGTTCTATTGCATCGATAGAATATGGTTTTCTAGATTCCATATCATTCATATCCTGTCACATTCCCTGATCTATATCGAATTATCTGCTTTGTAAAATCGAATAAATGTTGAACAGGAAACGCCACCATTTTGTCGCCTCAAGCTAAAGTGTGTGATGTCATGTAGGCGCAAATGCATTACATTCTTTATTATGTAATACTCATCTCGTTGAATATTTTGAAACTAATTTGAATGGAAGTTGCTGCTGCATATGGTAGTAACAACTTCCAGTCAAATTGGTTTCAAAATATTCAACAGCTTACCTGTAGGTTTGCCTTTACACCACATTGCCAAACTATAACTGACACCTCTATGACCTGGCGTATATACCGAGGCAGATATATAAGTTAGTGTCATTGCAAATATCATACCGATAATCATTGAAATACTTATAATAATAGGCTTAAACTCCGACATTATGCTAATTCTGACAAGTGTGCTGCTAGTTCTGTCACCAATACATGAGTAGTAATGGGCTGTGAGATAGACGCACCTTTTTGTTGGTTCTCATTGGTCACGTGGTTTCGAGGGGCGGGGTTTAATTACCCAAACACACCCACTGGCACACACCACTTTTTCACTCTCAATATATAGGCAATTAAACCTCGCCCCCATCGAAATCATGTAGCCTGTGGGAGCCAATCAAAATGTGCGTCTATCTCACCCCCTCTGGTTCATATCAGTAATGATCAACATGTAAGAAAGCCAGTTTTACTTACTGATTTTTGAGTTTTTTTAAAATGGGCACAGTGGTCTTTTACCATTTTTCTAAGATATTATAAAATACTCTCTAAAAACTATTTTCGGTGTTTCATCTTCGTCTTCTTGCGAATCATGTAAATCAGTTTATATATCCAGAACATATCTGTTGCTACATATATACAGTATAACTACAAATTAATAAGTAGAAATATAAGATCCATTGCTACTAGTACTATTTCTAACAGTACTATAAGTATTATGAAAACATCCATCACTACTAGTAAACAAAGCTCTTCACTCTAGCTCGCTCTGTGTCAGAATGAGCAGTTTTCGATGGCTCTGTGTCAGAATGAGCAGTCGTAAACAGAGTCTACTATTTATATCATCCCTACCTGTCAATCAAAACAGGCTGTTATCGATTACATGTGTAGCGATGGACACACAATCTGATTGGCTGAGCGATGGACGTGCATAAATTATAACCATACCTGTCAATCAAATTATCGATTACACGTTTAGTGAGGGACATGCAATATGATGGGCTGAGTGATGGACACACAGTTATCAAATATGGATGTAGCGATAGATGCGCATACATTATAACTACACCTGTCAATCAAATTATCGATTACCCCTATAGTGGTGGATGCACAATCTGAATGGCAATGCGATGGAAGCACAATTATCGATTAGCTCTATAGCAGTGGACGACCAATCTGATTGGTGATTTTCTACTTTCTAAAAATATACAAGAATATAAAAAGATAATTCAAGTATAAACATGTTTGGTTACGAATTTGAATGAAAGTTAATTCTCCATATTTAGCTGGTTGTTCTGTACCTGCTGAGTTAGGTCATTGTCGTTAAATACGAGTAAACGAAATTAATGGCCAAACAAGTTGTAGAAATTCGCCAATTCAGCGTGCTTGAAGAGTATCCTACAAAACGAGGACTTTATCTCACCTCACAGTGTTTTAGAAAATTTGGTGACATGATTCCTGTCTTTGAATAAATTGTCAATACTGCACGTTAGCCTACTTCTTGCAATGTTACATATTGCTGCCAAACGAAACCTGATTGCAAAGTCACTATAACTACAAAATATCTATGTAAGAGAATCATATTTATATATATATATATATATATATATATATATATATACACACTCAAGCAACAATGACAATCACCTTCATCCAAAGCTAATTGTCAACTAAGCTCATTGACTTAAAGTATTGGTTTGTTTCTGGAAAGGCATAGAGCATGATCCTTTGCTTCCTGAAGATGGACTTTATCTTGAAGTGATAGAATATGAGATCAAGTTATCTTCTGCCTTCAAAGCACTAGTGCTAGTGAAGGGGACTTAATATGACACACTTTCTCACATGAGCTGTTAAATAGAGTCCTTGTGATCAAAAGAGTAGATTGTGAAGCAGGAGAAGGAGAAGTAAAAGAAGATGAAGAAAATAAAGACGATTCACTGATTTCCAAAATGTGTAATCTATCTGTGCAGTGTGGTTCTGAAATACCTGATGTGGAATTCCTATCAGATATGTATAAGAATTGTGAGACTGAAATCCTAATCAGAAAATCAAATAAAGAAACACAATGATAAATTTGCCCTACTCCTATATAAAAAGTAGTATACATTTGCGCAGCACTAAGAATAGCAAAATATCAAAACATGCTTCTGTAGACTATTATGGTTGTATTCAATTTCATGCAAGTCAACGTTAACACAGCTGTCTAGTGATAATTATAGTTTCTAATCTTATTGAAGTTTAGCATGAAAAGGCATTTGACATAATGAGTGCTGCTGCTTTTTAAAATTAGCTTATACTTAACCCAGCAACTTGTCTCTCGGAGTATTGGATTTTATCATAGATGTAAAAATGAATGATGTAAGTCTGTGATTTCGGAAGTTTACAAGACCCATGAGGGTGTATTACCATGAAATATAAACATATTCTTAGGTAAAAAGTAAGAAATTATTATTATTATTATTATTATTATTATTATTATTGTTGGATTTCTGTGTAATTATTATTATTACTGGTTTTGGTATATTACAAATAAAAAATACAAAGCACTTATTTGCCTTCTTTGTTTTTCATTAAATATGTTGTTTCTGTTTTATGAGGAGTGGAAGCGGAAAATGAATTTGCTAACACAATTTGCACAGCCTGCAAATATAATAGTTGCAGGGTCAAATTAGTCTCGAAAAGTAAATTAGTTAAACAATTGATAACCAATCAAAGATTGGTTTTCTTCCCATGTTCTGAACGGATTATCTAGTGTTACAGGGCGCGGCAATCTGGATATAATTCTCTTTCTGAAAATGTGGAATTTCAAGAGGGTTTCACTTTTGATCTTGATGGAAACACTCCTCAGGATATCATGCTTGGAGACTTAACAGGCAGTGGTGATGAGCCAGTTACAAAGCTTTTTACATAACGAGCTCATGATGAGGACGGCAGAGCTATACATAGCATTCAAAACAGGTTTTATAAAGGGAAAGAACAGCGAGGTATCTCTATCACTTGTCATATTTGATACTTTGTAATATTCCACAGGATTGCTTGCGTATCACCACCCTTGCTAGACAGATGTTCCCAGGGAATTGTCTCTACTTACACAAATTTTACAAAGATCCACATTCATTTCTAATTATAGATTTAAGATTGAACATACCTGAAGACACCCACCTGCATTCAAAACTTCTACCAAAGGGAAATCTGTATGGTGTATAACTAGACAAAGAAGAAGAATGGCTAACGGACTTGATCACTTCTACATAACTCTCCCTAACAAACTTCCTGGAACTACGTTCCTGAAAGCATGATTGCTCTTTGAGAATGACAATTTGGAAGGCGGATTGAGTAATGTAATTTATCCCAAAAACTGGGTGACATTTATGGAAGGAGTCAGTCTAAAGGTGATAAAGCTTAATGGCAAGTCAGGAATCAATATGATAGTTTGTCTTGAGCATGCATTTTATACCATTAATGATGTGGTTGATGGTCTACATGAAGCGATTAATTCTACTCCTGTATTTAAAGGGAAAGTATGTATAGAATATGCTGTATAAAAGGGCCACTTGGTGATGGCTTTTATTGTCAATAAAAAGATTTGAGTATAGTTTGATTAAAGGTAATTCTCTAGCAATGAGTTGACCTAAATATAAATAATAACATGGGCCTAGTCCCAGAAATGGTGTTCCTTTTTCCCAGAGGCTAGCAGCAAACCTTCAACATTCATTATTTATTTCAATGCTGAAGCACACTCAGTATGGGTTCATACAGCAGTGCCTCTACTGCGCTATACCATTAACTGGCAACGCTATCGGTGAGTTGTCTTTTGTGAACATTTAGTACACTGACTTCGATATGATAGATATTTTATTAACCGATAGTTTGTGTGTAAATTATACCATTTGAAGACGGTGCTGTGATGAGCAGAGTATGTATACATTTTGGGAGAAGACATTGAAAACAGGATTATTCATGGTTAAGAAGGATATACAGCTCTATTAACATTGTGTGGAGACTCGTAGCTAAGGCCACTCCAAAAGATAGAAAGAAAATTATAAACACACCTGTGCCATTTGTGAATATTGTATGAATCTCATTTATAGAATATCAAGATCTCCAAGAATCAGCACAAAACAAACAAAGTTTTCAAACAAAGAAGTGCACGCTCTGTAGATGGAGCAAATAAATTGGTCAATTCCTAAACACCCCCACCAGATTTTTAAGAGAGGTGGTTTTCTACACTCATTATTATCAGCTGTTCTAGGAACCGCTACTTTGTTAATTGGAAAACTATTTGGCGAGCAGTGAAATAATGGAATATACACAAAATATGGCTATTGTACATCACGAGCTAGTGAATAACATGCGTGAAGAAACGAAAGTAAATTCGGTTACTCCAAACCCTTCCTTAAAGAAAGCTGTAAGCCTTGATGATCAAATGCAAAACATTTTTGATGGAAGAGATATTCACCCATCAAGGAAAGATGATCTATATTCACAAGCATTACAGGAATTTAGAATGTATTATCAACAGTCGTGGTATTCAACGAGTGGGAGACCATATCGTCCCCAGTTTTAATGAAAATTTGCTTCAGGTGCAGGAGGAAGTCTCGCGTAAACAGCCACAGATTATCAGTCTTCAGACAATTGAAAAAAGGGGAAGGTTTATTAAATATTCTACAAAATACTGAAAGAATTTCAGTTGATGGAATATATAAGGCTTCAATACAAGGCCATTTCAACCCCCTCCCACAAAGAAAAAGCAATATTGTTGATCTAGTTTCAAAAGTTGTCAGCTATGGCGAATTTGCTTGGAAACAAGTTATTAAAAATGGTTCTAAAGGAGAAAGTGATTTCTCAAGTTCCTGACTTGAATAAATAGCCCAAAACAAGTTGTTCGAAGAGGCAATGCCGGAACGAGATTCAGGTCACTAAGGAAATTGAGAAATCTCCAGAAAGAGGATGCCAAAGGACTCGCCTTGTGTTGAATCCCGTAGTAACATCCCAACATAAAACAAAATCCGGTTTGCAGGTGCAAGTTATATCGGTGTCACATAAATGATCTAGAGCTCGCTAATGTAGTTCTAATAATGCCTGAAGTGGCTAGAAAACTGCGTGTGCACTATTATGACCTAGAGCATGCAGCGAGTTTCAGA
The DNA here is from genome assembly GCA_034401795.1 of Chaetoderma sp. LZ-2023a. Classification (NCBI taxonomy): domain Eukaryota; kingdom Metazoa; phylum Mollusca; class Caudofoveata; order Chaetodermatida; family Chaetodermatidae; genus Chaetoderma; species Chaetoderma sp. LZ-2023a. The sequence goes on from CM067364.1 coordinate 66,109,382, forward strand.
AGAATTGAGAAGCTGTATAAATCTTTTAATGGTGAAGGAAATTAAAGATTAGCTCTCTGATTAAAGAGCTGCTTACAGTTGGCAAAAATCGTGCAGAATTAAGTTTAAGCATGAATGAATTTAAGTAGCAGCTGTGATTGAACTATGACAAATGGATCTTAGTAATATGGTCACTTCAGCAAGTGAAAATGATAACATGAAATATTTGCTGTTTTACAATGGTTTGTCTATGTAAATATCTCTGGGTAATCCCTATGCTCTCAAAAAGTTCAACAGCTCTATGTAAGGAATTTGAAACGTTGTTGAAAACTACTAGCAGACACCTGGCTATTATACACAGTGATAAAGGTGGAGAGTTTGCAAACGCCAATTTGCTGGATTGCTTTATGCCCAGTTTCATTGGGATATATTTTACCGGCTCCGTGGATTACAGGTGCATATTCACACCACAATGCTTGAAAATAAAATTGTTAAATTTTGTTCTTTTATAGGCTTAAATTATGTGTCTATATGTAATGAAACAAAATAAATCGTAACATATGATGATTTCCTTCCATATAAATTAATAAGATTTTTTAAGTTGCGAAATTGAAATAGAGGCTTGTGCCTCTATTTCACTTTCACAACTTAAATAATTATATTAATTTATATGGAATGAAATCATCATATGTTACGATTTATCATACAGGTAAGCCGTTGAATATTTTGGAACTAATTTGACTGGGCGCTGTTGTTGGGTGTAGTGGATAATCCGCATATTTTACAAATGAACTAATAGTTTTAGCTGAAATGTTGAATTAGCATATCGTATATTCTGAGTAAATCCTTGAAAGTATCCAGATTAAAATTATCTCAAATTTTTAAAGAAAACTTTTTACACACGAATAAATGGACTAAGTTGAAATTTCCTAGAAAACCATCAATGAAAATGTATATGAAAGCCTTATGAATATCTGTTCTATTACCGAATAGATTCCCAATTCTTTGGTATCGCTCTCTGAGAAAATGTTTGAAACTCGAATGTACTTTACTTATAATTTTTTGCTGTTCCAATGAAAACTCATCTCTTTCAAATAATTAAGAAACCTCAAACTGCCTCAGGGAGAAAGCTGAAAATTTTTTTGAAACTCCATTTTTGCATATACTTCTGGTATAATTCTTTGTCATATCCGTCAAAACCATTCACACAAATAATTAATAAATGTGAATTAGCTCAAAACGATGATTAATTCACACGTGACAAAAATTATGTAGAAAGCTATATTTCTGACAATAATCAATAGTTGAGTAATATATAATTTCACAATTATTTCAGTGGTAAATTGACGTATTCATAAAGTTTGACTACTTGTATCAATTTATATGCTGATTTTAATTTATGCGCATCTATTACCGTGGCCGTAATCGATAAGTGTGCATCCATTGCACAGCCAATCAAACGGCACGTCCATCGCTACGGGTGTGGGTGTGTGTGTGTGAGCGAAATGGTTTTGGAGGAGTTGCATTACAATCGATTGGTGCCCGCTTTTGATCCCCACCACCCTCAGATTGTGACCCAAGATCAATATAATTCCTTGTACTGTAGTCTACTCATCATTGGCTTGAAAATGATATGCGACATGACCTTTGGAAAAATTTAATTTTTGACCCCACATTCCCCACCCCAGGCCCTGCCCCTGGGGTCATGTCACAATTCCAAATGTGTCATGCACGTCCCTGTCCATATGTGCAATCAGCCCTAAAGTTTCAAGTTTCTATCTGAAATCGTCTAGGAGGGGTTGCATTACAATCGATAATTACTGGCCAAAACTGAACTTACAAAACACATAAAAAAAAGTCCAAGTCTAAAACCGTGAAAAAATAGTTAAAATGCCCCAAAATTAAATCTGTTGTTCTGTAGATCACATCCCTGTATAGTATAGATCGCCTCTGTAAAGTTTCATTGAGATCGGATGAGCCAGTGTTGAAAAGTAAGTTGATTAAAAAACCTTAACCAAAACTGCACACATGACGGAATACGCTTCCGCCGCCGCCAACGACGCCGCCGCCGTCGGAATTAGTGATTCCTATGTCTCGCTTTCTGCTTCGCAGGCGAGACAATAACTGATCGTCTGCTGTAATTTGTCAATGTCATTCTCTAAACTTTGAGTCTTAGCTTCCATCGATGCAAGTTTTACCATCAAGTCCTTTATTTTTTTGTCTTTCGCAATTAACTGTTCTTTCATGTTTGAGTTTTCCTTTAGTATGACATCCACTTTCGCAGAGAACGCTTTTTGAAGACCCCTTTGTTTTCTTCGTTTTCCTTCATCACTATTGCCGTTAATGAAGTCAACATCCCTGATTCACAATTTGTCTCTATACAGGTATAGGCATTTTCCAACTTCTTCTGCACTATGTCACTATTCTCTGCCATTGTTACTGAAGACAACAATAACAACAAATATATGAATATTATTAGTGGAAAATGAAATCTGTTAGGGATAAAAACATGGGCCTGTGCTTTAGATGGCAGTGGGAAGCCGGACAAACAGATAAGTAATATTGGATGTCTGATGATTGGACGCCGGATGATTGCCTGACATTTATACACTCACTTGCATGCCCTTTATTACAATGACACACCGACTTGACGCTTCAGAGTAGCTGTCGTGCTAAGAAGCCTAATATTTGTGGTAATGAGGTCCTAAGTGTTTCAAGGTTTCAGTTCTCTTAATTTAAATGTGTTTCAATTTGCAGAGCGCGATAGGAAGCAGTACCATGACCTATGAAACAGAACAAAACACTGGTTTCATACATCAAGTTGTACTGCTTGTGACAGCGGTGGAGGCAAGGCGCGCTATTAACTTTTAACATGTTAGTGTGTTACTGTATTTAAATGTACACTACTATAGTACATGCAGTGGTTACGCTCAGGTATACAATAATAACACAGTACGTGTAAAGACTAAAAAACCACCATAGTCACATCATATGATGCACATACAGAAAACTGCTAACACATCAAATGTGAAGGAAAACAAGGTCATGATGTTTAATCAAAATTTGATGTGGCATTGCAGAGGCATAGCTGCTTTTAAAACCGTAACCAAAAGCCTTAGCCAAAAATACCAAGGGAGTCCAAATGAAATGAATATTCTGGAATGAAAATTCATGAATATCCTAAAATTCTAACAACGGTTGCCATGGAGATTTCATCCTTGTATAGTGTAGATCAATTCTGCAAAGTTTCATTGAAATTAGATGAGCAAATGATGAAATATAAGCCAATGAAAAAACCGTAACCAAAAGTACAGGCACGGAAAATACATACAAATTCTAAGTCCAAAACTACGGAAAATATGGATAAGATGTTCCAAAATGATATTGGTTGCCATGGAGATAGCATCCTTGTATAGTGTAGACCAATTCTGCAAAGTTTCATTGCAATTAGGCGAGCCATTGGTTAGATATAAGCCTATGAAAAACCTTAACCAAAGGTACAAACAAATCTATACGGACAATGCCGCCGCCGCCGACACCGCCGATGCCGCCGACGCCGGAATGAGTAATCCCTATGTCTCGGTTCTGCTTCGCAGGCGAGACACAAATCGTAGACCCACACGTCAGTCGTTTAGACGATAAATCTGTATTAATGACACTTGTATCATTTTATGCACGTTCAGTGTCATATAAGGTCAGTAAAACTTAAAACATTTGAAACTATCAAAGTTAGTTTCGCATAAATTTTCTAGCCAATTAGCTTAAGTATACATGATGAATTATCTTGAGGCGATCCCCTGTATATGCGCTTATGATGATGATAATGATCATTATTCTATGCCTACATTTTACATCAGTTATTGAACACCTGCTGTGTGTACGGGAGTTAAGCGTGACGGGACTGAGAACAGGCAGGTGGACGGTAGATTTCATAATTTTAAGACAAGATCTCTCGGTAGATGCGGGATCGGCATGATATTGTATCTGGGATGCAGGCCACGAAAATTACACGTTCCTGCGGTCCGGGCCAACCACTTTTTACAGTTTTACTGCAAGAGCACCAAATTTTAACGCACTGGTTGCTCCTGGGGACAACCTAGACCAGTTCTTATTTTCAGGGCCTGTATATAATTATATTTCTAGAAAACCACTCATGGTGCCTAATTATTTTATTTAGTATTCATCATTTAACACTGATAGAAAATTTCCATTTGTAGACCAAGAGAAGACGGTTATCGAGCCAGCCATTTCAGTGGTGAATTTTCAAAAATAGTCTTCTCTTGGTCTGAAAATGGACATTTCTCAAGACCCCTGCAGAAGCCGTTTTGGTCGACATGAGAGATAACGGGTTAATATAATACTTGAGTTGATATTTACAAGGATTCTGTAGTCTGTATAGCTTACAACAATACATATTTTCAACATAATTTACAGAAATGGGTCAACCTGCAAGTACAGTTTGGCAAACTAATTTAAATGGTACAAACTATTTGTCTAAATTTCGAGCCCTGGGGACGTCGTGAGGAGGTTCCATAAGAGCTTCCATTAGAGTTTGCGTCAGCTATTCTCTTGTTATTGTATTTAATAAGAGCGGTTTCAAAACATATACCCACCATATCTGTATGACAGATTTAATTATCTCATAGTGCTGGAACATACATAATCCCGTGGGATAGTAATGCAGAAATTGTGGCATCTCTTAAAAAATGTTAAATAACTCTAAAAACCCTAAAACACAATTTCGTACACTGACCCAACATATACAAAATTGCGGCCATTTTCAAAACTGGTCGCTAAAGTGGCCGCCAATTTGCTGAGAGGGGTAGACAGATGTAAGAACCGTCCGATCTTTATGACTTTGGTATTCAATATTGTTTCTAAACAGGATGATTCGGATTATGACATTTAAAATCTAATAGGAATAAAGGCTACCAAGATATGTAAATATTCAAGCATTGTAGATTCAGCATATTAATAAAAATCAACGGCGAGAACTAACTCTAAATATATGTGTCTATGCATTGGCAGAATACCATTGCTTAAAAGAAGAAAGATATTATCTTTCTAAGGCACATTACATGTGTCTAACGTCTTCACTAGCATTGTTCCCGTCATTAGCATTTCTGTTGACACAATTCACATGATCACTTTCCAATTTATCCATCCATCATATGACATCATAATCTACTATGTGACGTGTAGGATGACGTCATAATCATTATGCCATAAATGACTCGATTTAGTCCGTCTTAAACGCTTAATAGTCCGTCAGGTTGTATCAATTATATGTATTTACTATTTAATAAGCATGCTGTTGAATACTTTTGAAACTAATTTGACTGGGCGCTGTTGCTGCCTATGGCAGCAAAAATACCAAGTCAATTTAGTTTCAAAATATTCAACAGCTTATCTGCATAGTTTTATGAAAATTAATAGTCAGGGTGTTCATGGATCGGTCGATCACAATACGAGCGAGGTGTGGGTGGACCTTAGCTAGAGATGTGTGTGTGTGCGTGCGTGCGTGCGTGCGCGCGCGCGTGCGTGCGTGCGTGCGTGTGTGTGTGCGTGTGCGTGTGCGTGTGCGTGTGCGTGTGCGTGTGTGCGTGCGTGTGTGTGTATGCGTGTGCGTGGGTGCCGGAGAAGCTACATAAATAAGTTCAGACCAGTTTATCGACAATGGCCCGGATTTATAGATCATTTGGTTTTTGACACAGTCATCGACCCGTCACCAGAGGTATTATATTTTGCATCAGTTGCTGGCAATTCATATGTCATAAGAGAAACCCGTTTTTGCTCTTCAAGATTCCATTTGTACCCTTGAGGTCATTAGAGAGTGGAATTTTGTATTTTGTTGTTATTCCATACCATCCATAGATGACTCCGATCGGTCACTAAGGTATATGACGTCATAATCAAGTACGTCACATACAGGTGGACCTCACAATAATAACGGTATAATAACTCCGCCATAAAACTCGAAAGATCCGGCACTAGTCACTGTGACGGATGAGACTGTGACGGATGAGACTGTGACGGATGAACTGATTTTTATTCGATCTAATCCACCCATTGATTGAGGATCGTCGATTCTGTCGACAGGCGCCATTTTCTTTTGTGTAATCAACGTTTCCTGTACCTCTTTAACCCTTAAATTCGTTCAAGAAAATTTCCATTTGCAGAAGACTATTTTCGGTAACAGAGCCAGTCATTTAAATGGTACATTTTCAAATATAGTCCACGCTTGGCCTGCAATTGGATATTTCTCAAGACCACTGCAGAAGCTATTTTTGACTGATATGGTTGTTAAAGGGTTAACAGAAAGTTACTACGTCTGTTGATTGTCGGTCAACATCCGGGGTCTTTTGATTGTTGTTCTCTTGGAGGTGGGTGGGTGATAGTGATGGTGAAGCGGAGGGAGTCTTCATTTACAGATTGTTCCTCTAGGATGTGCACAATCTTTGAACAACGAAGCATGCATCCATCAGTCCTAAACATTGATCTTGGAAATACGTAAAATTCCTGTTTGCCAATATCATCCATCAAATTCATTTCAGTTTTCATTTATACTCAACGAACAAACAAATAGGAAAACGACAATATATCTTCAATCAGACATTTTCTCTGTTACTGCTATTTTATCTTTGCTTTCCTGCACTCGTCTCAATGGTCAGTTTCTCATTCTTCGTTGGTGACCACACATTATCCCTCCGAATCATATATCGCAAACGGTTTTCTGATAAACCTCTCCGTGTCTACGGAGATCTCATTTGACTTCGTTTTGGTATAGCCGACTTGGCGAACAAGTCGAATAATTATTCACAAGCAACTGTAAAAACGATTTGCAAAGTTTTTAGACGTTGTAGTGGATCTAAACTGTTATTTTCCTGATGTTCCAGTACTGCATCAAAGATGTCACGATGCTGTCTGTGTCTGTGTAAGAAAGTGTAGCACCCCCCCCCCCCCCCCCCGCCATCCTTTTAGCCCTGGTAGCACTCCTCTGCTTCCCATCTGCAATCGGTTTCACAGTCGCAGATCAGTACAGGCGTGTCCCACCTCAGCCCACTCCGATAGAGGAACCTATTTTTAGCCATGCCCGGCTAATTTTTAGCGAAACTCCACCCACACTTTATTCCCTGCCTGTCAATTTCCAGATAACTATACACGTAAGTTGGTGAATATTTCGAAATTAAAAAAATTCAACAGCATTAAATACTAAAGACATACAAAACAACGCTTAGCCCGTCATCAATTATAGCGTTGGTGACGAACCTAGTTATGTCATTTATGACGTCATTGATTATGACGTCATCCTACACGCCACGTAGTTGATTATGACGTCAGCTTATTGATGGATAAACTGGAAAGGTCCACTGTACTGTTCTCAATATAGGCGCCGACAGACAATACGTGCGCTACTGCAATACATTTAAAGCTCGCCTTCTTGAAGAATCATGTCGCCGATGTCACGACGAGCAATTTAAAACTGCGTTGTTGACGTGTACAGAACCACACCCATAACTGTTTCGCCCGTGACACCTAATACGTTACACCATCATGGTAAGCAAGGACGGCTATTCGGGTGCTGGTCAACCAAAGAAATGACCGTTTGCCTATTTGCATAACATGTATCATTTTATTGATTGTCGGTTGATACCCAGACCATGTTGGGATAATGACTAGCACTATGACAGAGGGTGTTAGACATCTGTCATGTTGCCAGGCATTCCGTTAAAACATCTATGAAAAACCTCGCAGTTGAAATATTGCTATTGTACATGACCTATGGGAGACGCAATGGGTAAATAAAAGCAGATCTCTCGTAAACCATTGGACGGTTCCAATATGATAGCGATTCCCAATCAAGCAAATACAGTATCTAGAAGTTCACCCAGGTTGATTGGACGAAAAGATTTTGGCGGCCATTTTGAAGGATAAATAGTTTTAAACTCTTTCGGAGTAAGGGGTTAATTTTTGTCTCTGTACCCATATAGAAAATACCTCGCTTTGAACGCAAAGGTCAGGTTGACCGAGCCAAACAGCATTTTGACAGCCATTTTGAAAAAAACAAATTTTGGTTTCAATACAACCCAAGACAATTTTCTAGTTTTTCATAAATATTCGAATATCCGCATACTATACGAATATTTATTCACATTGCTTTAATCGAATGAATAATCGAATATTCTGACTAAACTCTGTTTCTGGGGGAATTCAAGGTTCCATCGATCTCAACACGGGCAACGCGTTGGCAGAGCTTAGCTAGAAATGGGCGGGGCATAGCTAGAAATGGGCGGGGCATAGCTAAAGATGGACCCCTCTATTTCCACACCGCGACAATAATATTATGGCACTAGCAAGCTTATATACGATTACATTACGTTCACTAACCCAGTACACGCGCCATGCTATTGCCAACAAGATACTAACCACGCGCTACTTCCATGCGCACTGACGCACGCTATTTTGCGGCTTGAACGCGAAGGTCAAACATAAAAAATACTGTACAATTTAATAATTACACTGCTGAATGCATATTTTACAATTTGCATCCAATGGGCGATTCCAGTTTATCCATCAATCATATCATGTCATAATCAACCACGTGACGTGTATGCTGACGTCATAATCAATTACGTCATGAAAGACGTAGCTAAGCTCGTCACCAACGCTTAATTGATGACGGATTAAGCGTTATTGTACGAATTATATGTCTTTGCTATTTAATAAACACGCTGTTGAATATTTTGAAAATAATTTGACTGGGCGCTGTTGCTGCCATTGATCAATATATTGATCAATATAATATTACTTCCATCGCTGTACATAGCTGCAATAACGGTTCCCGAGAGTTTTGGAGCAGGGTGCAGGGTGCATATGTGCCCTTTCTCTCCTCCCCCTCCCCACCATATACATATGAACTCAACTATAATGTTACCTCTAGAAATACACTAGACACACACGGAAAGAGAGGGCAGCTTGTTGCCCCCCCCCCCCCTTGTCCCCAACCCTCCACCCTTCCCTCCATTCTTTCTTCCCTCCCTCCCTATCCATCCTCTCTCTCTTCCTCTCCTCCGCCCTCCCTCCGTCTCTCTCTCTCTCTCTCCCTCCCCCATCTCTCTCTCTCTCTCTCTCTCACTCACTCCCCCTCCCTCCCTCCTTCCCTCCCTCCTCTCTCTCTCTCCCTCTCTCTCTCTCCCTCATTCGTCTCTCGTCTCTTCTTTCCCTTCCTCCCTCTTCCTCCCTCCATCCCTCCCTTCCTCTCTCTACCCGACTAACGTTAGTCCCCCGCCGGCTAAGGACAGCTCGAGAACCCCTATCACCGCGTACGGCTTGCTTAGGAGATGAAAGTTGTGCACGTTTTTATTTCATAATCCCAGGTCACATCGTGACATATGGGACACAAAGATACAGAATACATTTTAAGTAAAGTAGTCTAAATCTCAGGTACTATATATAGTACTACTAACCACGACACCAAGCCGACTCGCTTAAAATAATGTGAGCGAGGTGCGCGACTCAAGGGAGAGAATCACTGCACGACAAAGTAATATGAAGTAATGTAATTATGAAGTTGCCTCCCATATACACGTTCTTATTCTGCGTTTGTTATTGAATTTAATAATAATATTATGCGACAACACGGTCTTTCTACACAGGCATGTGGGTAAAATATCGCGATAGATTATATAGATACGTCGTGAAAAAATTGCAATGGAGGAAAATAATAATTTTCACCAAATCTTTAAAGGATAACACAAACTGGATTTCGATTTCGATAAAAACCGTCAAAACCTAAAATTTTTAACATGTTTAATAATATGTTTTCTTTTGCAAATATCTGGATAAATGTGATTTTAAAATTCTAGCGCGCGACACCGTACAGGTCGGAAATAACACAATGTGTTTCCAAAACAGAAACACCTTAGTTAGTACAACTTTGAACACGATCTAAGAAATGTACTGTTGAATATTTTGAACATAATCAGATTGGAAGACATTGTTGCCTTAGGCAGCAATAACTTCCAATCCGATTATGTTCAGAATATTCAACAGTACGTGTTAGGTTATGCGTGTGTCATGATGTTGTTCTCTCCAATAATTAGGAGCGCCGCGACGCTATACGTTGCCGCAAATCTTATAACGGAGTCTTCCACCCGGGTCATCCCCATCCCCTGGATGGGCCACTATGTATATTGTTGACTATTTACATGTTTGATATGTCATAGAATTAGATACAATTATTAGCATTGTCAATATGATTCGCTGATAAAATTTAAACTACGCACATGGCAGTGCTTCTTCATAGGGTGCTGATTCCTAGCGACTTAAGGGAGATAATCACTACATAATAATTTAACAGTATATCTGTGGAGTTACCTCCCTTATAATTTGTGCTGGCTGACTCAAATCTTCTTGTATTCATTGTGAAGTCACTTGTCTGATTCTCTCCTCGCCCGCCACACACACGCCTACCATTATCACCAGCGTCTTTGCTATGTAGCACACTGTATCATCCCCCTCCTCCACCACCCCTTTCCTATCATCTAACAGCTGCACATTTATTATGCACCAATTAATTGATTCTCCCCATTCGTTCTATGTGTTAGGAGTATTCAACTAAATGGATGGATCCTATAAGGCACTCAAGTATCTGACGGAATAATCTAAATACGCCATTGAAAGTGTCAAAGCTTCGACAGTTGTATTCCTTTGATGAATATTCAATTTAATAAACATAAACAATATTTTAAAACTAATTTGCGTGTGATCTGTTGCTGCCATAGGCAGCAACAGCGTCCACTCAAATTAGTTTCAAAATATTCAACAGCTAATATGTACAATTAGCATAGAGAGCCTTGGCGTCCCCCAGAAAATAGTTTCAAAATATTCACTGTCTTCCTTTGAAATTGGGAATTTGGGACTTCCGGGTTCAAAACATTAAATTAATTTCAGCACGTTTACAAAGTGGGCCGGAGCTTGGCTAGAAATGAGCGGCAAATAAGCGGAAACAAAAAGGCAACGGTAGCTTAAATGTTATCTGTCCGGATATTTAAATAGAGCCTAATAGTTATGACTACGGTTTGTTTGTGATTGCTAACGTGGTCGAATTTTGCTTTAATGGTTACACAGGAAACAAAAATGTTGTTTTCAAAACGAATGAAATGAGAGCGCATCTCGTACATGTTTGGAAATGGAATCTTCTCAGCGTTTCCGAAAGATACTGCAATGAGAAAAACGAGCAGAAATATTAAGCGAATGGATTCAGTCTATACTATTGAATTTACATGTCAAAGTTGTGACCTCCCAGACTCATATCAAAACATGATTGGGTGCGAAATGAAGAGAGGAAAATCGAAGTGTGACGCGAGGTATCACGTAAGTTGTACGAATTATATGTCTTTACTATTTAATAAACACGCTGTTGAATATTTTGAAAATAATTTGACTTGGCGCTGTTGCTGCCATTGATCAATATATTGATCATTATAATATTACTTCCGTCGCTATACATAGCTGCAATAACGGTTCCCGAGAGTTTTGGAGCAGGGTGCATGTGCGCCCTTTCTCTCCTCCCCCTCCCCACCATATATATATATGAACTCAACTATAATGTTACCTCTAGAAATACACTACCTTACCAAACAGACACATCTAGGAAAATGTTACTGCACTAAACATTAACACTCTCAACCATACTGGCCATAGTAATACGCTTGATAAAATATTCTGCTAAATATTTTGGAACCAATTTGACTGTAAAGCATGGCTGTCTGTCTCATGCAAATTCGTTTCAAAATCTTCAACAGTTTTTACGTATGACTATCTCTAGACTAGGTAGCGATATTTTATGAGTGAATGTTAAACACATACAAATTAATCTGTTCGCGCGCACACATGCATTCACAGAGGTGTTGCGAGCATACGCCTGTATATGTGTGCATCATATACACAGATGTACACGCGCAACATCTCAATCAACATAGTGATAGCCATAAAGCCACCTGATGAGTTCCTTTGGCATGGACGAAATGTATTCGGGTTCTTAGTTGGTGTCTATTTTGAAAATGTCCTTGCTGTAAGCTGCCTATGATAGAAACAGCGTTCAACAATAAAAATTAAAAAAGTTCACGCTGGCATTTTTAAAAATAAAATCTGTGCATATACACATGCATTTGTATTCGTGTCCTCCACGTGCCAATCACAATTAGAAACACGCGCCGGTGATTAAATGTTAACACATAACACAATGGCCATTTATTTACGCAATGGCAATTTATTAATAAGCTGAGAGACCGCTGGTGATTTAAGTTGTTGGCGCATTTTCTTGAGTACTCTTGTGTCTATTGTCTATTGTGTCCAGATGTGCTGGAGTCGGTCGGCCGATGTCAAATTCGATAGCTCTATAACTAATAAAGTTTTTCAAGGACTTTCGCTAGTGGATGGTCGTGGTCAGCAGACTGCTACTCGTCAACCAATAGACCGAATTTGATACTTCTTACAGCTTTATATTCGCAGATGAATGTTACATTTGCACACAAAATCCTGTTACTGGCGCCCATAGAGTTAGTTATATATCCTTCTTCAAAGTTACGTAAATGCCTCTAAAACTGACAAAAATCGCATATTTCGCTAGAAAGGTGGTCGTGGACAGCAGGCGATTCCTCAGGAATGGATGGGCTTAATTTAATAATTTTCATATGGTTCAACTCATGAATGGAATTTCACAGTAAATTTCATTGCCAGCGACCATCTAGTTTTCAAGAGAGATTACATGAAGTTGGAAAACACGTTTACAAAAACCGCTGGCTCGCTAGCAGGTAACCGTGGTCAGCAGGTCATTACTCATAACTCACTAGGCCTATACAAATATTTTTAGTGCGTCATATTTAGGAGTCATTGTCACATTTGCACAGCAAATTTGGTGACAACCCGCCCAGTGGTTATGGAGATATTCTGCCTCAAACTTCTTTTACTACCGTTTTTGCCGATCTGGCTCGCACTTTATAACCAGCCATATATGTGCTTTGTAGTTCCACATACACTCGCTGGTTGGTGGTGTTCATCTGAGCGGCTCATGCAAAACATTACACATCGGTGTATGTATCAGGTTCCCCACTGTTCGTATTCATCGGGGCTAATCTGGGTGACGCTAGACACTCAAATTATGTCAGATCTTGTCAGTCAAGACCAAATATTCCGCTGACGAAGATGATTTTACGTGGTTCTATTATAACCTTCTAATCACGTCCATTGAAACGGATACATTAAACCAGACAGTCCATGGGTCAGCGGAGACTTATAAATGGCAAAACGGTTCTACTGTTGTTACGCCTAACAGTAAAACGCATGCAGATTTTTTTTAATTGTGTATGTTACAAAACTCGGTGCGGGCATTTTCGAGAAAGATTCACTTGAATAGACCTTTCAACTTCATTCATCCGCCATATGACGTCATAATCAACTAGGTGACGTGTGGAATGACATAATGAATAACGTAGATAAGCACGTCACGAACGCATATTTGAAGACGGACTATGCGTTGTTGTACGAATTGTATGTATTTAATATTTAATAAATATTCTGTTGAATATTTTGAAACTACTTTGACTGGGCGCTGTTGCTGCCATAGGCAGCAACAGCACCCAGTCAAATTAGTTACAAACAATTCAACAGCTTACCTGTATAGTTTTCAGGAAATTGACAGTTAGAGCATTAGCGGATCGATCAACCCCAACACGGCGAAGTGTGCGTGGAGCTTGGCTAGAAGTGGGCGTGGCATAGCTAAAACTAAAAAATATTCTTTCATTTTGAGAGGTACTTAGGTTTACTTCATTATCCGAAGTTATAATATAATCTTAAAGGATACCAGCAATTAGATTTATATTTCGCTTCCTCAAATTAAAAGTTATGGACACTATGTAGGAATCTTAATTTTTAGAAAATGTCAGCGATTCTTTTAAAATTTGTGTCCATCCATCCATCCGTTCGTCTGCCCGCCCACCCGTCCACATTGCCATCCATCCATCCGTCCGTCCATCCATTCATCCATCCATTCATCCATCCATCCATCCACAGGCACTACCGATCATCCGTTATAGAAGAGGGTGGATAAGAATGCACACATTATTAATGGTTTGGAGAACTGTTTGATTAGAAAATCGACGATCAGGCTATATCAATAACAAATTTAATGAATTTATGCATAGCATATCGATTAACAACAAGCGACATAAGTGGCAGCTATCGACGACGCCCACCCGCTCGCTGGCAGCACAAGAGACCTGGACCACACGATGCCGTGCTAACAATCGCATCACCCGCAATATTGCAGGTGGCAAGAGGAGTGCAATAGACAATGTTAGTAACTGCCACAAACGCGGCTAAACAAGCTGAAAGAAAAACAGCATCAACAACACTAACTATTATTATTAGTAATAATAATAATAATAATAATAATAATAACAATAATAATAATAATAATAATAATAATAATAATAATAATAATAATAATAATAATAATAATAATAATAACAACAACTAGAACACATTTACTGAAGTAACTGTAAATCTGCGATGTCTGGCGATTAGGGACTATCTAATATCATCTATAACATGGACATGCATAATTAACGGGAACACATTTATGCAAAAACAAACGAAAACTGATAACATTGATGCCTAACGGGTGAGATTGACATTGAGCTCCGACCACTCCGAAATCATAACCGTTAGATCAGGCATATCTGATATACCGTTGATCAATTTTTTATGAAACTCAAGGAAAACGCCGGGAGTAGTCAAAGAATCGAGAAATTTGCCATGATAGTTGGGTCGTTCTAAAACTTAACATTCCACTCAATCAAACAATCTCAATCAGCTTGTATGGGTAAAGGGAGGTAATCTATGCCAAAACTAAAACTGGTAATCTTCTGGCCCAAGGGGTGCCATACCACCTGGGCCTTGGCCCCAGGGGTGGTGGACACGTGAAAGGACATCGGAGGGCATCGTCTAATATGTCCATTGACCTCCGATGAAGAGGAGTTCATTTCTGCCAAAAGCGAAAACTAGTAATTTTGATGTTCAAGTGGTACGCTTCGACTTGGGCATGTGCCCTGCAGATATTATGTTGAATTCTCGGCAAACTGGATCCAAATAACTGTGCAATGTCAATACATGCCCTATGCTGTACTAGTGTCCCAAGTTTGGAGATGATTGTCCAAAAACTGTCAGTCATCAGCAAATATATTTGCAACACTTTTCTATGGAAGAATTGGTTTGTGATACAAATCTGCAAAACCCACTCAATGCACCAAAAAGATTGGGTTGGCTGTGTGTCTACATATTCTGGAAGGGTGTTAAGTTTCAACATGATCTGCAACGACTCTAAGGGGGAGTCGCTATCAGAATATCACTCTAATGTATTTCCTATAGGACTTGTTTGCACCGAAAAGCGGATTTTCGGAAACTATTCACCAGCTCCAAGATAAAAGTAATAGCAGCCCAGGCCCTATGGTGTACTGAAAGTGTCTCAAGTTTGGAGGTGATAGGCAAAAAAAATACACCATTTATCAGCAAATCAATTTATAATTGATTTCCTATGGAATTATATGTTTCTGATAGAAATCTCAAACAGTACTCAATGAACCAGAAACAAATTTAGGTGTCACAGAATTTTATTTTTTCAAAATGGTCGCCGAAATTATTTTGGCTCTGATCGACTTGAAATTTGGTGGACTTCTAGCTCTTAATTTGACTTGATTTGGTCTCAAATTTAAAGTTAATCCATTCAACATTTTTCGATAAAATCAGATTTTCCGTGCCACATATCCTCATAGTAAACCTATAGGAGCGATATTGGAACAGTGTTATCTCCTATAGTTTTCTTCAGATTCTCTTTAAACCTGGCCAGATCATAGAACATTGTGAGATCAGTCTTCTCGGATGGGACTTTAAACTGAGGTCCCGTCATACAGTGCCCATCACTGTGTGAACGTGAGCTAGGGTTAGGTAGGCAAGAAATTTCGGCATAGTCAAAGTAAACCGGATGCTGAATGGATCTCTCCTCGGATGGAACCACGCAACATACGGATTACAAAACCAAAACCAAATTGCTAGAATTAGAATCTTTCGGAATTTTCGAGGGGACTATGGAGGGATGTAACCCGGATGACTGATCGAGTTCGTCCTCGGACGGACACAGTCACCATACGGGCTACCTAACCAATCAAAATCAAACAAGTGCGCGCTGGTGCCTGCTCGGATGATGGCCAGAAGACCAAATGGGTCCCAGGACCCGAAAGACCCCACACCCCAACCTCCCCACTCCCCCCAAAGGGGCCGGGAGGTCGCTGACCTAAAGCCCCCCCCCCCCCCCTTGGGTGCATCAGGTCATAAGACCGTACGCACCTCCCCCGACCCAACACCTACCCCATCCCTTCCCCACCCCCGTTAGGTCCAGGTTAGGCCATCCCCATTACACACGCCCAAGCATGAGGAGCAACAAAAAAAAAAGCCATGGAAAAGAACAGCAACATGAGACAAAATCGAGAGACAACGATCAACACACACACACACACACACAGAGAGAGACACAAGCTAATGCACAAACCGACGTCACAAGAATTCACAAGAATTCAACAGAAACCATAAAGGCCAGGCGTGAGTCTAGACCCTAGCATTGGGAACTAGCATATAAACGCCTCAAATATTACAACACACACAGAACATTGTGAGAGCTAAATAATTTTCAATGGAAATTTTAATATCTCCCTTGTAGTCAAGGTCATTCACGGGTATAGATTACCAGTTTTCATGTTTGGCATAGGTTACGTGCCTTTCATTGTGTAACTTCAAAGAACATGTTAGAAGGCACACTTAATTTTATCTTAGGGTCACGGTGACCTTTTTAGTGTAAACCTAAGGGCAATACCAGCATGAATCTTTGAGCTGTGGATACACATAGCGTTTTTATCGGGTCAGCACCAGGCGTGTCCAATGGTCTTGTAAGACGAGGTCTTATACTATTTCTTCATGACCAGACATCGCAGATTTACAGTTACTTCAGTAAATGTCCTCTAGTTATTATTATTCTCAATTGTTCTTATTATTATTATTGTTGTTGTCCTTTTTAAATGTTTTTTCAAAACGGCCACCAGTAGTAGTAGTAGTAGTAGTAGTAATAGTGGTGGTGGTGGTGGAGGTGGTGGAGGTGGTGGTCGTGGTCGTGGTCATGGTGGTGGTAACAGAGGCAGAGGCGGTGGCAGAGAGGTAGTCGTTGTGGTAGTGGTTCTGGTAGTGGTAGCACTAGACGTATTGGTACAGGTAGTGGTCCTGGTAGTGGTAGCACTAGAGGTATTGGTACAGGTAGTGGTTCTGGCAGTGGTAGCACTAGAGGTAGTGGTGGAGGTGGTGGTTGTGGTAGTGATAGCCGTAGAGGTAGCGGTACAGGTAGTGGTTCTGGTAGCACTAGCGGTGTTGGTACATGTAGTGGTTCTGGTAGTGATAGCCGTAGAGGTAGTGGTACAGGTAGTGGTTCTGGTAGTGGTAGCACTAGAGGTATTGGTACAGGTAGTGGTTCTGGTAGTGGTAGCTGTAGAGGTAGTGGTACAGGTAGTGGTTCTGGTAGTGGTATCACTAGAGGTAGTGGTACAGGTAATGGTTCTGGTAGTGATAGCCGTAGAGGTAGTGGTACATGTAGTGGTTCTGGTAGTGGTAGCACTAGAGGTAGTGGTGGAGGTAGTGGTTCTGGTAGTTGTAGCAGTAGAGGTAGCGATACGGGTAATGCTTCTGGTAATGGTGGTAGTAGTGTTGATGGTTTTACGGTGATTAGTAATTATGTTTATATACGAATTCGTACCTGAGCGTTGTGGACCGGTCACTGCCAGCGATCCACTGAGAAGTGGACCCGTACCGAGTGCATTAATAGGAGCAATTCCACCACCTAATACTCCCCCACCAATTCCGCCAATTCCGCCAATTCCGCCAATTCCGCCAATTCCGCCTAATCCGCCAATTCCGCCAATTCCGCCAATTCCGCCTAATCCGCCAAATCCCAATCCACCACCGAATCCTCCTCCGGGGCCTCTATCACCATTATATCCGTATCTGTATGTCAGAAGAAATATTTATCAAATGCAGCACATACCATGTCAACTGCAGCACATACCATGTCAACTGCAGCACATACCATGTCATTCCTAATCAAGTATAAAGACAGCTGTTGGACAAATTGTCTGCAGGCTATTATTGTTTTAGGCATTTAATCCTCAAATTTGTTCAAGAAAATCAAAATTTTCTCCTAAATATATCGAATTGGAGACCACTAGAAGATTATCTTGGAAAGGTTACCAATGGAATGACTGGCTCTCTTATCGAGCCAGTGATTACAGTGATCAATTTTCAAAAATAACATTCTGTTGGTCTGCAAATTGACATTTCTCAAGACGACCGCAAAAGCCGTTTTTGGTCGGCTTGAGTGTTAAAGTTGAAATTGGAAGCTGTTCTACTGCAATGCCAACACAGCACATCAAAGCAAATGTTGTATTTAGAGATGAGTGTGCCAAATATCTTCCTATAAACGTAATTTTCCACCGGCCTCGATATCATGGCTGGATCATCTTTGCTAACAATTGGTGTACAATCAGACAAATAAGACATTGCAGTATTGCCACGGTGGCGTGGGATGGGTGGATGGGTGGAGGGTGGGCTGGGTGGTATTGGGGTTGATGGTGATCGCCACTGTTAAGCAATCCACCACCCTCGCTGTCAAGCAAGTCCTTGTCTCTAATCAGGCAAACAACACGTAGTCACGGCCCGTATCGCATCAGAATGATGGGACGACGCATATGATTCTTCCCGATGCCGTAACAATGCTTACCTGATAGAATGCTAAAGGATCTAAACATCTGCCCCTCGGCAGATTCTAGCGTGTTCACATGTTACACAGATGATCTGATGTCGAGCGGGGGTATCCTGAAGACAATCCACCCTTTGTACAACATAGCATTGCCAGACAGACACGTCTTCGATAGGGTGAAAGCGGTCATATATGTTATTCTGCAGATGAGCACAGTAGGGATTGTACCGTCGTACATTTCGAAAATGTGTCCATTTGGCATCCATTATATTGGCAATCTCGCTCCTGGAAAACACCCGTGAAAGCGGTACCGCAGGTATGATCAATGTCATAAGTATAACCAAAATCATGGGTGTCTATATGTGGAGGTTTAAACTAAACAAGGTGAACCCGTCAAGGTTGATTTTGTACCAATCCCCCCCCCCCCCTCCACCCCTGTCCCATCATCAAAATCGATCTTCATACAATCGTCGGCGGGATTCACTTGCTTAATCCTAACACAGCAACGATTCGAAGCGCTAACACTAGGTGTTACTGTGGGGGCTACTGAGTTCGACTCCCTATAATAACTTTGCCGATGTCTTAGCCTTGGCCGCATGGGATACCTGACTATCCATAGGGCTTCCTCCTGGATGGTGATGGCTTGCTCTGGACGCACAGCAAGAGCTTTCCTATGACACCCCCCAATAAGACACTACCTTCCAGCCCTATATATGCTGGGAAGGATGATCCACGATTGAGAAGCTTCCAGATCTTTCCACCATTCTTCACATCATTAGAGGGGATGGTGAGCTCCATAGCAATGAATATAGTGACTTAGATAGAGTGATCTAAGGTTAACATTTACCACCAGGACTGCCAAGACACCACATATCAGTCTTCTTGAAGATTATCTGTAGGTGTTTGACAAGGATCAACATCAAACTGTCATGTGACATCGGCGGGGTGGGTAACACAGCTGATTCTACAAGTTGTAAGCTGAGGTCGTCATCCAAGGTGTTAGCGTCATCCTCTGTTACTTCAATCACTAGCTCGAGGATAAACCTATTTTTTGGGAAGACGTAGCAGAACAGAATCTGGTTACCATTCATGTCTCGACCCCGACTCTCCTTGCTAACATCCGTAATATCTGTGAGCAGTTCCACACCATCTCCCCTGATGGTGTGGAGGGAGAATGTCTATACTGCGGGCAAATGACTTACCATTGTTCTCATTCACCTTCGCGACATCAACTTCTCATACGTCCGCTTGATCAGCCAGAGCTGGTGATTGAGCAAATATCGGCTCCATTATATGTGGAGGGTTTAACCCTTTAATGACTAAATTTTGTCAAGAAAATTAGAATATTTGTTATTTGAATGTCCATTTGCAGGCCTAAAGAAGGCGATTTTTGAAAATTTACCACTGGAATGACGAGCTCGTCATTCCAGTGAAATTTAAAAAAAAATCGTCTGCTTTTGGCCTGCAAATGGACATTCCTCAAGACCACTGCAGAAGCCGGTTTTGGCGGGCTTCGTCATGAAAGTGTTAAACAGGAGGATATACTGTTGACGAGCCATGATCACGTGACTGCTGTTTCAGGCTGCTAAGAACGTGATCAGACCATATCTGGTGAGTAAACGTGTGATGAGGTATCGGGTAGAATGGGCCCTCATCACGATAGGTCAACGGTCCACCACATGCAGACAGCGTTACGCCGATGGGCTACATCCTCCAATACACCTTTCTCACAATGACGTCATTACACCGGGATTTCCCTAAATCAAGGCTCAGAGCAAATCTGCTGGCTGGTATAGCCGCTAACAAGCCGCTGACCCGCGTTGAGTTACTTTTGCACTAAAATACATTGCAATCTAAACCGTTCCTATGATAAACTAAAATCATTGTCTTATTTAAATCATATATCATTGGAAAGCGCATTCAATTTCAATTCAATTTCGAGTTATTTGCGACTTAGATTCATTAAATCAAGTGGACAATAGGGGCTACTATAAAATTGCAATCAACTGTATTTAATTTTACAAAATTATAAAAACTAAAACAGAAATGCATAGAAAATTGGCTTAGCTTTTCAGCGATGTATGACGTCAACAATATTATGAACATAGTTTTTCATATGCACTGCTTAAAGTGCACTATATCTGATTCCCATAGTAAAGTAATGCTGTTTGTGCGTCGGCTATCGCGATAACCATCCGGAAGTGGTATGCGCTATGCATTCCGGCAAGGTATTTTCCCAAAATACGGTTATGTGGGAAAGCTCTATTACAGCTCAGTGGCTGAAGTGGTCCTGGATTTAATATAATATCTGCACGTCTCGAGAGCCGATCACGTATGGAAAGTGATCAGCCCCAATGTCTTCACACCCATGAACCAACTGATTGACAGCTCACCCATGAAACTCTATACCAGCACAGATGGACGGCGTGACACTCATTTAGACGTTACAGTGCTGCTATTCATAGATCTATCGATATAAACATGATTTCATATCGGACAGCCTCTCTGACGGTCATTTAGAGTTTACTCTGCCGATACTCATAGACTAATTAATGCCATATCATACCAGTCACACATACGCGTCAGCGACTACAACGGGAGAGATGCCATCAATAAAATGTGAGCATGGTAAGTAGCCGATGGACTATAAAAGTATGGCAAATGGGAAAGGTGCCTGCGGGAGAGAAAACACAAAAATCTAAACAACACCGGGAGTACTACCAGCATGATAAGGTGCAAATCCAGATGTCACGCTCTTGACAGCTATTGGCACTAGAGAAAATGCTGAATCGTACGCCAGGCTCTTCAAGATGTACCCTAGGATGAGACATTGACAGATCTTACGGATGATGAGAGCGAATTAAGCCCCCATATATGCCATGGATGAATCAGAATGGTGAAAGTAATCTGAACTACATAGTACCCTGGCTGCTCAAGAGCGAGAGGAAGGTGGGTGGCGAAGTTCATGGCTGACAACTCCAGCAGATCGATACTATCAGTGACGGCCTCATCCACAAAACTGAAAACTACAGCAGCATGAGCAAGTATATAAAACAGCCTACAATCGTCTCGCATTTATATCCATGGCTCCAGGTGTGATTGCAGCCAATTCATGTGTGGAAGCTGTTACCACCCTTGATAAGGTATAGGCTCAATAGTCGCAATTCCACTGGGTGGAGTATCACTTGCCACTAGTGTACTGGCCAACAGCCTAGAAGTTGGACAACGCCACACCATGAGGTGGCTCGATAATCATGCTCAGTATGTGCCACTATCAATTAGATTATTCATCAATCCATGACCTCTGACCATCCTAGTTGTCACCATGAAGGCGCAGATTGGCCCCGCATGGCCGGTCGGTGCAAATCTCTCGCTCTGGAACCAAAGACTAAATCTCACCATATTGATAATATGGACATCACTAGCATCCAGAAGGACCACCAAAGTGTGTGTAAGTACACATCCACGGTGTTCACGCCAGTACGTATCGCTCAAATCAACCAGTCATTGGAGGCATTGTTGTTACTGTGTTCTTATCGACCAGACCAAGATGGTGTTGGTGAAACATAGGTGTAGGCCATGTTCAGCAGTCTCCTCAAGTATATGATTCTCATTACATACGCCAGCAGCCTCATTGCTAAGTTCCACCATACCTTGTAGAAAATTCACCGGCAGCTCAACTTCATAAAAAGTCCACACTTTCGACCGATCCGCGTTAACATGATCATGCATGTTGAGGAGCTGGTGGTCAGAGGCTATACCAATTTAATTGTCGGATTTAGGGGGGGTGGAGGCGTTCTCTCATGGTGCCCATTTAGTTTCAACAGAGACACCAACTTGCCTGCACATGGAGCTGTCGCTGTCCCAACAACCATGGCTACCATGCCTCAGTCCCTGGATCGGGCTATGGAGCCAGTATCAGAAAGATCTAGGTCACAATTCAGGACCATGGAGTGCCACCATCTCAACTGTCATCGCGACATGTGCAGAAATCAGAACGACTGTAGGACAATGATATCAGGGTCATAGTTCTATGCGCAGAGTCAGGCAGGGCTATCGCTGTTCTCGATATCAACTTTATCCATTGCAGCTAATAGATCTTCCAAAAAAACGTGCAGACTCGGAATGGGTGTTGTAGCTGCTATTATGAACGAGATCCCATCAACTAGCTTGGCATGCGCGACTGCCACTACACACGATGCTAGCATAAACAGCAAAGGGCGAAATGGTTCCAGTCGTGCTTACATATAACATTTTCCGAGCTTGTAGTAGTGCAGAGCCTTGCTCAGTTCAGAGTCAGAAAATGCAATGGCTGTCTGCTGTTGCTGAAATACATCTGCTAGGTACGCCAGATGCTTGTAGCCGACAGGAGCGTCTCAATGGCGTTGCATCCCAAAAGGAGGTACTCGATGACGCAGATCCGTCCATTTCCACATCGCATGTTGAGCGTCAGACCTGTTAGCTCCTCTGTCAGTTCAGCACTAGAGCGCAGAACGAGTTCCTTCAGTGCCTTCTTCGTGTAGCCCTTCAACTCTGCAGAATACATCATAGTACTTTGTGAGCTGGATTATGTTTGCGTTCTCTCCATAGAGATACCATAGCACCGTAGAGATAAATGGATATCCCCAACTTCAAACCGCTACTGTGCGAACCGTCAGCAGACGCAGACTGGGAACATCTGATTGCCTCTTCGGAGACAGAACACAGACGTTTCACTATGGTGCATACGCAGCACTTAAACCATGACGTCGACAGTGCTGATTGTAAAGCAACTGGCCCAGGGACAGGCTAGGCTTCTAAAGGTGGAGAAGTTGCTCAAAAGCAAAGCCAGAAGATATGGACAGAGGCTAAGCACCTGATAGTTGATATAGCTAGCAACTTGGTAGTCATTGTTGCCGTGATGAAAACAATAGGTGGTGATGAGGTTATTCCTGTTGCCAGAGCGGCTGTACTTGCAATAATGGCAAGTGGGGTTGTCGAGAACGATCCGTGAATAACTCAACCTATCCAAATATCGCCATCAGTGATGCTTCATATTCAGTTGTGGTGAAGGTAATGGCGGAGTGTGTCCCAATATTGGAAGCCATTGCCAAAATCGCTGTGGATTATGTTTAAGATTGCTTATATACAACCATGGCTCTGTCAATCACAGACCTACGTGGCAAGCACGTTGGAGACGTGGAAGCTTGGGTCTAGACATGAAAACGAAGCCTCAAGGTGGCTTACAAAGGAAGATATTCTTGATTTAGTGACTTGACCTATATATTGCATTTCCAACATAAAAGCTGTTAGTACTCACCATTCCTCGGTTCACTACATAACACATATGTAGAATGACACTGGGACAAGACATGCGTTGATGTGCATGGTTCATGCACCATTTGAGGCCCTCAGTTACCCGCGAGGTGGCTATTACCCTGAGCTTCAACAGCTACTCGAGGCTACACTTTACAAGTCCTACTAGTAGGCGCCCGGGATTGGTCAAGTCGCCAGCAGGTACAAGGCCACAGTACAGCTCACAGATACGTCCATGGGTCAGGTGACACCCAGATTTCAGTGCAAGTTGACAATGGCAAGGAGTTTAGAGGTAAAACGGCAGTCATCATCCGCAAACACAGTGTAATTGGTTAGACGAGTTGAGGTAGGTCATCACAATGTCCAAGCGATCATAGCGCAGTGGAATCCTATACTAGCAGAGAGACTATTCCAACATCATAAAGCCAAGGAGATGACAGCATCGGCTGGTTGCTCAAAGAGCGAAGCGGATTCTGGGTGCGAGGTTTGCCCGTCATAGTGGAGAGGTCTAGAGATATTGAAAACAGCTCTATCACAAGTCCTCTTGAAAGAGTAGGAAAGTCCGCGGTACAGCAAGCAGATCAGAGACAACATCTTATTTGGAGGTCTCGAGGAGAAGGCTTATCAGTATGCAGTTGTCAGTGAGCACTTTCAAGTGACTGAGATCCCCAGTGTCGTTTGTAACCACGAGGAATCTGACACACGTTTGATTTGGCATGTATTGCGGCATCTAGGTTAGCATAGAATCTGGGATCAGAGTTTTTGAGTGTCATACATGGATTTCATGCCTGTGCGTGATGTGATTACACAACCAGTTTGTTTCACAAGGTCAAGATCCACACACTGGATCATATGGAGAAGGACACAACCTTTATTACAGCATTTGACAAATTGGGGGATTCATCCGACATACGTCCAGATCGGTTAGCAGAGTTGGAGACATTTGTGCTGACCAGGCAAATGTATACCTAGTGAATGTGACCCGATACCATGCATTTTCACAAACATTATGACTTCACTGTGCCTGTGCTCACCTGTACCGATGCTGTTAGCTCATCCACGAAGATCTTCTTGTTGAGGGTCAGATCATTCCACCCCGATTTTAATCCGAGTACAGGTACTTGGTCACACCATTTTCTGCTGTCGCTGAGCGAGCTTGTTGAGGTATGTTGCTATGAAGAGTTCCCTATTCTCTGTATGAATTCTGAATGCTAGTCGTAGGATCTCTTACATACACCATCTTATCAGATCTGATCAGTTCTTTGGGTTCAGCATTGCACAGGTGAGTTGGCATGCTCATTGATCCATCTAACGAGCACCCGACTGAGGAATGTTGGTGCACTCAATCGTCAGAGACTCCGTCAGATCAATCTTGATGCTATCTAGAAGGGCATCAACGTAACAGACCATGACGTGCAAGCATGGCACTTTGGTTTGCTCTCCCGACAGTGAACACGTTGTCATTGTGAGTCTGTCACACACATACTGTACCACAAGTGTGCATTCAGAAGCGCCCAGTCTCTCGCATCTAATGATTGTCTTCCTGCATTGGTCTTCCACATCTGCACCATGTTGATGTTGAGGACATCGGCGCCTGAAGCAGCCGTGATAGTTGAACGTGTTGGTAGTTGGCTCGTATCCATCTACATACGCTCACTCGGGTATGTCACCGTGGATGCATCTCACTAAATGGACTTTCACACTCTATCACATGAGGTTGGTATAACACTGCAAATTTGTGTTTCAAAATGTGTGTTTAAAGTCTATCAGTACCTTGTCTTGCCTATCTGATTGCACATCAGTTGTTAGCAATAATATTCCCATGAGAGCGAGGGCGGTGGACGCCCCTAATCGCTGAATTGTGGATTCCCGAAATAGACGTACTTTTTCTGGCTCCGCATGCACTACTTACTGGCTGAGGTAATTGTATGTCCATGCTTAGTTACAATAACATGGCCAATTCTGAAATAATGGGAAAATAATCTAAGCAGAGTACCCTAGCTGTTAAAACCTACATTTTATACATATGTTATGATGATCTTGATCTTCCACCTCAATATCATTGTGCTCCATCCACTTGGTATAGGGAAACATGTGTCCATGATATATAAGGCAATATGTAGACCTCAGCCCAAGACCTACTGGTAACTATAGTTTTATATCACGATCACAGTGACCTTGACCTTGAGCACCAATAGCATTGTCCATCAAACGCTTGATATAGGGATGCATATGCCCATGTCTAGTCCAAATAGTGTGAACCAATCCTGTGATGTAAGACAGTATATTGAGCAAAGCCAAAAACGTAATGGTAAAAATAGCTTTATACTAAGGCCATAGTGACATGGGCTTTCGACATAAATATAAATATTCTACATCTCATTGATACATGGAAGTATGTTTCCAAGTTGAGTCCCAATAGGGTGAACCAATCCTGAGATATAAGACGACTGAGCCAAACAAGAAACATAACCATAAAAAAGTTTATACCAAGGACAAAATGGCATTGATTTTTTACCTCAATATCATTGTTCTCCGTTCGATTGAAATCAGGAAGCATGTGTCCAAGATTAGTCACCATAGTGTGATCAAATTCTGAGATAATGCGATTATTTGGCCGAAGAAAACTAAACAAACATATACACAAGTTCCCTAGTTGAATCATTAGAATCACTGCTATGGAACTCTTGGCAGATACTCGCATTTGGTTTATAAATGTGTATATATAGCATTCGGATTTTCACGAGCTTCAGACACAGTCTCCACAGCTGTACTTGAAGAGCTAATAGAAAAATTCAAATCTACACATCGCGTGTTGATAACAGGCGAGTAAAATGCGTCACGAGACATTCGAACACATGCACTGCTAAGGGAATTTATGAAGGTATAGAGCTTAGAAATCCCTAGCAACTATCCTGGAAACCCCACGTTCTGTTCAGAAAGTGGAAAACTTACTTTTCACATCAAGTACTGGATGTATAGGGATGGCTCCAGCAGCATTGCACGCGGCGACACTATACGTGGTAGCCTACACACTTCTTGAACCTATCAGATCAAACTTATATTAATGTTTCCATTAATATAAGCTTAGTCAAGAATGTTGCCCAATGGACCTTTCCAAGTTTATCCATTGACCATATGACGTCATATGACAGCATAATCAACTACGTGACGTGTAGGATGACGTCATACTCATGACGTCATGAATTACTCGATATAGTCCGTATTAAACGCTAATTAGTACGAATTTAATGTTTTTGCTATTTAATAAACATGCTTTTGAATATTTTGAAACTAATTTGACTGGGTGCTGTGCCATAGGCAGCAACAGCACCCAGTCAAATCAGTGTCAAATATTCAACAGCTTAGCTGTATAGTTTTCTGGAAATTGATAGTTATGGCGTTTGGGGATCGATCGATCCCAACACGAGCGTGATGTAGGTGGAGTTTAGCTAGAGATGGGAGGGGGATACCAAAAATTGGAAAGGGCCAATGCAATTGGAAACAAAGTTTTAGGATTTGATCAAAGACCGGATGGAATAAATGTAATACTACTATGTAAGAGGCTATAATTTCTTCTGAGTTGAACCTCAGAAATTACTACTTGTCTAGATGCAGAACTACTACTGAGCAGTCTCTTAGAAACAACGTCTGAAGAATCTCTCGCTGCCACCGGGACTGGCACATCAGGTGAAATGGAAACCCCTGAAAAAGGCATTACAGCAATATGTCCTGAAATTGCCGAACACATCATCAATAGTAAAGTAGCTCACACGATATCCATAGAAAATTGTAGACCAATCAACGAAGATAATAATGTAAATATCGCTCGAATGCAGGCCAGGGCCGATCTGAGGATGATTATTAGATAAAAATCAAAGCAGAGTAAAACATAAATAAATATTCATGCGTACAGCTCAACAAAGCGCCAGTCTAGCACAAGGGATTGTCCAACGATTACACTTCAGTGCCTCCTTAAGGATCGATCGATCGAGACACGTGTGGAATGTGGGTGGAGCTTAGCCAGAGATGGGCGGGGCATATCCAAAACTGGATTCCAGAGTAAAGCAGCAGATCTAGCTGAATTAATAACGGAACATCTGAAGTATATACCGATAATCTTCTTACAGTTCTCTACAGACCTTATAAGTTACATCATTAAGGCTGGATATGATGCCGATGATGCGGAGTGACTGTGTTCTGGATGCAGCTGTGAAAAACTTTCATTTCCAATCAGTTTTTCTTCCCCACCGTGTCTTGTTCGCTGCGGGCGTCCCGGACTTCAGTAGGTTCTTTCTCGTGTTTAGTGGTCCTAGCTTACGTTCCTCGAAGTATGATTTAAGCACATAGTAAATCGATGTTGTGCCGTCCTTTGCTTGCCAGATATCTGTTGCTACCAACGACTGCAAATTATAGCGCTTTGTGAGTTGGCATTTTATCTGGCATTTGAAGAACGTGTCCGAACATAGACCATCCATGTGCGGCACGCTCATATATAATAGCCTTGCGCTATACAGATTGTAGAGTGTTGCATGTGATATTAGCCCATGTGGCGAACGACGATTTGTAATGGATCGCAGATGTTTGAAGAGACATGCATCAAGTTTGGTCATATTGGGGCTTTGGAGGTGCCCAGCGGTTGCAATTGTATACCATTATGGAAACACATGTAGTATCATTTAGTTCTAGCTTGACATTCATGGGGATTTTCAAGCCACGAATCCATACCATCCAAAGGGACTGGATGGTGATATTTTCTGTTACACAGCGCGAAGCGAACCCAAGTTTCTTCCCTATCTTCCATAGGGTCTTGTGCCGAAAGCATTCATTTATGTGGTGTCGGATTATTCCGCGTCGATAAACTCAACATCATATGCACACCCTATTTCGTTTAGCATAACTATCATTGAAAGGGAGTAATAAAAACCGGATGCATACCCACCCAAGAAGAGCAAAGATAGTTTAATCTATCAACGATTTATAGATGGATCATGTTTTATCAATCATATTAACCCCTCTTGTGTTAACAGCGCCTCAAAGCGCTCAATATAAAACTTATATGTGCCTATTAAGTGACCTTTTAACTGTCAAGATCAGTAAAAAATGAAGAAAGTGTTGGTCATTGAATGCAATCCATTTGCAGGCCAAGAGAAGACAAGGTTTTGCAATGGAATTTACAAAAAAAGTCTCAGTTTTCCTGTAAATGAAGGCTGTTTGAACATTCTACGGTCAGGAAAATTCAAATTTGTACATAATCAGTATTCATTTGTCGGCCAAGAGGAGACTATTTTGGAAAATTTATCACTTGGCCTGGAAATGGACAGAGACTGCTTTGGCTATTTTTACCGTTACATGGTTAAGTTGACACGTGCTGGGTTAATTCTCTCCGGGAAGATGACAAAGTGGGTACATAATGCCAAGTAATCTAGCTTCCAAAGAGTGTTTATTGAAAGTAATCATCCATAAGCACGGGCCTGATTACGACGAAACTACAAAATGAGGCCAAGGACAAAAATCCACTATTGTTAATAACATTAGAGACATGCAAAGTTATTTATGTTGTCTGGCATTCCAGCCTCTTGTGCAAAATCAACAACGTTGACATAACTGGGTTCTTATGTATTACTATCAAAGAGATGTCCTCGGGTGTCATGGCAGACGCCAAATTTAATACGTGTATAGCGAACTCATTCCAGATATGCAAAGGTGTTCGTCAAGGTTGCATACAATCACCTCGAAATTATCAATAGGTCGATAATATTATTGAAGGCGTAGACATTGGCTCGCAGATTAGGCATGTCAACAACAGCGTAGCAACATGTGCCATTGTAATACTCGCAGAGAATACAAATCATTCGTGGAAAGATATACAGAAATCCGTTGATCCGGGGAAATGGGCTATTATATCATTGAACAAAGGTGTGAACAAGTTGGACAGCGGGAGATATCATCAAAGAAGCGGATAGTTAAACACACCTTGTAATAGAACGATCGGTTAGAAATAATGTAAGATCTTGAAAAGCGTATCAATACAACCCGCAGACCCTTGTACACACTGATTTGCTGCTGGGTTACATGGACCTAGTGGTCACCATCTTACTGCATCAACTCACATTTGCAAAATGTATTCTATTCCCAGACTACATAGAAGTCATAAAGGTAACACAAACACCTCTTAACCCCTCTTGTGTCAACAGCGCCTCAAAGCGCTCAAAATACTATATGATATATTAATTTCACATTTTGATGGTCAATATTTTTCAAGATATTTTAACATTAGAAGGCTATTTTTGTAAATTTACCACTGAATTATTTTTCGCCGGCTTGACCATTAAAGGGGTAATGGTAAAGAAAATTATTTTTTACATAGTCAGTGTCTATCTGCAGGCCGAAAGAAGAGTATTTTTGAAAATTTACCACTAGAATGACTGGCTCGGTAACCGAGCCAGTCATTCTAGTGGTAAATATTAAAAAATACTCTTCTCTAGGAATTTCAGACTGGCATGTCTGAAGGCCACTGCAGAGTTGTTTTTGGTCAGTTTGCCCATTAAATGGTTAACTTGACACAAGAGGGGCTGATGATCTGGAGCAGTTTCAGCGATCAACACGTACAGGCCAAATTCGGTCTCCAGCCAACATCCAACAATTTATTGCGCTTGCTACAGTTTAACGTTAACAGGAATACTGTTTCTGGTACAGGTTCCGGGTAACGTTAAACAGTAGCAAGCGCAATGCATTGTGGGAAGTTGGATGGAGAACGAATAACATGCGTTAATAGGAAAGTACATCAACACATAGATGGACATTTACATAAACTATGAGATACGTGTTGATTTTTGCGCAATGTAACGATTAGGTGTCAGTCAAAAATATTACGTCATAATCAAACACGGCATATGTTTGCTGACGCCACAATCAAAATGACGTCACTCCGTCGCGAAAATCGAAAAATCCACCACTACGGTGTACGGGTCGTATGCATTTGATAAATTTACAATTTAATAAACATTCTATTGAATATCATAAAACTAATTTGACTGGGACTTGTTTCTGTCAGATGCATAATTGCATTGAACTTTAGATTTTGAGAATTCAGCTATCAAAGTTTCAAATCGATTCCAATACCTTTAAAAACCAACACGCAACAACAGCTTCCAGTCAATACATTTTTAAAATATTCAACAGTGTATTTACTAAATCATAAACGAGCTTTCGCAATCGCTATTTCAAGTTCAAAGAGTTATTAATGCGCACCTGTAATGTGGCTTTCAATGTGCGTGTATTTAGTTCCTAGCTCCTACCTTTGGCTTTGGACTGATACCAGCAGCGATGCGAGGCAGAGAAGTGACAGGGAACCTCGCGCAATCTTCATAGCTAGAAACATCATGCGATTTGAGAGTGTATACAAGGCGTAGGGTGAGATGAGAAAACTGGTGTATACAAGTTATACTGTACAAAACTACAAAGCTTCCAATAAAGTCTGGCTTTCAACCTTTATACGTACAGCAATTACAATCATTAACACTTTAAACACGAAATACCGATTTAAAAATCTCACTGATGATTTATTAAATAGTCTGTTGGTTTTTTAAAGACTAATTTCACTGGAATCAGTTGCTACCGTAGGCAGCAACAGCATCCCGTCAAATTAGTTTCAAAATATTCCACAACTTACACCTGCATTTACCTAGGAATTGTGATTCTAGAACCTATGTATTCAAAGTGTTTAAATCGTTGCAATATTTAACGGATCGATTTAGAACTTGTAGCGGTAAAATATAACCAGCATTTAAAATAAGTAAATCAACACAAAGATACACACACGTGCAGACTATACATATATAATCAACAAATAACACAGCTAATTATGCAAAGTAATTAGGGAAAATAGTGGATCTAATTAATATGAAAATTAAGAGATAAACCGCCATTTCGTCCAGTCTAATTGGTGTCTGCTTAGAATGGCTAGTTTGCCAGGAGTTGAACAGTTTTTCAAACAAAAGAAGAATTTTAGACACAATAACTTCCGCATGCCAGGTACGGGTCAACGTTTATTAGTTAAATGAGGCACAAATAGAGCGTTCGCTAATTGGAACTTATCTTTCCTTGAAATTTGATTGACCAGTTTTCAGCTGTATATCGCAGTTCAATAAACCACCCTTAGTATCCCATACTTATTGAGTTCGTCAGTTAGTTAGCCAGTCGGCAAAGCTTATTCTTCCGAACTATCGTTTTCAAGAACATTTTAGGATAACGTAATCAAACTGGGTGTTTGCATGTAATGACAGCGTAAGATCATCAGACTAGCAGAAGTAGGTCACCGTGACCTCAATTCACGCTACACCCGCAACTACGGAGATTGTATCGAACTTGTTTACGGAACATATGTAGCAATTGGTATTGCGAGCAAGGCGTTATTGATGGTACGACCACTCCATAAACTACTTATAAAGAGCGCTGATGATTTTCGATTTCGGCTCTAACAATATAGTCCTAGGGTGAGATGTGTAATGGACCTTTTCACTTCTAGCTATGCCCCCGCCCATCTCAATCTAAGCTCCACCCACACCACATCCGTGGTAGGATTGATCGATCTCAACTCCCTGACTATCAATTTCCAGAAAACTCTACATGTAAGCTGTTGAATGCTTTGAAACTAATTTGGCAGCAACAGCGTTCAGTCAAATTGGTTTCAAATATTTGACAGAATGTTTATTAAATAGTAAAGACAAAGAATTCGATAAACGAGCCAGCCATTTCCGTGGTAAATTTTCAAAAACAGTCTTCTCTTAGCCTGCAAATGGGCATTCAATAAGTAACTATTTACATTTTTTTTGAAAATTTCGTCATTAAAGGGTTAAACAACTGAAGTTCTATTAGGGTCCTATTACTGAAACACCACTTGCTTCAGTTGCTTGTTGGGCATCGGGATTCGGATAAGACTCCTCGTTAAATCGACCATCAGATCGTATGTCCCATTAGAATGTATGCTTTGTAAGAAAAACGGAATAGTCTCAAAGATTTACGCATGTACGGCACGGCCAGACTGATAGACGAACGGATAAGTGTATTTACACCCGAAAGATGCTGTTTATTCCAAGCCAGAGAGTGAACATACCTTTGACGTTTCATTAACCCTTTCAGGACGAAACCGGTCAAGACAGACCTCTGCAGGGGTCTTGAAAAATGTCCATTTGCAGGCCAAGAGAAGACTATTTTTGAAAATTTACCCATGGAATGACTGACTCGATAAGCGAGCCTGTCATTCCAGTCGTAAATTTTCAAAAATAGTCTTCTCTTGGCATGCAAATGGACATTCAATAAGTAAATATTTTAATTTTTCGAAGAAATTTAGTCATTAAAGGGTTAATATCCTTCGTGCCGATCTTAAGTTATCTAAGAAAAAAAATGAAAATTTCTAATAAAGACTGACACTAATGATACAATGCTTCTCACATGTGCATACTCAACACGCATGCGCAACCGCCCCCATATGCTCCAGATAAAACTCATGATATCGAAGATAAACTGAGGTTTTCATGGATTCTCACATGTTAGGTAAGACTAATTTACCAGGAAAATATGAGGATTTCCTAAAGCCCATTACTCAAAATGCATGTGAAATGTAATAGTACGGCCTCGTACTTGGAAAAACAATTTGGGTAACATGTTAGACAAGCTGAAAGGATGCATACACAGACGAACGAACGGGTGGACGGACTGACTAGATTGAAATTGGCTAAATCTCCCACACACTCACATAACCAACACGCATCTGAACGTATTATTATATGTTCCAACTAGAAGAGAAGCTATCCGAGAAAACAAAGACATCACCAAAGGACCACAGAGTTCCGTTTTTAAGTAGAATATTATAATCCCTCGTTACAGAAGCATTCAACAAAAGAATCATACCTCTGTATAGCACCATTTATCGATATAACTAAACATCAGTGTTACACTGGCGGGATATTAGCAACAATATTTAGTATTTTACATTTCCAAATGCAAATCTACATTTGTATCAAGATAACACTGACCTAGACCGCAAACGTCTGAATGTCTTTGTGCTGCTTTTTTGGCAAGGTTAGAGTAACCGTGCCCTTTGACCTCAATAGCATTTGGCTCCATCTCTTTGATATAGGGAAGCCTGTGTCCAAGATTAGAACAAAGATGGTGAACCAAGGCTGAGATACAAGACGATATTTTGAGGTAATCCGAAAACTTGACCATAAAAATAGTTTTATACCAAGGACACGTGACGTTGAACTTGGACATTAATACCTCAGTAGCATTGTGCTTCATACCCTAGATATAAGGAAACATGTCTCCCAGTTTAGTCATAATAAGGCGAAGTCATGTCAATCTATAAGACGATATGTTGAGCTAAACCAAAAACCTAACTGAGACAGATGCACGGATAATACCCATTTTTGTTCTTACTGGTTGAAGTAACTGTATGTCTATGCTTAATTCACCTTTCGAGAGTACCCACCCATCATATGACGTCATAATGAACTGCGTGATGTGTAGAATGATATCATCATGAATGACGTCATCAATGACTTCGATAAGTACGTCACGAACGCATATTTGAAGACGGTCTATGCGTTGTTGTACAAATTGTTTTCTTTTACTATTTAATAAATATTCTGTTGAATATTTTGAAATTAATTTGACTGGTCGCTGTTGCTGCCATAGTTTTCAGGAAATTGATAGCTAGGGCATTCGGGGATCGATCACTCCCAACACGGCGAGGTGTGGGTGGAGCTTAGCTAGTGATGGGCGGGGCATAGCTAAAAACGGAAAGGTCCATTCTAATAGAATGGCCAATTATGAAATAAAGGCAAGATGAGCTTAGCATAAGAACATTACTGTTAAAACCTGCAATTTAAACAAATGTTGCAATGCCATTTTAACTCATGACCGCGATATCATTGTGCTCAGTCCCATTGATATAAGGAAGCGTGTGTCCAAATTTAGTGCCAATATGATGAAATCATGCCGAGATAAAAGATGATTTGCTGAGCTAAACCAAAAACTTATCCAGAAAAATATAGTTTATGCCGAGGTCACAGTGACCTTGAATTTGATAGCATGACCTCAATATCATTGGGCTCCACCCACTTGGTGTAAGAAAGCATGTGTCCAAGTTTAGTTTTAGCCATACCCAGATAGTTGACGATATGATGAGGGGGGGAGCCAAAAACTTAACCGAGATTGGAGGCCAACAGTCAGACCGACCGACCGACCGACCGAACGAACGACCGACCGACCGACCGACCGACCGACCGACCGACCGACCGACCGACCGACCGACCGACCGACCGACCGACCGACCGACCGACCGACCGACCGACCGACCGACCGACCGACCGACAGACCGACCGACCGATCTACCGATCTACCGATCTACCGACGGACAGATCGACCGACCGGCCAACCTACTGACCGAGAGACAGACAGACAGACTGACGAACGGATATATGGAGTAACGGAATCAATCAATACATTGGCGAAAAATCTAATTCAGCAACATGTTTTACATTATTTGCGGTTGTTTTCTGCAATTGGTGAGAATAAAGATAAACACGACGTGGCTGTAATTCTCAACACTAAACCAACAACCAGACTCTGTTGAAACATGGCTACCTATAGTTTCATACTTTAGAGGAGACACTTATTGTGGTGAATTTAATTGCCAGATGTTTCCACTTTAATTCCATTATTATAGCTTTAGACCTGTACCTGGTTCAACAGGTGGTCAAGTGGTCAAGTTAATATATGCATATGACAAAGATTATTATTTGTCTCCTAATGACCACCAAATATAGTATGTCATTAACTGTCTGACTGATGCAAGCCACCAGACATTAATTTCAATGGGTAATGGCCACCGACAACATTCAGTCAAATTGTTTTCAAAAATATTCAGCAGTTCCAGAGTTAAACCCTATTTGAAATTTAGTTTGAGGAAATTCAGCAAACAGACAGTTAAAATAGTATGTTTAAGTTAATGAAATGCTTAATTAGATAAAGTGGCACGGTGCGTATATAAATGCATTTGTTGATAGCAGGTACTATATTAATATGTCATTCAAGACATTAACTTACATATTTTGAAATATTTCACCTTAGCACATTTGTAATCAGCTTACAAACACGACATTACGATAATAATATTAGTGGGAATTAGCATAATCTCTTTGGCACAAAATCCAGAGATAGACGTTAAGGATGATGTTAATTTCTGGTAAGCGGAGAACAATTTTTGTAGCGGTCATTTTGCTGGCATTACTTCTGTCCAGCGTGCACAGCGGGCGCAGGTAAGCAAAACCAATGCCACCATTAAAATTTTAATATCCAATACGTACATAACAAAATTACGTTATGCAAGCATAGGTCCGTCAACCACGTACGTATACATTCGTCTGCGAGCACAAATACACCCATGCGCCCACGTACGCGTACAAATACACGCGGGCGCCCACGCGGAAGGATACGCGATACTTATTTAGAGGTGCGCAGTTTGAGCGGCTGAAAGCGCGTTGGATTTACAACTTTGAGCTGGCCATTCTGGCGTGAAGATATACGTTGACAAAAAAGGCAGGGAAAAAATAACGATGACTTTACAGATATTTATTTCCACAATAGACCATCGGCCCTTGAGTGCACATTGAACACAATATATACATGACGGATACCGTATATAAA
Source organism: Chaetoderma sp. LZ-2023a (assembly GCA_034401795.1). Taxonomy (NCBI): domain Eukaryota; kingdom Metazoa; phylum Mollusca; class Caudofoveata; order Chaetodermatida; family Chaetodermatidae; genus Chaetoderma; species Chaetoderma sp. LZ-2023a. The sequence goes on from CM067364.1 coordinate 66,146,226, forward strand.
ATTCAATTAATACATAAGTTTAAGTATACTATGGCTGTATATGTTAACATTTAACTCTGATCTTGCAATAATTTATACACACATCCACTCGACCACACAGAAACGCACTCACGCGCACAGACACGCACGTGCCAGACACTCGAACGCTCACCACCAACGCATACACACACGCACACGCGCCCATGCACACTCGTATACACACACGAACTCACACCCAATCATATACATGCTCGCAGACGCAATCCCACGTGCAGGCACTCCTGCGTGCGCGCACACACGCTCGCACGCGTGCACCCACTCACGCGCACACGCACGTACGCACGCACACACACTTTAACACGCACACATGCACACACACATGCAAAAGCGCACGCACAAAACGCACATTCCCACGTACAGAGGCGTACGGCGGTGGACAATATTGTTACGAAAATATGCAATAAGATTAGTAAACTACAAGTTGTTAATACACTAATACAGTACGAATATAGTTAGGCTATTGCATTTAGTTGCAACAATAATTGAGCTTACAAAATATATAAATGGTATGCAGTGCAAATCAACCATACCACGAGATATTCCAGGTCACCCGTAAATACACTACAGCAAAGTGATCTCCAAATGACGACACCAAGTAACTATGCATAGAAAGCTGTTGCGTATTTTGGAACCAATCGGACCAGCGAGGTGCTTCTACCTATGGCACCAACACCCACCAACCAACCAGTCCCAAAATACCCAACAGAATTTATAATATTAGAACATCTTTGGAATTAATTCGATTGGTGACCTGCTCACTCTGTTGTCCTTATGCTATATCGTGTATGAGTTGTATGTATGTTTGCTTGGATGTATAATTACAGTGTGTTTTATTTCTTTGATGCATTTATTTGCTGTTGAATATTTTGAAACTAATTCGATGATGACAGTAATACATTAAACGATATTCACTAGATGAGATTGTAACTTTTTGAAATTACAAATACAGATGTGCTGACAGATTTGTTTTCACGTTTTCTGTATCAAATCACCCCCACATATGCCCACCCCACACTTCACTCATCCCTGCCTATACACGCACGCCCAGGTGCACGCACCCTACACAGTCACTCTGACGCATAAACATTATTCACTCATGACGCTAGACTATCGCACAAAGTGATTCTCAAGATCATGCCACAGCGTTGTCACATTGTGTTTATTGGGTTTTTTCAGTCGGTATGTAAATCGAAACGATGACAAATAGATTATGAAGCCGGTGATCGTGAAATTATTATGACGTATTGATAACATATAATGATGACGTCAGCTTTAATCAGTTCGGCCATCGAAGAACCCTGCAGCGCTATCAGTGATGCTGATAATCTGCAGAATTTATGGCTGGTACAATATTTTACTGGCTCTGTAGGCATTAACTTACATATATTGAAATATTTCACCTTAGCACATTTGTAATCAGCTTACTAATACGACATTACGATAATAACATTAGTGGGAGTTAGCATAATATCTTTGGCACAAAAGCCAGAGATAGACGTTAAGGATGATGTTAATTTCTGGTAAGCGGAGAACAATTTTTGTAGCGGTCATTTTGCTGGCATTACTTCTGTCCAGCGTGCACAGCGGGCGCAGGTAAGCAAAACCAATGCCACCATTAAAATTTTAATATCCAATACGTACATAACAAAATTACGTTATGCAAGCATAGGTCCGTCAACCACGTATGCATACATTCGTCTACTAGCACAAATACACCCATGCGCCCATGTACGCATAGAAATACACGCGGGCGCCCACGTAGAAGGATACGCGATACTTATTTAGAGGTGCGCAGTTTGAGCGGCTGAAAGCGCCTTGGATTTACAACTTTGAGCTGGCCATTCTGGCGTGAACATATACGTTGACAAAAAAGGCAGGGGAAAAATAACGATGACTTTACAGATATTTATTTCCACAATAGGCCATCGGCCCTTGAGAGTGCACATTGAACACGATATATACATGACGGATACCGTATATAAAATTCAATTAATACATAAGTTTAAGTATACTATGGCTGTATATGTTAACATTTAACTCTGATCTTGCAATAATTTATACACACATCCACTCAACCACACAGAAACGCACTCACGCGCACAGACACGCACGTGCCAGACACTCGAACGCACACCACCAACGCATACACACACACACACACACACACACACACATGCGCCCACGCACACTCGTATACACACACGAACTCACACCCAATCATATACATGCTCGCAGACGCAATCCCACGTGCAGGCACTCCTGCGTGCGCGCACACACGCTCGCACGCGTGCACCCACTCACGCGCACACGCACGTACGCACGCACACACACTTTAACACGCACACATGCACACACACATGCAAAAGCGCACGCACAAAACGCACATTCCCACGTACAGAGGCGTACGGCGGTGGACAATATTGTTACGAAAATATGCAATAAGATTAGTAAACTACAAGTTGTTAATACACTAATACAGTACGAATATAGTTAGGCTATTGCATTTAGTTGCAACAATAATTGAGCTTACAAAATATATAAATGGTATGCAGTGCAAATCAACCATACCACGAGATATTCCAGGTCACCCGTAAATACACTACAGCAAAGTGATCTCCAAATGACGACACCAAGTAACTATGCATAGAAAGCTGTTGCGTATTTTGGAACCAATCGGACCAGCGAGGTGTTTCTACCTATGGCACCAACACCCACCAAACAACAAGCTCCAAAATACCCAACATAATTTATAATATTAGAACATCTTTGGAACTAATTCGATTGGTGACCTGCTCACTCTGTTGTCCTTATGCTATATCGTGTATAAGTTGTATGTATGTTTGCTTGGATGTATAATTACAGTGTTTTTTATTTCTTTGATGCATTTATTTGCTGTTGAATATTTTGAAACTAATTCGATGATGACAGTAATACATTAAACGATATTCACTAGATGAGATTGTAACCTTTTGAAATTACAAATACAGATGAGCTGACAGATTTGTTTTCACGTTTTCTGTATCAAATCACCCACACATATGCCCATCCCTCACTTCACTCATCCCTGCCTATACACGCACGCCCAGGTGCACGCACCCTACACTGTCACTCTGATGCATATAAATTATCCACTCATGACGCTAGACTATCGCACAAAGTGATTCTCAAGATCATGCCACTGCGTTGTCAAATTTTGTTTATTGGGTCTTTTCAGTCGGTATGTAATTCGAAACGACGACAAATAGATTATGAAGCCGGTGATCGTGAAATTATTATGACGTATTGATAACATATAATGACGACGTCAGCTTTAATCAGTTTGGACATCGAAGAACCCTGCAGCGCTATCAGTGATGCTGATAATCTGCAGAATTTATGGCTGGTGCAATATTTTACTGGCTCTGTAGGGTCGCTGAAAATTGTGATGAGGAGCATATAGATATAATAGTTTCCAAGCATGAGAGTAAAACATATAGATGAAAACAGAAAGACAGACAGAATAACTAGACAGAGGCACTAACAAGTATAAGTATATTCACACACACACATATATATATGTTTATGTGTGTGTGTGTGTGTGTGTGTGTGTGTGTGTGTGTGTGTGTGTGTGTGTGTGTGTGTGTGTGTGTGTGTGTGTGTGTGTGTGTGTGTGTGTGTGTGTGTGTGTGTGTGTGTGTGTGTGTGTGGTGTGTGTGTGTGTGTGTGTGTGTGTGTGTGTGTGTGTGTGTGTGTGTGTGTGTGTGTGTGTGTGTGTGTTGTGTGTGTGTGTGTGTGTGTGTGTGTGTGTGTGTGTGTGTGTGTGTGTGTGTGTGTGTGTGTGTGTGTGTGTGTGTGTGTGTGTGTGTGTGTGTGTGTGTGTGTGTGTGTGTGTGTGTGTGTGTGTGTTGTGTGTGTGTGTGTGTGTGTGTGTGTGTGTGTGTGTGTGTGTGTGTGTGTGTGTGTGTGTGTGTGTGTGTGTGTGTGTGTGTGTGTGTGTGTGTGTGTGTGTGTGTGTGTGTGTGTGTGTGTGTGTGTGTGTGTGTGTGTGTGTGTGTGTGTGTGTGTGTGTGTGTGTGTGTGTGTGTGTGTGTGTGTGTGTGTGTGTGTGTGTGTGTGTGTGTGTGTGGTGTGTGTGTGTGTGTGTGTGTGTGTGTGTGTGTGTGTGTGTGTGTGTGTGTGTGTGTGTGTGTGTGTGTGTGTGTGTGTGTGTGTGTGTGTGTGTGTGTGTGTGTGTGTGTGTGTGTGTGTGTGTGTGTGTGTGTGTGTGAGTAAGATGCATAGATTCAGTGTAATGAGATAAACTATTATTTGGTCATGTATTCGTCTCGAAGCGTATACGCATAATGAATAAATGCAGCCAGTTTTCGTATACTTGTGCAATTGCATGATTGCGGTATTTCGTGAAGCTTATATATGCTGGGCCTATTCCAATAATATTGTTTATATATATTGTTTTTCGTAGATTTTTGTAAATTGGGCAAACTAATATAAAATGAAACTCATCTTCCACAATGTTACAGAAATTACACTTTCTATCTGCCGTCGGAATAGGGAAAGGTTTGTTCCACCTACCAGTTTCAATACGGAGTCTGTGAGAGCTAGTTCGTAACTTGGTCATCGCTTTGCGAAATTTCGGTATTGTAACCATATCCAGATAAAAATTAAATGACGGATCAACAGCAACATTCTTATATAATTTTCGTTTGATTGCTGGCCTCTAGCTGTCCCCTCCATCCCTGCAGAAAATTGTCAGTTGCTCTCTGTTTATAACCATTAATAAAAATGTTTACATCGATTCCTCTGCCCTGCGCTAACCAAACATCGTTAAAACCTCTATTACGTAACATATTCCTTAAACTGTTTGTCCAATTATTGATACTTGCTGATTCATTTAGCTCTCGATACATCTGGCAATTCTGTTTGGTTCTGAATTTAGAAGTTTAAATCAATGTTTTAATATTCGTGTATCGATAGTTATCCTTAGTGGTACCCTTCAACACACGTGTCATGC